>CM073498.1:1210000-1810000 GCA_037074585.1 Biancaea sappan | reverse complement strand
CTATGGGCCGGTGAAGGAGGTGAAATTTTTTGATGAGAAGGCTAGTGGGAAGTCAAAAGGATATTGCCAGGTTGAATTTTATGAGCCTTCTGCTGCATCTGCTTGTAAGGAAGGGATGAATGGCCATATGTTTAATGGACGGCCATGTGTTGTTGCTTTTGCTTCTCCTTTTACTGTCAAGAGAATGGGAGAGGCACAGGTGAACAGGAATCAACAGATGGCCCAATCTTCACTTTCTCAGGGAAGGAGAGGGGCTGCTGATACGGGGGCTAAGACGGGTGGGAGTAACATTGCTACTGGTGGAAACTACCAAGGTGGAGATGGCAACCGAGGCTATGGGAGAGGTAATTGGGGGAGAGGGAATAATCCTGGGATGGGAAATAGGGGCCCAGTTAATCCAATGAGGAATAGGGGTGGTGGAATGGGTGGTAGAGGTATAATGGGTAATGGTGGGAGTGGATTTGGACAGGGTATTGGTGCTACCCCACCTCAATTGCATCATCAGTCAATGATGAATCAGGGTTTTGATCCTGCATTTGGTGCTCCTATGGGTAGAATGGGTGGCTATGGAGGCTTTCCAGGTGCTCCAACCCCTCCATTCTCTGGGATTTTGCCTTCATTCCCTGGTGTTGGAGGTGTTGGTTTGCCTGGAGTTGCGCCTCATGTTAATCCTGCATTTTTTGGAAGAGGGATGCCTATGAATGGTATGGGAATGATGCCAACATCAGGAGTTGATGGGCCTAATATGGGAATGTGGTCAGATCCAAGTATGGGTGGATGGGGCGGTGACGATCATGGTGGTGGGAGAGTTGGAGAGTCGAGTTATGGGGAGGAAGCTGCATCAGACCATCAGTATGGTGAGGTGAGTCATGATAGAGGTGGTTGGCCTAATGCCATGAGGGAAAAAGATAGAGGATCAGAAAGGGACTGGTCTGGTTCTTCTGAACGGAGGTACAGGGATGACAGAGATCAAAATTATGAGAGAGATGCATCTAGAGAAAAAGATATGGGCCAGGACCAGGAATGGTCTGAACGTAGACATCGTGATGATAGAGAAATAGGCCGTGAGCGAGATAGGGAGCGCGATCGGGAACGGTCTCGAGATCGTGATCGGGAACGGTCTCGAGATCGTGAAAGAGACCGTGAGCGTGACAGGTACAAGGAAGACAGGGACAGATATGCAGACCATCATAGGTACAGAGATCGTGAGGCAGACCATGAGGATGAGTGGGAACGGGGACGGTCATCAAGGACTCACAGCAAGTCACGGTTATCACAGGAGGAGGACCATCATTCTAGATCTAGGGATGCTGATTATGGCAAGAGAAGACGGCTTACCTCTGAGTAACTTAATATGGTGCTTATTTTTCTGGTAACTTCCAATAGTGTTAGGAAAGAACAGAAACTGAAAATTAAGGATTTGTCATGGTATGATGGACTCTGTCTGTGCTCCTCTGATCCAGAAGTTGTTTAGCAGCTGTTTTATTTCAATCTCTGTTTCTGGTTATCTCTCATCAGGAGCATGGCTTTGTTCTTCTGTGAGAAAGGTCAGTTCTGTGATTTCTGTATGCTTTTATCATTAATTTTTATATTTATTCTTCAATTTGTTATGATATGTTGTACTTTCCTGCTATACTTATGATGGGTAAGTAATACTCATGCATTAGCTGAATTGAGTTCATTCTGTGTCTTATATATCTGTTGTGGATCTAAATGCTTTCCTTTTATCATCTTGTTTTGGTGGACTTCTCCTTTGAAACACAAGTAGTTTTCCAATGTTAACTACAGATGACAACAAGCTGGAGAGAACTCCTATTGTTTATATTTTAAAGCTTTTTTATTGTATTTCTGATTACCGAAGTTGGATGCAGTTGTTTTTCTAAAAACCGAGTTTTAATATTGGGTTTTCAATGAACTGAATTATATTTTTCTCTTCTCTTTGGGTATCTGATAGGTATTGAGTGGGGACCTTTCTGTTAGGGGGCAGAATAGGAATTTCAGGGAGAAGTGTGTGAGATGAGGGATCAGGGAGAATATATTTCTGTTAGTAGTGGGTTAGAGCATTGTGCTCTGGCATTAGGGGCAGAATACCTCTCAGGGGTTTCTCTACAGGAGCTTAGCTCTGGGCAAGTGTGGTTTTCCTTTTATTTCCTGGCTAAGTTTGTGGGTTTTGTTGTTGATCTTTTCTTGTATTTTTCTGTGTTCTTGTGTTTGTTGTAAGAGCTTTTAGCTCTGTTTGGAAGTTTACTGCCATTTCAATAAAATCAGTATCAGTGTTCCATCAGTGTTAGCAAATGGACATTTTATGGGGGTATCTCTTATAGTTCTCCCAAGGGATTGGAAGGCTCTCCTTACTTAAGAGTTTTAGTTGTGTTTTTAGGATTTTTCTCTGGTGGATCTCTTGTCCTCTTGCTTTTCTTTGTTTTTTGTACTTCTTCCTTCTCTATTTGGTAAATTTTTTTTCCTACTTAAAAAAAGAGAAATCCTTTGACTTTCTGACTTCTAGGATGAATCAGCATGTTCATGGTCTAAACCTGCACCTTGATTCAAATAACTGACTGACAAAAGCAAGGCAACCTAAAACTAGACATAGCCTACAGTAGAGCAGCTTGTTGGTCTATAATGGATAGATTAATAAGAAACAAATATTAATTGACATCTGATAGTATCTATACTAGGTTTTGAACATTATTAGATCTGCATTGTGGTATTTTATTTGTTTATCTGTACTATTCTTTGTTCTGGCAATGTCTTACTTAAAATTCAGCTTGATCTTAACTAGAATTCCGGATCCTGTTCTCATTTCCATAGTCTGCATAAAGTTTATAATTAAATTTCTTCTCCATTCTGCTCATGACCATCTTGCAAACATTATCGTGGGTTATGAGGCTATGCTGCTGTCCTGTGTTAAGGTTGACATTGAGTGAGATTGTTTTAGCTCTGATTCCTGACAGTACATGTGTGGCTGCTGGTTTGCCCATGTTTCTGTTTAATTGCTGAATTCCTGATTAAGTAAAAGTTAATATGCCACCCACAAAAGGCTTTGTTGTCAATAATTTTCTATGGTTAATTAAGAGAACTAGAGGTGTTTATATGTGGAATCAGCTATGCATGTATTTTAATCCGGTTCTGTTGTAATGATATGCATATGTCAATTATTTCAATGCAGTTGTCTCGAACACCCAAAAACTGTCCATCCACCACTTTTCCCTTAGTCAGCATAATGTTTTAATTGCGTTGGGTATTAACTGCTGCCGTACACTTGTTTGTTATGTGTACTATGTGAGTGGATGTAGTTATGTTAATTCAGGCCATAACGGGTCAACCTTTTTTTTCGTAGAAGTTATCAGGTTTTCTCTGTAATGTTCAATTTGACTATTACAAAAACTAAGGGTGGGTTGGGTAACGGTAGCATCATGGAAGTACATCCATTCTTTCCATTGCTGTGTTTGGTAGTCTGGTGCTACAATGTAAGGGAAGGAACGATGGATTCCCGTGAAGGCTTTTCTCCCTCACACCTTTACGGATTTTTTCCACCAAAATTCGGATGGAAAACCGGTTTTTCAGAAGGAAAAAAGTAATTTATTCAAGTTTTTTTTTCCAAATTTGCCCTGTTCTCGTTTTTGTTCTCGCAGAAGCCCTCAGAGAGTACTGTCTCTTATCATGTGGGAAAAGATCCATGAAGAAGAAGAAGATGATGATGAATAATGTTCTGTGGGGGTCTGAAGGGCATTTGTTCTTCTATCTCTGATAACTTTGGAAACCCAGCATAAAGGGGGGAAGTTATCAGTAATCCATTGAAAGCTATCAGTAATTGAGAAATTGAGAGATTGAGCAAGCAGAAGAAGGGGAAATGTGGAAGTTCAGATGAGCACGATGGCTTGCTTATAAAGTGGAGGGATGGTGGTGGTGGAAGCAAGCTACCTTGCTTCTTTTTTTCTTATGTCTTTTACTTTCATTCAGTCATTCTCTTTAGTCGTCGTCGGGTTTGCCAAAGGGAAGGGCACAAACAATTTTCAATTAGGGCACCTTTGAATTTCTTTGATTTGTTATTTTTTTTCTATTATAAAAAATAATTTTCAGACAAGGGCATTTTAGTCATTCTGTTATACATATTCTTTTTTTTTCCCCTTCTAAAATTACATACCAAACACATCTTTTTATTTTTCCTTAATTTTTTTTCCATCACATACCAAACACCTTTTTTTTTTTCCATCTTTCCTTTCCTTTTCTTTCCATTCTTATTTCCTTTCCTTTTCTTTCCATTCTTATTCTACTGTAGTAAGCCGGAAGAGGGAATGCTTCATTTTTTTCCATTGAAGCATGTTTGATAGGCCACATCTACAGTCGAAGGCGAGAAGCTTTGGAAGCCCGCGTTGCAGAGTTTCCATCGTTTTTGTACGGATTTTTTCCTTCAAGACTTGGGAGGAAAACCGGATTTTCCTACGGAAAACAGTAATTTAATCACATGATTTCCAAAAAAAAGCCCTATCCCTCACCTGGTAGAATCTAGTTTTTGAACTCTTTACTCACAAGACGACATTGATGACCAATCAGTAGCTACCTTCTTCAATGTATTCTCAAAGTTATTCCTTTTCTTCAATTGGCACACGTACGAGAGATCAGAGCTAATATTCCAATGCCTATGATGTTTCCTGCCATGATTCCTATAATTGTTCCTCTTCGAAGCCCATTCTTGTTTTGCTTCAAAGACGACCCATTTTTCTGATTCTAGTGAGGGAGAATTGAACGTCTTTGGAATTGTAGTGAATGCAGGAGGTGATGAGGGAGAGGAAGCGTTTGGTGAAGAAGACGGAGAAGAAGGAATAGGACATGGGTTCTGGGTTTCTTCACCACACAAATCAGGATTCTCATAAAATAAGTCGGAAGTCTGATTCATGAAAATTGAGGCATCTGGGATTTCACCAGTGAGATTGTTGTAGGAGAGGTCAACGGTTTTGTTATCCGGAATTTTCTCTGCGAATTAGACCGGCGTTGATAGAGAAGATCAGACCGACGTTGAAGGAGAAGATTTGGTTCACAAGGAAAAATGAAGTCGAAGCTATAAAAAATTGTTTTTTATAGACAAGGGTGTTTCTGTCATTTAACTCTATATTTTTTTTTAAATTTAAAAAATACATACCTAACATTTTTTTCCTTCTTCCTTAGTTTTTCTCCATCACATGCCAAACACATTTTTTTCCATCTTGGTTTTCCTTTTTCCTTTTCTATTTTTCTTTCCATCTTTTCTTTCCTTTCCTTTCTTCAGCAGTACTGTTTACCAAATGGGCCCTAAGAGTATAATCTTCTACAATTGGTTAGTTTTTAACTTTTATGGTTTTATATGATCCTTTTTTTTTTTTTGGGGGGGGGGGGTGGGGAGCTGGGGACGATTTAACTTGAATGTTCCTAGAATAGCCATGTCTGACTCTATCCTATATGTGTATTACTGCATAATTTAGCTAAGGAATTTGAGACTGAGTTTTGTAACTTGCTTTGTCCTGAAATAATAAGCTGGAAACGGAATCTTTGTGGGCATGGATGTAAAACTTTGACATTTGAAATTGGTAGGGGAATAATTGAGAAGTAGCCTTCTATGCACGGACTTGTTTTGATAATATGGAGTCCAAGGAAAATAGAGTTGAGAAATATGTCCTTGGGAATTCAGATAGAAATCCTGGATGGTTAAATGTTTAGAGAAGGAATCACTGACAACTTCTTTGATTTTAATGTTGTTAAGAAGATTTGACAGTTTGTGCATTTCACTGGTATAAAAAGTTCTGGATTAAAGTTGTTCTATAATAGATAATGTTTATTCTTGTGGTTTTTTTGTTTATTTGTTTTGTCACTTTGTGTACAAGAACACCCTCTTCCCCCCAAAGAAAACCTTTAAATTTTTTTATGATTTCTATTTAACTGAAACAGGATTCGGTAATTCTTTGTACTATATATTACCTATAATTGCCTCTTCTAATGTTAGTGGCTTCTGAAATCCAACTATTATTGTTGTGGGTTTCTTTGTTATTTAGGGACAACTGCTTGAGAAAGGAAGCTGTTCATTAAACTCTGGGTTGCTTCAGGGATCAAGTGCACCTTTTTAGTATTGAAGAGACAAGTCATGACAATCCGTTACATACATTGAAAAGTGGAACATTTGCTATGAAGTTATTAGCTTTTGTTTTGCATTTATATTTAGTATAAATCAACGTTATTGATGTAATGGGTTGAACTTGTGGAAGTTGGAAATGTGGTAGACTGTTTAGAACTTTAATGTTTGAATGATGTACTAGGATTTAGCAGAGGATGTTGATAATGTGCTTTTTCTGATTTGCTGGCTGTTGTATCATTTCTTCCCAATTTTTGTGTTTTAGCCCCAACATTTTTGTTAGTATACCTCATGGATGAGCATGCAAATTGTGTACAGTGTAGAGAGCTAACCATTCAATTACTGTAATCATTCTTAGGTGGAAATTGTATCATGTCATGTATATATTGATGTAATCCAATTTATTTTGACCAAACCATTCTAAGTTTTGTTTGATGATTTTATCTTGTATAGAAATAGTCAAATAGAGTCTAATTGTTGTTGAGAGATTGGAGGAAGGTTTCAGAGGAAACCTCTATTTTGGTGCCAATAGGGATCAATTTGAACCTCCACATATTGTTTCTGTTAATTTAGTCTGTTAAAATGAAAATGCTTTTAATGCTACCCTTGTGCCCTAACCTCATTCGTAATGTAATGATATAAAATTGTTTCAATCTATTTGAAAAATATATATAGAATTATGGTATTTTGTTAACGAAGTCATTTAAATGCAGATGGAGTTAGGGCAGAAGAGTAACATTAGAAGCACCTTCATTTTTTTAGTATTAAATTGACACAAACAATTTGTGGAGAACCAACTAAAAGTTCTCCTATCTATTTGGGACTAAAACAGGGTTATCCTTAAAGTTTTATTATGTTGGTACTTGGTTTGCTGTGGCTTGTGCAAAGTTAATTTGTTGAAGAGGATTTATTTTTGGACGAGACTTAAGGGTGTGATTGGATTGAGGAGAATGGAGGCAAGGGAAGTAAAATTTCAACTTTGACATTGTCTTTGATTTAGATTCAAATTTAATTTACTTTTCCTCTAGAATATTTTTGATTCAAATAAGTGGGATGAGAAGGAAAGAAAATAAATGCAATATTTAATTTAATTCAATGAAGATGTCAAAACCAAAGTTTATTTTTTCTTTTTCTCCTTCTATTCTTATCAACTCATATATACACTTGGGTAAAGTTTTGTGGGTAGGAATTGCCATATTTTCTGATTAAAAAAAATATCTGAAGAAATTTTTTGAAAGACTTAATTGTATGATATTAAATTGTTAAAAGTATTCATTTGTTATATTTTGTTTGAAATGGCAAACATTTTAATAGTTTGAGTCTGAAGTCTTTTATTATCGTGTAGTTCTCTCTTCTTTGGAGTATAGTTTCTTTTTGTACATAAGTATCAGTGTATATATACTCTGTGCAGTCTTCCTTAATATCGATGGTTCCAAATGAAGAGGAAGCCTTTGCAACTCTTTTATTAGTTTATCTTCCTGATAAAAGGTTTTGCATGTTTATGTGTAGTGGTTTCTGCTGATCTGAACACTTGATGATCTTCATGCTTTAGGTTTGTGTAATATGGAGGAGCTTGATTGATTGTAATTTATAACCATCAAAAAAGTAGCTGTAGCCAAGATGTTTGTTTTTATCAGTTACTTTGAACAAGTACATATTATCCTATGTTGGCTGTTATGTATGTTCATTTTTTGTTATAATTCCTTTGCCTCTCATCCCATGTTTTGTTCATTTTGAGACTGAATCTGAGTTGACTGAGATATAGGGTTTAGGACATCCAATCCTATCTCATGTATAAAAATTCTTTTAAATGAACCACTTTGATTTTTTTTTTTTAAATACAATTAATTTTTTTAAAAAATATTGCTTAGCATATTTTAATTAAACAATTTTTGGTACATTATCTTCGTTAAAAATTTCGATGATAAAAACACGGAAAATTATATTTAATAAAGACATAGAAAATTGCATATAAATTTTCTCCCGTTACAATTACCAATGATTTACTGGGAAAAGCTACAACAAATTCCAACGCAGTGAAATGTGAATGGAAGTTCATAATTTCAAAAACAAAGGCAATCCAATCACTGTAGAAATATAGGATAAGGGAGCCTCACGTGGGAAGCATACGGCATTACGTGTAACGCAGTGATAAGTCAAGTTCAACGCATTTGTGGAATGCTCTCGTGCTTTCCTTTACTTATTTATGCTTATTTATCTTTGTTCTCTCCATCCACTAATATTTTTTAACAAAAGAACTTTAGATATTAAATTATGATTAAGGAAAATTTAGAACACAATATAAGCAGTATATTTACGACTAATAAACTGACAATGCTTATGCATTATATGAATTAGTGTGTAAAATGAGTAATTAAAAAAGAACAAACTTTACAAGTTTGTTTCTGGTAGATTAAGTTATATAATTAACATTCTTAACATTATTATTAATTTTCTTTTTGGTACATAACATTATTATTAATTTGAATTCTTTGTAAACAATACTGCTTAATGAGCACTGGTTTATCATTTCTAACATTTAAACGTTTAACTACCCTCATGATTTTCTGACACAACACAAGAAAGCCGAAGGAGCAAATGGCAAAATCAAAAAGAAAAATAATTGTAGAAACAAAGAGTGCACAGTGAAAGGACACGCGAGCAATACCCCAAGACTTGGCTTTACGTAGTTGATTTGTTTACGCTTACGCAGTAACACAGGGAAGGGGGAGAGAGAGAGAGAGAGAGAGAGAGAGAGAGAGAGAGAGAGAAAAGAGAAGGAAAAACAAAAAAAAACAAAAACTTGGGTGAATTTCCTCACAGGTTTCCAGATTAGGGTTTGGGTGTCTGACTTCTTGCTCGCACATGCCCTTTTCTCTTTTTCATGCTTGCTGGTAAGATCTCCTACTCTATGGGTACTGATTTATTACCCATAAATGGTTCCTTTTGATTTGTAAAAAAAAAGCACTTCTCACTGCAAAAACATCATTTTTATCGGGGGAAGAAGGGGAGGTGGAAAAGTGACGAAGTGCGATGGATGAGGGCGAGGGAGGTTACGGTGAGAGTGGGGATCCGATAGATCAGTTCCATCGCAATGAAGCGATATCAGCAGTAGCTGATGACGGCTTCTTGGCCGAGGAAGACGACGATTACGAGGACCTCTACAACGACGTTAATGTTGGAGAAGGGTTTCTTCAATCTCTGAGACGGAACGAGGATTCAGGGTTTAGGAATGAGGAAGTTGAGGAGAAAAAGACCCAATCGGCCGCCTTACCACAGGAAAGTGGTGGTGTTTCAATTCCAGGTGTTGGTGTCGGTGGCGGAAGTGGCACTGGTGGTGAGGCAGCTGGTGCTGCTGGAGGTGGTGGTGGAGTTGGAGGTGGGGTTATGGATGCTGCATCCAGGGTTCCAGGGAGAGCGGATGGGATTCAAAATCAGGGGTTTAGAGGGAATGATACGGCTGTGAAAGGTAGCGGTGGATCAGGCAGCTCTATGGGTGGTGGAGGTGGGATGAGGGTTGAATTAGGGCAACCACCGGCTAAGTTGGACGAGATAGAAGGGCAGAGTGCTAATAATAGTGTAGGAGCACAAGGGATGGGGCAGCAACCTCATGGTGGAGTTGTTGGGAATATGGGCAGTGTGGGAAATGAAAGTTTGGCGAGACAAGGCGGTGGAGGGGGAAATGTCAATAGGATTGGTGGCAATGGGGTTGGAAATAGTGTGAGTGGTGCCAATATTGTTAATACTGGCGGAGGAGCTGCTGCTGTGGGTGGTGGCAGTGCTGGAAGTACTGGTGGCGGCGGCACCATATTATTTGTGGGTGATTTGCACTGGTGGACTACTGATTCAGAGTTGGAGGCAGAACTTTGTAACTATGGGCCGGTGAAGGAGGTGAAATTTTTTGATGAGAAGGCTAGTGGGAAGTCAAAAGGATATTGCCAGGTTGAATTTTATGAGCCTTCTGCTGCATCTGCTTGTAAGGAAGGGATGAATGGCCATATGTTTAATGGACGGCCATGTGTTGTTGCTTTTGCTTCTCCTTTTACTGTCAAGAGAATGGGAGAGGCACAGGTGAACAGGAATCAACAGATGGCCCAATCTTCACTTTCTCAGGGAAGGAGAGGGGCTGCTGATACGGGGGCTAAGACGGGTGGGAGTAACATTGCTACTGGTGGAAACTACCAAGGTGGAGATGGCAACCGAGGCTATGGGAGAGGTAATTGGGGGAGAGGGAATAATCCTGGGATGGGAAATAGGGGCCCAGTTAATCCAATGAGGAATAGGGGTGGTGGAATGGGTGGTAGAGGTATAATGGGTAATGGTGGGAATGGATTTGGACAGGGTATTGGTGCTACCCCACCTCTGTTGCATCCTCAGTCAATGATGAATCAGGGTTTTGATCCTGCATTTGGTGCTCCTATGGGTAGAATGGGTGGCTATGGAGGCTTTCCAGGTGCTCCAACACCTCCGTTCTCTGGGATTTTGCCTTCATTCCCTGGTGTTGGAGGTGTTGGTTTGCCTGGAGTTGCGCCTCATGTTAATCCTGCATTTTTTGGAAGAGGGATGCCTATGAATGGTATGGGAATGATGCCAACATCAGGAGTTGATGGGCCTAATATGGGAATGTGGTCAGATCCAAGTATGGGTGGATGGGGCGGTGACGATCATGGTGGTGGGAGAGCTGGAGAGTCAAATTATGGGGAGGAAGCTGCATCAGACCATCAGTATGGTGAGGTGAGTCATGATAGAGGTGGTTGGCCTAATGCCATGAGGGAAAAAGATAGAGGATCGGAAAGGGACTGGTCTGGTTCTTCTGAACGGAGGTACAGGGATGACAGAGATCAAGGTTATGAGAGAGATGCACCTAGAGAAAAAGATATGGGCCAGGACCATGAATGGTCTGAACGTAGACATCGTGATGATAGAGAAATAGGGCGTGAGCGAGATAGGGAACGTGACCGTGATCGGGAACGATCTCGAGATCGTGATCGGGAAAGGTCTCGAGATCGTGAAAGAGACCGTGAGCGTGACAGGTACAAGGAAGACAGGGATAGATATGCAGACCATCCTAGGTACAGAGATCGTGAGGCAGACCATGAGGATGAGTGGGAACGGGGACGGTCATCAAGGACTCACAGCAAGTCACGGTTATCACAGGAGGAGGATCATCATTCTAGATCTAGGGATGCTGATTACGGCAAGAGGAAACGACTTGCCTCTGAGTAACTTGATTTGGTGCTTATCATCTTTCTGATAACTTTCCATTCAGGAAAGAACGTAAGCTGAAATTTAAGGAATTGTCATGGTTGGATGGAAGGTTGTGCTCCTCCGGTCCAGAAGTTGTTGAGCAGCTGTTTTATTTCAATCTCTTGTTCTAATTGCCTCTCATCAGGAGCATGGCATTGTTCTTCTGTGAGAAAGGTTAGTTCTATGATATCTGTACGCTTTTATCATTAGTTGATATATTTGCCCTTCAATTTGACATCACATATGATACTTTCCTGCATTACATATAATGGGTAAATAATACTCTTGCGTTCAGCTGAATTTTGTTGTTCCGGGTCAAAATGCTTTCCTTTTGCTCTCGTTTCTCCCCTTCCTTCTCAATACTTGAAAGTGAATAATGCATCTTGTTTTGGTGGACTTCTACTTTGATACAGAAGTAGTTGTGCAATGTTAACCACAGATGGCAACAAAATAGAGAGTACCACTGTTTCTCATTTTAAAGCATTTTTATTTTATTTGCTGATTATTGAATTTGGATCGGATGCAGTATCTTTAAAACTTAGTTTTAACAGATTTTTATTGGCTTCTCAAGGCTCAGAATTTTTTTTTTTTTTCAAATCTCCTCTTTCGATATCAGCTAATGGAGACTTTTTAAGGGGGTATCTCTTTTGGACTCCAAAGGGATTGGAAGGATCTCCCTTATTAGAGCTTTAGTTGTGTTTTTAGGATTTTTCTGGGGAGGATCTCGTATCCTCCTCCTTTTCTTTGTATATTTTGCTATCTATTTGTTCTTCATCCTTCTTTTCCTATCAAAAAGAAAGGAAAAAAAAGAAGAAGAAAGAATTCTTTGACTTTCTGAATTCTAGGATGAATCAACATGTTGAAGAGCTAGCCTCTGCTAAAATTGTGTCTAAGGTTTTCTAACGTGAACCTGGATTCAAATTACTAACTGGTAAAAGCCAAGGCAATCTAAAGTAAACATATTCTACAAAAGAGCAGCTTGTTGGTATATGATAGATAGATAAATAAGAAACAAATATTATTTGACATCTGACAGTACCTATACTATCTTTTGAAAATTGTTAAACATGCGTTGTGTTATTTTATTTGTTTGTCTGTACTGTTCTTTGTTCTAGCAACCTCTTGCTTAAAATTCAGACTGATTTTGGCTTGCATTCTGGATGTTATCCTCATTTTCATAGTCTGCATAAAGTTTATAATCAAGTTTCTCCTCGATTCTGCTCATAACCAACAACAACAACAACAACATAGCCTTATCCCACTAAGTGGGGTCGGCTACATGGATCGCACGACGCCATTGAGCTCTATCAATGACCAACTCTTTAGATTCTGCTCTATCAATGACCATTTTGCATTTATGATCGTGGGTATACAAGGCTGTATCACTGCTTTGTGTCAAGGTTGTCGTTGAGTGAGAACATGATGGCTTCTGGTTTGCCCAGGTGGCTGTTTAGTTGATGAATTCTTGAATTAAATAGAAATTAGTATGCCATGCACAAAAAGCTTTGTTGTTTTCAATAATTTTCTTTGTTTAATTTAGAGAACTAGTGGAGTTTATATATTCACCTATGCATATATTTTAATCTGGTTCTGTAGCTATGATATACATATGCGAGGCATTTCAATGTAGTTGTCTCAAAATCCCTAAAACCATCCATCCTCCACTTTCCCCTTAGTTAGCATAATGCTTTATTTGTGTTGGGTATTAACTTCTGCTACTCTTGTTGATTATGTGTACTGTGTGAATGGATTTAGTTATGTTACTTCATGACATAATGGCTAAACTTGTCTTTAGTAGAAATTATCAGGTTTTCTTGGTTAAGTTAAATTTCACTACTACAAGAACTCCAAGGATACGAGTCTTCTATAATTGCTTTGTTTTTAACTTTTATGGTTTTGTGTCACCTTTAACTTTTTATTGTCTGACTCTATCCTATATGGAACGAGTAACTGCATAATTTTGTTAACGATTTTGAGACGTAGCTTTATAACTCACTCTATTCTCAAATAACTAAGCTGAGAAAGCAATCTTTGGGCATGGATATAAAACTTTAGCTTTTGAACTTGTTGGGGGAATAATTGAGAAGTAGCTGGCTCCTATGCATGGACTTCTTTTGATGATGAGGAGTTTGAAAAAAAAAATAAAAGGAGTTGGGAAATATTTCTTGGGAATTCAGATATAAATCCTGGATGGTTACTGGATTCTGACAGTTTCTTTGATTTTAGAATTGTCACGAAGTGCATCTCATTGGTCCGAAAGGTTCTGGTTTGACGTTATTCAATAATAAAAGATGTGTATCATGGTGGTGTTTGCATTTCACTGGTCTAAAAGGTTCTGGTTTCAAGTTGTTCAATAATAAAATATGTGTATTCTTTTGGTGTTAATGTTTGTATGTTTTATGTACAAAACCCCTCCCCCACCCCCCAAATAATTCCAAAAATAAAATAAAATATTCTGATGATTGCTATTTAACTGATTCAGAATCAGGACAGTTATTCTTTGTTCTATTTATTAGAATTGTACCTGTTATTGCTTCTTCTTAATGTCTTCTGAAATCCATCTGTTATTGTGGGTTTCTTTGTTATTTAGGGACAATTGCTTTGAGAAAGGAAGCTGTTCATTCAAATTCTGGGTTGCTTCAGGGATCAAGTGCACCGTTTTAGTATTGAAGAGACAAGTCATGACAATCCGTTACATACATTGAAAAGTGGAACATTTGCTATGAAGCTATTAGCTTTTGATTTGCATTTATGTTTAGTTATTAGCAAATGATTGAACTAACGTTGATGTAATGGGTTGAATTGTGGAAGTTTGAATTGTGGTAGACTGTTTAGAACTTAATGTTTGAATGATGTACTAGGATTTAGCAGAGGATGTTGATAATGTGCCTTTTCTGATTTGCTGGCTGTTGTATCATTTCTTCCCAATTTTTGTGTTTTAGCCCCCACATTTTTGTTAGTATACCTCATGGATGAGCATGCAAATTTTCAGTACAGTGTAGAGAGCTAACCATTCAATTACTGTAATCATTCCTAGGCGGAAATTGTATCATGTCATGTATATATTGATATAATTTTTCTCACGATGTCCTATCCCTTTTGTCCAATTTGGAAGTTTTATTTGATGGTTTTTATCTTGTATAAAAGTAGTCAAATAGTATCTGACTGTTGATGGGGGATTGGAGGAAGGTTCTAGAGGTAACTCTATTTTGGTGCCAAAAGGGGACTTTCAATTTGATTTTCCTCGTATTGTTTTTGTCAATTTAGTCTGTCAAAGATGAAAATGCTTTCAATGCTACCCTTCTGTCCTAACTTCACTCATAATCAGTCGGCTCAGTGAACAAGGTGTTAACGTACAATTTTTTCAATATATTACATCAAAAGAGTTGTGTCTTTTGCATAGTTTGTTGAAGAGGATTGATTTTGAGACAAGACTCGGTATGATTGGATTGAGGAGACTGGAAGGAAAGTAAAATTTTAACTTTGACATTTTTTCTTTTTATAATTCAGAATCAGATTTAATTTATTTCCCTCTAGAATATGTTTTCATTGAAAAAAGTGGGATGAAAAGGAAAGATAATAAATGTAATTTATAAATTTTATTCAATGAAACTGCCAAGATTAAAATTTTACTTCTCTTTTTCCTTCTATTCATATATACACTTGGATACAATTCAGTGGGTAGGTGTTGTCATATGTTTCTTATTAGAAGATATTCATTTGTTTTGTTTTGTTGAAAGAACTAAATAGCAAACATTAAATGTCATGTTTTGAGTCTTTTTATAATAATGTGGTTCTCTCTTCTTTGGATTATAGTTTCTTTTTATGCATAAATTTGACCATCAATTGCTTTTCCTTTCACTCAGTGAATCAATTGCATTGCAGTGTCATCCATATCCATGGTTTCAACTGAAGAGCAAGCTGGTAGTGCAGCTCTAGTATTCTGATTTTCTTTATAAATCATATGGTTTTTCATGTTTTTGTGTAGTAATTTCTGCTGATCTCACCACTTGATGACCTTCATGTTTTAGGGTTGTGTAATCCGGAGGAGCATTTAACTTGATTGATTGTATTTTATAACACCATGAAAATAGTAATTGTACCCAAAATTGGTTGATTGTTTTTATCACTTGATTTGCATATAGTTGACAGCCGGCACAGTTTTTATGTTGTGACTCCTCTGACTCGAATCCCGTGTACATTAGTGACTTGATCTTTTGCTGTGTAACAAGGGTGTTGAGCGGCTCAGTGTTGTTCAATGGGTGTAGATAGATGGGATTCCCATGGATCTTACTCCAAGCAACCAGCATCGGATGGTGTCGAGCAGCCTAATGACCTGATGTACAGCAGGGGATTCAGTTTCCATATTCATTATGAGACTGGGTTGTAGGACTAAGGACATCTACTCCTTTCTTGTGTTAGGCTTCAAGAGTTTGTTTGTACCTCCCAAAATTGTATCTAACCACGGCTAAAGCTTAGGAAAGAAATATAAACGTCATATATTAAGTACAGATCCCAAACTAATTATTTAACCTTCCATTTTTCCACTCTCACATGTATTATAATTTAATAATAAAAGTCATTTTTAAACTACTAAGAAAGCAATGAGAGGTTAATTAACTCTTTACATATATATATATATATATATATATATGCTAAGATAGAATTTATAAGATGATTGACCAAAAGGCTACAAAGTCGCAGATATGAGTGTCTATCATACTATTATTGTTATTTTAAATTGTGTGTCTTAAAAGAGTTTCTTTTATAACTTAATGATAGCTGATGTGTGTGTAGTTACTATACGGTCAGCGAAAGATGTATTTTTTTTTTCAATTTTAAAATCATATTAAAGAAAAAAAAAATTGAAGATCAACTATGCCTTGTAAGATTATATTTTATAAATATAAAAAAAAAAGTAAAATTTTTGGCCAAGGAGTAAGAAGAACTGAGAAGCAAGTAAACAAATAGTATTTCTTTGATACAACCCTTACAAAGGTACTAAAGGATTTTGGTCTTTACATAATGCCAAATCAACAGAAACATTAGAATCAGTCTTAATACACTGTCTCAAATTGAGGGATTTATTAACCATTGCATCTTTTTTTCTTATGATTTCAATCTAATGACTAACAAATTTCAATCTGACACAGAGCATTATATGCACTATAAAATTTAGCCTATAACTTACTCACATCATAATTTATCTGGGTCTACCCGCATTAGATCCAGGACCCGGATAGTTGGGCCCACTCTTACCCATAACAGGACCACCACTCACACCCATTTGATGAAACCCACCTGAACCGTACACGTGTCCCTGATGCACCATCATCCCCATTCCACCTCCACCTCCACCTCCACCACCACCGTATACCCCGCCACCGCCGCCATCGAACCCGCTGTTCGACGCGCCACCGCCTTCCCTGTCACGTGCCGCCACGACGCTCTTCTCGCCCTCCATCTCTCTGAACCTCTGCAAGTAAATCTTGAGGGGCTCCACGTAGTCCTCGAATCCCAACGTGGTCATTGCCCAGAGCAAGTCGTCGCCGTTGATGGTCTTCCGCTTCTCCCTCTGGCACTTGTCGGAGGCCTCTCCGGTGATGAAGCTGATGAACTCCGACACGCACTCTTGCACCGTTTCTTTCGCGTCCTTCGAGATCTTCGCGTTCGCCGGAAGCGCCTTCTTCATGATTCTGCTCACGTTTGCTATTGGCAGGAATCGGTCCTGCTCTCGCGGCGACAATTCGCTGTTCGCATTGGCTCCAGTGTGCTGCGCCCCTCCGGAATCGTTGTCCGAGTCCGCCATTGACAACTCAGCCAAACTGATTCGAATCAATTCGATTCAGCAGGAAATCTAAGCGTTACGTCCGAAAGAAGTTCCACGAAATCTGAAATTAAGTGTGAATTGCACAATTCCACTAGAGCTCGAGTTTGATCAATAGCTTATGGATCTGAAGATTAGTCCCTCTCCGGTCACTTGACCTGAGAAGAACAGTGGAAACTTTTCGAATTCGATGAAGCAACTCTGAATTCATTCACCGGGGATGATTGACCAGAAGAATTTGCGTTGACGTAGAAGAAATTTTCGACGAATTAAAAATGGAAGCTACAACAGTAAGCTGAAGCTATGTTCTTAGGAGACTATCAATACAATAACAGTACTTGAGTCGGAGATGATCAGCCGGCAAGTTACGGTGGCACCGGCGACCCTCTCCGGCGAGGGAAGAGTGAGGGAAGTGTAAGTGAAGTGGTGAGAGAGCGAATGAGCATGTCCGTCGGATCAGCGGATTAATAGCGCTTTATCTGGAGGACACGTGGAACGTTGTGGACCGTTGTTAGTCGATAAGTGTGAGTTTGCACGACCGAGTTTGAGACCGTCCGATGTGGTGAGCGCTGAACCATCTAAACCATTAATTTGGCATCTGGCACTTGCTCGGTCTGACGTGGAATTCATACGTAGCATTTGCCATTTATACCACTTTTAAATTTCCCACTCAAATATTATTTATTCTTTTCATTCTTAATTTTTCATGCAGTCTAATCTGCTCTAACTGTATTTTTTTTTAAAAGAATCATTATTCTTTTCATATTAGTTTTGTAATAATTATTATCAATAGCGATGAGCTACCATATAATTTCGTTGATAATATTTAGATGATTGATTTTTATACAAGAATTATGTTTTCTGATAAAAAGAGCTCAAACCCTAACTCCTAATTCATGATATAAGAATTAATTATTCATTAAAAAGATAAATTAAAATGAATTAATAAAAATAGGATTCAAAATGAAATTTCTATAAAAGTCAAGGAGGAAAATTAAATTTCGATAAAATTTCTGTATGGCTTCATGCTGCATATACCACTTTCCTGTCAATTAAAGTAAATTAATTTAAAACCAAGAAATTCAACTAATTTAATGAAAATAATACCATTTAAACAATACCTATCTTTGAGGTAACGTGTCTGGATCTTTCACTAGGTTTTGTCGTCTAATAAGATGTTAGTATTTTTAATATCGTCTGATACTAAAAAGTTAAAATAAAATTCATATAAATCTTATATATTTAACCCTAATTAAATGATGCTGCTAATTTTCAGTATTTTAATGGACGACAAAGTACAACAAAAGATTTAGACATAGAAATAATAGGCATCTACGCGTAACGCATTCAAAAAAGACAAATAATAAATATAAAATAAACAACTTGCATGCCCTGTCATTTACTTGACATAAATGGACCAAACAATTTCAAAAGATCTTAAAACTCCTTGATCAGTCTGTGGTACCTCACTCACACGGTGGGGTATGAGTGTAACAAGTGATAAGTATATAAAGGATATTTTTAAAGTTGACACATACTGCATTAATTTTGGGAAAAATTAAAAGACTTGTACAAAAAGTTAGTAACTTTCAAAAGAACTCCATTTACTAATGCCAAAATTTGGTAGATATATGAGAGAAAATGAAATGAAAGACAAAAAATGAATGGAGTACAAAATGAATATTTAGATCTGTCAAAATAGGTATGACTCAATCAGTTAGTCTATTCTAATCTTGCAAATGAAATGTGGTCAATTAATAATTTAATAGCTTATTTTAAAAAAATGACTTTAAGTCTGACTCATCAAAGTCCTTAGGGGCTGTTTGGTATCCAGGAAGACGTAGGAATAGAAAGGAAATAGGAATATGGAAAGAAAAAAAGAATGGAAGAAGGAAAAGAGAATGGAAAAAAATGTTTGGTATGAGATAGAAAATATAGTAGGAATGAAATATTTTGTGTGTTTGGTATATATTTTTTAAGAGGAAAGAAATGAAAAATTAGAATGAAATGACTAAAGTACCCCTATCTTATTTGCCCTAATTTTGATTCAGAAAACTCCAATCTTCTATTCTGCTGCATTTTTCCACTCACCCAGTGAAGCTCACGTTGACCTCCCAATTACCGAAACTCCAGTGAGAACTATGCCGGCTTGAACACTGAGCTCTCTCTTATCGACCTTGTCAACTTCACATCCTCAACAACAACGACCCATTCAGTAGAGAGATTTGCTTATTTCGCCTATCTGGTACGATTTTCCTTACTCGAATATATTGGATGCAATTCACAATGATTGCACATGTCACTAGCAACCGATCGATCACCTACTAGAAGCTGATCGATCGTCGGCTCGCAAGCAATTGACTGCCTGCAGGTCGACTAGCTAGTACTGGAGGGCATTCCTTTCCATTATTAGGGTATCAACAAGGGTATGGTTGGCATTAAAGTGAACAATATAGAGGTAAATGAGGGCAACTTGGGCATTACAGTGAACAGATAAGGGCAAACGGAAAATGATGTATTTCCATTCTATCATATGACCGATTTTCCATCGATGAAGCGAGAGCAAGCAAAAAGGCAAATTCAACTGGAGAAAGAATTCATGTCTTCATCGCCAACTTCTACAGTAGGACATACCAAATGCTAAAAAATATACAGTACTGAAATAAAGTCTTCTTTTCTAGCGTAAGCAAAGCTACTAAACGAGCTCTTAGAGTTTAGGTGGGTTGGAATAAATCAAAATTTTTAAGTCATTAATTATATAAGACCCAATCCAGCCCATACTCATTATTGACCTTGCAAGACTTGGATTGGATTAACCGACCTAGCTCATTTGACACTGCTAGACAAAATGAACTACAAAGTATGATCTTTGTTAAACTCTATATAACCTGCCAAACAATTTTCCAATCATATTGTAATTTTTGGATCACTTATTAATTTTGTCGCGTTAAGTGAGGCATTGGAGCCTCTAAGATATCATAGAGAATTATCCTTCTGTAATCTTTATATTATTATTTATTACTGCATAATTCTTGTTTTGTATTTTAATGAATTCTCCTTTCCAAATAAAAATCTTATATAGCATCTTAGTTTTTGAATCATTTCACTCTAACCACAATGAAGACATAAGAAACATTTTCAGGTACAAGTACAATGTTTATGTTAATAATATAATAGGAGAATTGGTAAGCCACTTAATCATAAACTTCCAACTTGTAGTGGAGTCTATTCTTAAATATTGCCAACCTCGTACCACCACTTGGGTCAAAGATGAAGAAAAATTGTTCCAAAGAGAGATTAATTTAATGATAATCTAACTAATATTATATTATTATTTAAGAAAATGTAATCATTTGGAGACAGACTATCAAAATAGGCTTGACCATGCTAACTTATCTCGATTTTGCAAATAAGATGAGATAGATTAATAATTTAATAATTTATTTTAAAAAAGACTTTTAGTTCAATTCATTAAAATTATTAAAATTTTGAAAAGTTAGAGTGGGTCGGTCCTTTTTTTTAAATATATATTTTAAGTTTTAGTCTATTTTTTAAAAAAATTTAGTTCTATTTTTTGAAGTTTCAAAGTTTTAATATTTAATTTTTATCATTTAAAAGAATTAAAATTACATTTTAAAAAATGTTTATTTTAAGGTTTAATATATTTTTTAGAAGTTTAATTTAATTTTTTAAAATTTAATTGTTCAAATATTTAGTTTCTATCATTAAAATAATCACAAACATAATTTTTAAATAAGATAAATAAGCTTATAATAATGATGAGTTGAGATAGATCAAAATTTTTTAACTATAAATTATATAAAATTTAACTAATATGACCCAACTCATATATATCATTAATCATACAAGATTTAACTGAGATAGACCAACTCAGCCCAGCCCTAGACATAGGCCTTTCAATGGTAGCACTAGTTATAGTCAGTGGACACGTCCATGGTGACATTGCATGTAAGCAACTTGAATGGTGCCAAAAGCAACACTGTTTAACCATTATTAGGGCACCACTAAGTGGTTCACCCACTCCTGGGTCCTGCTTTCAATTTCAATATTGATAGATATTGATGTGATATTTTGTGGTTACAGCATTAATAATGAAACACTATTTGCGCTTTAAAAAAAAATATCTTTGCAATCAAAATATGGGTGTATCCGAATTCTAATGGATTAACCCAAATTTTGATGAATTAACTTGAAAAATACCAACATTATTTGTTTAAGTGTTTCAAATTTGAGCCTTGTAAATAAAAGAAATAATGTTAGAAGAACTTTACATTTTTTATAATTTGACTCAACTCGAATCAAATTAGTTAAAACTTAATAAATTTCAACCAATAATAATTCAAACCAATAAATAAATAAAATATCCTACTGCAAAGAACTTAATATCTTAAAAGACTAGGTCTTTTACTAATAAATTAAAGTAAATTATTAAATTAGTCTTCAAAATATTATAATTATATCAACTTGATTCAAAAAAATTAAATTATTATGTGTCTCAAATTTATTCTTTTATTTATTAAAATAACTTTTCACAACATAAAATTTAAAAGTTAATAACAATAAATTTTACAATTTATTAACGAATAAAATTAGACTAAAATATATTCTAACATTCGTGATAACTTTCTTAAAATGGAGTTGTTGTTACCATACCTTACTATTAATTTATTATCAATGAGCATTTGTAAGTGGTAACTACCATATAAATGTAAACATTAACAAACAGGGAAACCTAGAGGAGGCATTATCTTATTCTCATATAGTCTCATTATCTTTAGGGATCATAACGACTTGTAATTTCTTGGTGCCCCACTAGCCACTATTAATAGTTTCAGTGGTTCACGAGTCAACTTGGAATCTTTTTTACATGCTCATGTTTATTGACAGCTTTAAATAAACCCAATTTATTAAAAAAAATTAACAAATAAACCATACCAATCACGAATATATAAGCATAGCAATCATACTTGAAAATACCATTAACACATTAATAACTTAAATTCTCATCTCTGAAGGATTGCTTCCACTTGCTTGACTCCTTGCTTATATATATATATATATATATATATATACATATATATATTTTTTTTACTATCCTATATTTTCGGGCCAGAGTATTATTATTTTAAATTCTACCTTTTTTATAGTAATAAACTCAGCTAGCCCAGTGCAAATAAGGTGGGCACAATTGCATCCAAGGGTTAAAATCTAATTTACGACAGCCTAGGAAGACATCAAAGCATACATGATAATACAAAGATTAAAGGCAAACTTAAAAGGCACATAGATATATGACAGTCATCTTTGCAACAAGTAAACAATAGTGAATAAGTCAGCCCTGTCACACCAGATGATACAAACGGTGTGTTCATGACAAAATAACTGATAAAGCATAGAAAAGTGTCAAATACTTTATTAAAATACACAGATTGTTCAAATTTGTGTTGGTCAGTTTATATTAACGACAGGTAAAAGTAAAATCCTACTAATTCTATGTGCACACACTACACAAGAAGCTGCATACTGGCAGCTCACCAAAAGCCTCCACCAAATTTTAACGTAGATCGGATACTAGCTAAGGATAAATTACAGTCATTTTTACGATGAAAAGACTCGTTCCCATATACGAAACCCAACTAAGTTAAAGTTACATAGCTACACCTATGTCCAAGCAGTTACATTTGAGTCTGTGAGTCAGGCTTTCACCTCCTGAGCCGTAGACTGGGTTTCATCTTTCTCGGCATCCTCTTCATCTTCATCATCTGCTTCATCAGCCAGTTTTGTCAGCTCTTCCTGAATCATGATCTTTATAGATGCCTTTCTTGGTGCGAGATCCATATCAAATCGCTTAGCTGAAAATAGGTCAAAGATTTTGTTAGGCATCTACATGGACTACAAGGTTCCTTCATCTTCAATTATGTTCTTATTTGTCAGACGGTGTGATTCTTTGCCAACTTCAGATCTTTACAAATAAATTTCAGTTCATTCTTCATTCCAGGCCAAGTAACCAGTGAATTATATGGTACAGATTCCATGATTGTTCATTATTGGTTAGCATCAAAACTCAACACAAAATATGAACTTTTTGCAATCAAGCCAATATAAGTTGCACAATCATTGCAACGGATAAAGTATAAGGCAAAAAAAAAAAAAAGAAAAAGGTAAAATGAAATTACACTTACCCAGTTGCTTCAGAATATCGGTAAAGGTAGCCTGCAAAAAAGAAAATTATTTTAATACAGGATAACATATCAGTAATTGGCACCTTGAGAGACACTTTCATCCAAATGCTATCAATTTCATGCTCACTATGCAATCTTGAATGATAACAAAGCATGCAAACCCACTAACAGCAATGCAGATAACCACTGTTACATCTCTAGTTTTATGATTTCCACTTGCAATTGTGAAAGGGTCATGCATTCAAAGCTAATGCAAGGTCTTACAAATGGAAGTGTGATGCTACTTCTAAGGCATCTAGTGTACATGTTTAACCATCAGTCTTGCTAAACAGTAAATATCATGTTCACAGCTGAAGCATCAAGCATTTATGGATCCATTCCATAGTCCACACATGCAGGGGTGTTTTTGTGATAATATCTAATATTAATTGTGCCATTACCACCACTGGACATAATGCCATTTCAAGAATAGCGTCTTAATAAAACAACAGATCCACGTTTAAAGTAAGATGCTAGATACCAAATCATATTGTGGGAAAAGTGGCCACTGATTTGCAGACCACAAGTCATTGTTTCGTAAGGAGCCTAGTATATTATTCTAGTTTCACTAGAGGTTCAGCATTATGGTTGACCTTATTTAGCAATGAAATTAGTAAATATTACTTTACATATTCAGTTAGGACAGTTCGGTCAGTCATACTTCACAAGTTTGTCAGCCGTTAATATATTTCCTTATGTTCCAAGAAAAGCTTAGTCTCTTTGTTTTCTAGTCTTAAACGGGCTTAGGAATTACTATTATTTTTAGCACAAACACTGACAATTTGGTTATATATCCAAAAATTTACAGTCCTATACTGTATCAGTTCATCAATGCTTTATCATCATAGCCCCTATGGAAAGAGAAGAGGGGGGAAAAAGACAGCAGAGTTATAAAACACAAGATCTGTCCAAATTAACTGTAAGATTACATAATAAGTTTAAATTCAGCATTGTACCGTATTGAAGTCAACTTCTTTGAGAATTTCACATGTTGCATCTCGCAACTGTTCATCACTGGGGTTCAACTTCTCTTTGTTCTTGCCCTTTCCTTTAAGTACTTTTACTGCTTGATACATAGAGAAAGATGTTTCATTATATAAAAAGTTTGAAAACAATTACACATTAAACTCATATAATTGCATTTTTTTTTAATAAAAAAATTTACATTTAAGCTCACAGGAAGAGTTAACAAACTAACTTTTCAATACTATATGCTCAACTTTGGCTAATATTTGCAAAGTTTTGCTAAAATACAAAAAACATGCTAATAAAAACACTTCTAAAATTTAGATGAAAGAAAGTAAAGATCATGATATGTACCACTTTTCTCTTTGGAAGTAGACTTAGCCAGAGTTGAAGACTTCTGCTTTCCTCCATTTTCACTTTTTTTCTTCCTTGAAAAAACCTTAGGACTTTCATCACTACCATCAGAAACCTTTGACTGGGTGGATGCTGACTTTTTAGGTGCTTTCCGTGGTGTTGTGCGAGATTTATTTGTTACGGTAACTTTCTTAGTTTTAGTTTTTGGAGTAGATGCTTTCTTTATAGGTGATGATTTTGTAGTCTTCTTCTGTTTTTCAATGTCCTCAGATTCACTTCCAGAATCAATTTTGTCCTCACTATCAGAATTCTTTGGCATCTCATCATCAGACTTATCAGGAACACCATTTTCATTCTCCTCATTTTCTTCATCTTCTTTCTCTTCTTCCTCTGTCTCTTCTTCAGTATCAGTTGCACTCTTCCTTTCCTCCACAGCTGAAGAATCCTCTTTTTTCTTCCGACTCTGAAGAATAGACCATGTAAAATTCAGGGCAATAAGTTTCTAAACACACCAAAAAAATTATAAAAGAACATTACCACAATGGAAACAAATAGTGAAAACCATGTGGTATTGTACGCCTATTTTTCTTCACTTATGTTGTGGCTTCTCTAGCAGTAGGATTGCACATATTACAAATGTGGAACATGCTCACCACAATTCACAAGTACAATATTGAATTTTTATCTACAAAAATGCCATAAGATGCTCAAACAAGTCATCTAGAAAATCTACAAATGATAAAGCAATGGCATTAAAATGGAATCACAATTCGTTTTCCTATCAACAATAAATAAATTAAAGAGAGACAATCTTGATAACAGACATGCAAACAACTTCACAAGATGCATTATAACAAAACAATGCAATCACATTCAAATTAGTGATATACATCCTGTACCTTTTGCAAAAAATTTAAAATGGGAGAGTCACCAACCATTTGGACACTACAGTGTAACAAAAAAACTACTTAAATTAACAATAAAAAAAAAGCAAAATAACTGAGTAAAAAGTGTTCCAATGTAAAGTGTGCATAACAAGTGGAAGTGGGATAATGCAAATTCAAAGAGTATGCAAGACAACAGTCTTACATAATCCATAAAACTTAACCTTGAAAAGAACTCCAGTAATCACAGTATACGACTGTTAAAACACACATACACAATTCAGGTTCTTGATGTTAAAGAATGAAATAGCACCTTAGCAGAACGTTTTGAAGTTGTGTTCCAAGATGCTGATGAACCTCTTTTCTCAACCCGTCTACGCTTTTTGCCCTTATTTGACTAATAACAAGCAAAAAGTTAAGCAGCATGAAGATGTTGCACCAAAACACAGGTCTACTAAGGAAAAATAAAAGCATATTGTCAGAAAGGAAAACAGTAAAAAAAAACCTCTTTTTCAGCAAGGAGCACAGTTGTCGTTGCATGAGGAGCCACCAAGAACTCTATTAGCTTTGTAATAATATCTTCCTGTAAATGAGAATTACATTAGCCCACAAAACAACAGAAACATGTTGAACAGTATGAATAGAAATGCTCCGTTTTGAACAGCATAAAGGTATAATATAAGGAGGCAATGATCATTATACATGCCATCAAAGATTATCTTAATACAAATATCATCAGACCTATAAAAGCAGGAGCACAGTGTTATGATCCTCACATTCACAATTAGAATGTATTGTGAAATATTTAAATCGACTTTTAGTTACGAAAAATAACTTAATTTGAAACCATCTACTGTAAGCACTAAAACCATTTCCAGTGGAAGAACAATTGATTTCATCAATAAAAAGTACATAAGCAATACTAAAACAGCAAACCTTCCTGGTTGTTGCCTTGGCAACTGGTATGTCAAGAACATCACAAAACTCCAACAACTTTTCTTTGTTACACTTGTCAAATTTTTCTTTCACTTTCATCTGCTGCTTTTCCTGCATTTATAAATTTTAAATTATAGATGCTTGGACGGCCAAAAACTTTGAGTAGAAAGCTAGCAATTGATAAAAAGTTGTCAAATAAATAAGTAAATAAATATATAAAACCCCAATTTGTTGTATACACTATGGTTGCTTGTTAGATAAATCAACTTTGATAGGGAATAATTACCTCATTTTCACGCCACACAAAACCAGAAAACCTTAATATATTACTCTTAATCTGAGGTGCCTGGAAAAGCAAAAAGAAGTCACATGGAAGAAAGATAACATCTGGATGTAAGTGTAATCTTGAACAGTCTAGATAGGCAGCATCCTATATCCTCAATTATGGAGATCATGAAAAGCAGTCATTACATAAAATGGACAATCAATGCAGGCTGTGTAAATACATGTAGTTCAAAAATCAGGACCAACCTTCCCTCTCCTTCCAAATAGAATGGTATGGAGCAATCTGAAGGTATCATCAGTCTTCCTTCTAGATAATTTAAATGCCACTGAAACATACATATCTAAGTAGTTAATAGCTGCTCTGAACAATTAGAAAGATACACCCAAAGGAACATTCATAAATTTTTCCCTATATCTGGGTCGACAGTGTTAGATCCCCATTAAAAAGTACCAAAGCAGAACTTTTCACCATAAACTAAAAACTAAAAAGATTAAAAAAAATGCATGTCAAAGATAAGGACCCACAAGACAAATAAAGCATGCACAACAGAAAGTTCCTGCTCAGTTATTGCAAAGATTTTTCTCCACCAACAGCATACACTCATACCATAACCATGACTGCTTTCAAACGCATGAAACTTTTCTGGCACCTGTTCTCTCTCCTGGAAAAATATGAGCACTTACAATGTCAGAGGGATACTTAACAGTATCTATCCCAATTACACAGAACACCTCCTCGACATGACATCTGAGGCTCTGAGCCATGACACAGTTTTTGGGATAAAATTGAGCACTGATATATGTTCAATAGGAGGTCATCTTCTCTAGACCCAATAATATACTATCTTAACACAAGATTGTCATTCTTTATTTTATTTTATTTCGTACAGCATAAATTGCTTCACTGAGAAAGCTGTGCTAATAAAGAAACACACCTTTATCAGACACCATTCTGAATGATGTTTGATCTGCCTGAATCAAAATGCTGAAAACAGCACCTCTCACATCAAATATTCCAAGCGTATACAATTGTTCTAATGCATCCTCATATTACTTCTTTACTTCCCTAAATGAACAAATAACTCTACATATTAAGAAACAGAGTGTAAGTATCTTCTGACTATATCATCCACCATTGGAAGAGAATGTCCAGTGGCTCTATTTAAATTGTGGAAGCTCACTTTAATTTCCACATCTATGATCATCTTATCTGTTACGGTCCGTACTCATGGATTTAGTTATGGGTCTTTATTGATGGTTCATATTATAGAGAAAACCAAAATCTCTAGTGTAAACTCACCAAGTTAAATGGTTTAGATTATAAAGAGAACCAAAATCACTAGTGCTCTCTATTAATTTTAGAAAGTTTTAAATACAACCTAAAAGAACATAACTTCCCTTAACCAACACCACTTCCTTAAAACTAGGAGTGGGAGAAAACCACTTACCCACCACTTACCCACTTAAACTATAATACACTAAAATATAAATAAACATAATAAATATGAAAATTAAAACAACTAAATACAAATAAAAGAAAACTGCACTCCAGCAGGTTTAATGCGCAGTATAACAGCATGTTTAATGGGTTACTAACATTATCCTCTTTAGTTCTTCCTTTACCTATCTTTCCATTCACTGTACAAGTCAAATAACACATGTCCCTCATAATCAACAAATATATCCATTTCTTAAAAGTTTCTTCCCTTTTTATATCTTTCATGTCGTTGTCCAACATTTTTACCAGTTGTCCAACATTTTTACCACCTGATATGGGAACACTAGCAGCACTGCAGCAGCTTTGTAAGGCCTACAGAAAGAATGAAAAAACCAAATCGAACTCTCAAGCTTAGGCTTGCTACACGCCTAATAATGGAGATCTTTCTACAGATTAAATTGGTCAATAACATATTTCGCACACATTTAGGAGCTATTTGGTTTATGTTGATTAAGTAATCTCCCTATTTAGTACCTAGTCATGGACTGTGTTTGGGATTGGGTTGTATGCTATTTAGGTTTCAATGGTAAATGCACATTGACACAGGACATTACATGACTAATTTGTAAGAAGTGAGGAAATAGCACAGCCTACATAATACTTTTCTGGGAACCACTCAAGAATTACTTTTAGTTCCTAAATTTTATTCTAGGCCCAATGTAAGAGTGGAACCCAAAGTTTTAGGACTCCATAATACGCAGAAAAATATTTATACACATTGCATTGATGTATCTGTACATGTATACCGAGATATCAAGAAACATATGAAAATATACCTAAAATATGTCTAGCATCTTTTAAAATCAAATATTTTAATTTAATATCTTGTAATTCTATGAATAGTGCTGATTGGAAATATCAATAAGCTATATTCAAAGTCTTCCTTCTGATGTCAAAAACATGGACACAACAATGTGTTAGCGCTTCAAATGCTCCTTGTTGATTTAGTATTAGTAAGATTTCCAGAAAAATAAACATTTGGACCTGATTTATTTCCAAAGAACAACTTTTCACTTCTTTCGTTTTCTTTACATTTACAAGTTCACTCATTTGAACTGTTGCAACAAGTTTTCTTTCCATCTCTAATATATTTCTCTGGTCTATTGCAAAAAGTAGTAACTTCTATGTTTTTAAATAAAAATGTAATATGCAGTTACAGAAAAAGATAATTAAATTGGCAAAAGATAACTGACTTGCCAGTGTCATCATCAAAGGTAATTATCAGCTTGCACCAATCTACAGGGTAAGTGCCTCATAATTTAAAATTACACAAAAAAAAAAAAGGCACTTACCTTGTTACATGTAATCATGTCAGGTCAAAATACCAATACATCTTACATAACCTTCAATCAAACATCTCTATATATGGCTCATTCATTGCCAAGGGAAATATAACGACATTATATATTTAACCCACTATTTGTGGCCTAATATTCTCTTAAAGTCAATTCTCACACTATTATATCAAGCTATTGTCCCAAGAAAATCTGACCATTTTACTGCAAACCCAGGAACAACATGAAATTATTGTGCAAGGAAACAATGTATTTGGTTCGGCTAGAATAAATAGAGGAAAAGGACAATTTAGACATAGGCAGGCACCATACCATTGGGTATATCTTTTAAAGGTGTGCCACGACCCTGCAATTTCAGAGATATAATGTAAACACAATAGTTTGTAACAGAACACAGAATTAAAATCTTAATATTTCAATATAAAAACAGAAATTAATACCTTTTCAATGTGAAATTCTTTGGATGCATCTTTTTCAATTGATGTTACCAATCTCTCGACTGACTTCCTTTCACGTACTGGGCGATCAATAGTAGGAGTCCTTGGCTCCACCTCCATTGTTTTTTTTCTTTTCTCTTTCACTTTCTCCCCGTCATTACCATCTCTTGCATGCTTTTTCGATCCCTTCTTAGCTTTATTATCTTTCATCCCATCTTTTTTGGGCTTATGAATCTTATCCTTGTCCTCTTTCTCCTCCCCTTCATCTTCTTCCTCTTCCACTACTTCTTCAGTTTTCTCCTCCTTATGGGTCTTCTCTTTGTCATCAGGGGTTGCTTCTTCTTCCATCACATCAGCTTCTGGGTTCTCAGCTGCTTCTTTTTCTTTTTCTTCTCCACTTTCCTTCGTTTCCTCAACCTCTGCCCCTTCATCCATTTTTTCAACCTCAGATCCATTTTCATTTTTTCTATCTTCTGTTTCTTTTACAGCATCATCTTTCTTATCCTCTTTTATTTCCTCTACTCCATCGTCTTTCTTATCCTGTTCTACTACTTTTACACCATCATCTTTCTTATCCTCCTCTACTTCTGCCACACCATCAGCTTTCTTATCCTCTTCTACTTCTTTTACACCATCATCTTTCTTACCTTCTACTTCCTCCACACCATCAGCTTTCTTACACTCTTCCTTTTTCAACTCTTTAATCCCATTATTTTCCAAGACCGTTCCTCCATCAGATTCAAGGTCCTTCTTTTCACTCATATCATCTACAGTTTTCTCTGGCAAGCTATTTCCATTTGAATCAGTCTTGGAAACTTCATTCAATGTTCCCTCCTCACTCATACTGATATTATTCAGAGTAAATCTAAAAGCAATACTTCTTCCGACACACTCTCTCCACTACACTGAATCACTAACCTTGTTAAATTGGATAACTGAAGCCTGTTGGTTACAAGAACCTTTTAGTCTAAATAAGTCAACATTGTAAGTGGAAAGAAAAGGTGAGAAAAATGGAACTAACCTGTTAAAGTTTCATTTCTAACAGTACTTTTAATCCTATTATATTTAATCTCTAGCCATGTGTGAAGGAAAAAATATTCATTGCATAACACTTTTCCAGACAAAATATATTAATTTCGCCTGTAATGGGAAAAGCATTTCGAACAGGCAATGGGCATAGAATTGAAACACAGCAGAGGAAAAATTAATTTTTCGGTAGTTTCTTAAAATAAAAAGGAACATGACAGCCCTATTGCAAAAGTCAGCTATAGAAATAGCATTCGTCAGCTGAGAAGCAGGAAAATAAATTAGAAAAGAATTACTCTAGAAGTCTGAATTTCATGCTGCATAAGTTTCTGAGAAAATCGAAAACCCATTTCAACTAAAACAAGTGTAGCCATGGTCAGGTAATTTCAAACGAAATTCTCAATAATCCAGCGCATTTGCGGTTCGAAATTAAAATTCAATATCCGAACTTCTCTTCGTTTTCTCGACAACCAAACAGAAAATAGAAGCCAATTTCAACCCAGAGAACCAAATACAAACAAACGAAGTTCCAATATTTCAAGCAAACGCCTAAAAAGCCCTAAAGGAATCCACCACAATTACCCTTCACGACAATTCGAACCAAACAATAAAGAAACTAAAAAGATAAAACCTCAGAATTGCTGAAAACACTTAGAAATTAAGAGAAATTCGAGAATTGAAACTTACAGATTTGGAACTTTCAAATAGAACGGAGCGAAGCTTCGGAGTCTCTCCGGAACTCAAAGTGAATTTCTCTCACTAACATGAAACATCTCGTTTCGCTTCGATCTCTCTCTCTCTCTCTCTCTCTCTCTCGCTTTCTCTCTCTCCCACTCTCAGTCGTTGAGGTTATTTCTGACAATATACAGTTCGGACTTCAAATGCGGATTTTAAATGTAGTTAACTGCCACGCTGGACGTGTGTCGCAGAACCCGGATTAAGAAGGAAATCAACGGCTGAGATGTGGTGTTCCTGTGGCCCTCGAAGATCAATGGCCGTGATTTGTCCTCTCTATATTATTCTCTTTCATGATACACACTTGTCCCATACACATGGCGATTCCTCGGCACATTTGTGGGACCCATATAAGAAGCTATGTTTAAACTTTAAGTGGACATGGCAGCGTCATTTTCATTTTATTACTCCAAACTAATCCAAAACAAATCTCATACAATTTTAAATTGTAGTTTAAATAATCAATTTTATTTTCACAAAAATGAGATGCAAAGATTAATTCTTTTATTGTAAGATAAAAATTGATTAATTAATTAATCAAAAACAACTTCATTAAAATTATAATCATAGATTTTAACCTAAACGTCAATAATATTGATAAAATTTTTCATTTAAAAATTTTGGTTAACTTTTCAACTACTCATACATTGATTATCAATATCATAACGCTATCCAAAATAATAAATTCTTTTTTTAAAAAATGTTTTACAACAATTATGAAATGAGCGCAGTATTTCATATGAAATGTTGGCGGGAGGAGTTCGCGGTTTATGCGAAAAAATCAGGGTGCGTTCTGCGCCTATGTTTTGGGGTTTTAGCAATCATCCACGTGGTTCAGCTGAAAATAATGAGTAAATATGAACCGTACGATTACACAGAATTAAGTAATTAACGCCGTTCTGTATATATATGCTTATAGCACAGGATGCCATTTATTATGCGCAATTGAATGATCAAGATTTCACACAAAGATCTTAATCCAAAAAATAATTGGTTTAAATTTTGTTTTACTTTAGTTGATCAATTTTCAAAGACAACTTTCTATTTTTATATTCGAGCACTCTTTTATCCCAAAAAAAATATTTAAGTATAGTTTGGAGACATTTTTAACACTGGGGTTACTGGTGATTTTGTTACTTGTTATTGATATGTTAACCGCTCAATTAAAAAAGAAGACAAAATAAGGTTAAATGATTTTTTCAGTCTTTACAGTTTTATTTAATTTTTAATTATAATTTTATAGTTTAAAATTTTAATTAAATTCTTATAGTTTTAAAAAAATTCTCTATTATTAAATTTTTGTTGTTATTATTTTGTTAAATTTTAATAAAATGACTACTTATTTATTAAATTAGAATTTGATACATATATATAAATATATAATTTAATTATATATATATATATATTGGCATAAATCATAAATATTTGGAATGGCAATATGCAATGCGCACAATTATTCACGTTAGCGAAATTTAATGCCACACCTATTAAAATTTAATAATAGAGATTAAATTAAAATTTACAAAATTATAATGACTTAATTACAAAATTTAAAATTATATGAACCAAATTCAATGACGCAAAGATGGGGTCCTCTGTATTATCCTCTATAAAAAAAAGTGCCAACTGATTTTATTTTTGTCATTTTTTTATGCTCACTGTATTTTTTGGTTAGGGCCTTCAAATTCAATGGCCTAATATGGTAAGTATCAAATATTGTTTGTATCTATAGAAGGAAGGAAGAAAAAAAAAAAACAAATGTTTGTTTTTTAATATGTGCGGTGGAAATTCTATGGACAGCATTTATGTTTAATTTAATTTGTTTGGATTTGCAACGATAAAAAATTACGAACGTGGTTCAAGCTTCAAACCTTAATTTAAAAAATATCAATGGGCTCTCTCCCCACAGTTTTGAACCTTAGTTTCTTTCTTCACAATTGTTTTAAAGTGGCAAAACTGAAAATATATTATGAATCTCCCTAAATTTTACTCGTTTGAGTGTCTTTTTTAAGATGAAAAATTAATTTGAGTATAAATTTAATTGTTTTTTTAAGGGTGTGATTATAAGTTGGAGATGTAGACGACAATGTATGATGCTTAAGCATAATTATATTAAAGATAGTATTTGACACTTTTAAATTATATTAAATAGTATTTGAGGTTTTTTATTTAAGATAATTTTTTTATTTTAAAAATTATCTGAGTTAATGAGTCTATTCCAACGTTAGAGGATTTAACAAGGATTGTCAGAATCCAGATCTCGGGATGAGTTTTTTTTTTATTTTAATAGGACATTTGCAAGGTTAGTCATTTGATGATGAAAATTTTTTTTATATATTTATGGTCTGATATAACTTTATTGTATTTTGGTAGCTTGAGATCTAAAAATCAGAATATAAATTATTTAAAATTTGTATTGTTATTACGTAGACGTCTTGTAATATGATTCTGTTAACTATTTGACAAAATCTATTAAAATTTGTGATGAATTTATAATTTTCTTGTGAGGTCCATAATTTTATATATATTGAAGACAAAAATTATTTTCTTTGACCATTTAAAATCCCAAATTTAACACACGCAATACAATATCTCTTAAAATTTCAGCACCAATGAAATTCTTAATTTTGTCATAAATTCCTACTTTGCTTACAAAATATCTAATTATACATTAAAGACCTCAATTTCTCAACTGGCTAATTACAATCCCAAATTCAAAAAACATATCATAGAATTTCCATTTGTTGCCCCTAAAACAAATTCCCTAATTATATATCTCTACTTCATTGCAATAACTTAGATGTTATCTAAATTAGCTGTTAAGTCTAATTTTAATTAAATAAAATTATTAAAAGGCCTTTTTTTATAAATCAATATTTCAATTTCCCTCCATCTTCATCATAATTGAACACAAAGAAATAAATGTGACAAAACTAGCCAATCTGACCTGTTTGACTACCCCAGTGACAAAGATTAGGTTAAATTGATATGTTTTGAAACAAGTCAACATTCAAATAATCTATCCCTCCTATCCTATAAGAGGAAGGAAGGGAAAGGGTTAGTATTGGAAGAAAGTCAAATTTTATTACAAAATAAATCGAGAAACATGTCAAGTTCAGTGTCATTTTCATACTGAATATTAAAAAAAATTGAAAAAGACTTTTGCTGACAATGTATATTTTATGTAGGGTTGTCAAAGAGACCAACATGGCCTAGCTTGACTCTCAGCCTATAAAGCCAATGATAAATATAGTTTAGATTAGGTTAAATTGAATCCTGAATCACTCCAAACTCCCTCCCTCCATACACCTCCAAATAGCTATTTCATTTTCAAAAAAAAAAAAGTGTTGAGCGAAGAAGGAACCATCCAATAATTGAGAGATTAGAATGAAAGAGTCTAAAAAGATCTAGAATGAAAAGGTCTGAAATAAATCTATTTTTAGTTAAATTATATACAAACTATATCCCAATTTCATTGATAAAAATGGTCATAGTTGAGTTAGGTCAGTCATTAGACCATTATATATATATAATTACATTAAATAATAAAAATTAAATATTATTATTATGAAAATTCAAAAAATAGACTAAATCTAACAAAAATCAAAATAAAAAAAAATCTGACAAAAACTAATTTACCTAAACTCTAAAGGCGTGTTTGATACAATGTGAGACAAAAACAAGAGAGGGTGATAAAAAAAATGATAAAGAGTGAGAAATTATCCAAATTATTTTTTCAAAAAAACTAAGTTTTTTTTTTAATTTTTAGTTGGGGTATTATTTCATTTCCATTTCAAAAGAACTAAGTTTTTTTTTTAATTTTTAGTTGGGGTATTATTTCATTTCCATTTCATTCTTTTTCTGCATAAATGTTTTGTTAGACCATGTTAAAAGCATTAAATTATTATTATTATTTTTTTTTACGTACCAAACATATCCTAAATGTTTGTTAGACCTACTTGCTAGGGTTGAAGTAACCTAGCCTAATAATTAAAGCATTTTTTGACACCGTACTATTGGGCTTAATTAATATTTAATAACGCCATAATCTGATTACTCAAGCAGGTCCTTTTTTTTTTTTTGTCCTTTCCAATAACGTAGTTTATTTCAAAAGCAAATTGAGTCATTATCAGGGTTTACTGTGAGGGTGAAATGCAAGTTGATAAACTTTGACATTGAAAAAGGAAAAGAAGATAGAAACAAAATAATTTGATTACTCCCACTAAAAATAAAGCTTCTTTCTTGATTCCATGCTAGGTTTAAACTTTAACCACGCATTCCAACATAGTTGAATCATATTATCTTCCCAATTAAGAACACTCAAGCGAACTGTAACAACTAAATTCTTCTTCTAACAATCTTAAGGATACATTTTCATACAATACTAAGAAATCAAAGGATAGATATTATCCCTTTTAACTAATTCTTTAGAATACTACCAAAAAAGAGGAGGAAAAAAAAAAAAGAGATAGGGATTGAAAAGCTTAAGGTTAATATGATGTAGTCAGTATCAAGGCGTGTGATAGAAAGCACAAAATTTTACATGAACACCAAGAAGAAAAAGAAACACTACCACCTTAACACATTATAGAAGCTAAAAGAGTGAAAAAGCAAAGAAATTTAGAGTTTAATCACTACGAACACCTCGTTGATCTCCTGAAAATGCCATTTCCTTCCTCAATCTCAAATCTTGACTTGCAGTGTTGGACTTGGATGATCCCATGGAAATATCAATCTCTATCAAATTTTCATCCTCATTCATCTCATTAATCTCTGCTAACAGCTCCATCAGACCTTCTTGCTTGAACATGGCTTCTGGGAGAAAATCTGGCAACTTTGCTTCCAACTTCTGCTCACGTTCTTCAGTTAAACCAGAGAAATGGCTGCTTGGAAGGTTGATCTCAATCAAGCCATCTTCTTTATCGTCATCGTCGTCGCCAGAGTCTAAGCTTTGATCAAGCTCAAAACCTTCACCAACAGTGGAGCCGTTGATGCTTTCAGTATCTGATGGAAATAAAGAGTTCTGAGCATTTAGCTCAAATTTTTCATCCATGTTTGAGCAGTTGCTGCTTTCACTATCTGATGGGAACGATGAATCTGACTGGGACTCTGCTTCTTGTTCATTCTTCTGAGCAATCTCTGTTTGCAGATCCTCTTTCTGCATTCTCTCTTGAAGCAGTTTTTCATCTTCAGAATCAGACCCTTTTTTCTTTCTCAGTGTGGCAAGAAAAAGTGTGGATAGAAGAGCAATAGGTATTGTGAGAAGGAAAGGGGAGAAATCTGAGATTGGAAAGAAAAAGAAAAGTGAAGAAAGAAGGAGAAAAACCAGAGCGACGGGTAGTAGTACTAAAGAGGCTAATCTTGAACACAGATTTGAATACACTTGTGGCTTAGCTTCTTTCTCCATGATCATTCTCTGCGAAAAGCTTCAAGAACTGTTGGAAAAATAGCTTTTCAAGCATAAAGTTGGGAACTTTCAGAAAAAGGAAGGTAAAAGGAGGAAACTTTGATCCATCTCTCTCTCAAACTGCTTTCTTCTTCTTCGTCGTTATCATACCTGAAATGGGTGAGATTTTGATTTTAACAATCTCGGAGAGAAAAACCCCACACTGTTCCTCTTCGATTTGTGATTCTGTCTCGGAGAAAGAAAAGGCAGCTTTGTATTCCATCAACGTTTTACAACCTCGAAGCCTCGGAATTGCCGAATGCATGTGCGAGAGACGAATCAGAGCACTCACATGGCAGTCTTCTGTATAATACCTTACACTGTTCGAATCCTATATTTTGCTCCTTCTCCTTCTGTTTTATCCACAACCAAACAAAACCCATTTTCAGAAATCCATTATACCAAAATGGGTAACAACAATTTTCTCAAAAGAAAACATTTTTTTTCTTTCAGAAAAAAATAAAAGTAGTGCACACCTTTTTCCCGGGAAACAAACAGAAGTTGAGCACTTTTATGACTTCTTTCGAGCAACACTTCAATAGTTCAATTCAATCAACACTTAAATAAAGACATCCAAATTTAACACAACTTTTAATACAATTGATAAACAGAAAATTTGCAGAAAGTTATTTTCTATGTTCAGATTTGATCCTGCAAAAAACGTCTCCAAATCTTTTGAATCAAGTTAGTCCTGTTGCTAAGATGGGATGATATATTTTCCTATTAACTTCAGGATCGACTCTTATGAGAATAGATTACTCTCCAATAAAACCAGAGATTTAAATAAAACCAAAAAAAAAGTAGAGGTGTATGAGTAATAATGATTAAGGACCCATTTTCTATTGTCTGCAAGAAAACAGCATGAAAAAGTAATTATTCTCAGAGGTCAGAGGTTTATATCTGTTTCTGCAAGTGACTGTGGCTTTAATGAAAGCCCGTTCTTGAAGAGATCACTGTAAGAAAATTACAAATATGAGACCGCAGAAAATTCCTTCGTCTACTGAAATGAAATCAGAGACATATTTTTTGTTTTTGATTTGAGACAAAATATTTTTCCTAACATATATTTTTCCTATCATACTAAATTTGATTGAGACGTAATTTTAATTTTGAAAAGAAAAATTTTGTCTTTAATTATGAGAGAAAATCTTTTTTGTCTCTAATTTCTGTCTTTAAACTTTCAAATACAGAAAACCCTAGGAAACATATACAAACAAGGGCCACTAATTGCTGCATAAAATTGTAACAAAATGTCAATAGTATAGATAGACAAACTATCTCATGTTTATAATAAGTTTTGCAGTCAAAACTTACGAGGAAAAGGGTATTTCTTAAAAATAAATAAATAAATGCCCTCCAATCCCATCAACTTTGAGTTACTTTCTGATATGCATTAATACTTACACCCTTCTATTTATTTAGGCAAAAGTATTTTTTCCTTTTTAAAATTTGTTGTTCATAATGAATGAGTATATTATTTGACAAATGACAAATTTTGACATAAAATTATTGTCAAAAATGTTAATTGAAAAATAGAGACAAGGGCATGCTAATCATTTGCTCGTGCCTACGAAGAAATGATGCTGTGGTAACTGATGGTAATTTTTTTAAAAAAAAAAGGATAAGAGACAATAAAATTTTCGGTGGGGTACAGAAAATTTGAGGAGGTTGAGGATGATTTCCTCATAAAGTCATTCTTTTAATGCTTTCTCGTGACTTTGACGATTTGCTTGATGCTTCTGCTTAGTGAGAACAGATTGATATTTCCCCATATTTAATCAATTCCTATAAAGTTGGGTTTGATTGATTCATTCTTAAGAAAAACTTGTCTTATTTCTTTAGGCCCCTTTCTCCAAGGATTTTTTTTTTCTCTTATTGTTTTTGTGAATTTTTTAAAGATTTTTTTTCCAATTATCTTTTCTTTTAGTGTGAGCCTCGGCGCAACGGTAAGGTTGCTGCCATTTGACTTGGAGGTCACAGGTTCGAGTCGTGGAATCAGCCTCTTGCAAAAATTGCAAGGTAAGGCTGCCTACATTAGATCCACAAAGTGGATCCGGCCCCTCCCTGTACCCCGCGTATAGCGGGAGCTTTGTAGCACCAGATTTGCCCTTTTTATCTTTTCTTTTAGTGTCACAATTTTTCTCTGTTACAAGTAAACATGCCTCATTTATAATGCTTGAACCTACCTATTATTTGTCCCAAGAGTACAAACAAGTTGGACCGTGGGCTTTTTTTTTCCTTTGCATTTAAACAATTAATTAATATTTTTTGGTAAAAAAATTTAACAATTTTTATTAAAAAAACAATTTATACTTGTGATTCAATAATTCACATGAAGTGGAAAAGCTCAAGAAAGAGGGATGCATAGAGAGAAAAACTAAGTGAGAATATTTTTTTCAAAAAAAATAATTGTTCAGAATATGTTGACTGAAAATACTTCCTTAAACAATAATTATTCAAGATATGTTTGTATTTGCAAATCAATCAAAATTGATCTAACTATTTTAGCATCATAAATTTATGTATTTTTCATTTAGATACTATGTTTTGTTTATTTTACTATACACTTTAAATATAATGTTATGAAATGTAAAATATAATTAAATAATTTATTTTAAAAATAACTTTTAGCTGGACACATTAAAATTTCTAGATTTAATTAGTTGGAGTGAGTCAGCTTTTGTGAGCTTTTTTTAATATATATTTTAAATTTTAGTAAATTTCTTTTAAAAATTTAGTTCAATTTTTTAAAGTTTCATAATTTTAATATCTAATTTTCTATTAAAATTAATTAAAATTACATTTTAAGAAAGAAAAGTAACTTATTTTAAGGTTTAATATTTTTTAAAAATTTAATTTAAATTTTAAAATTTGATTATTTTGATATCTAGTTTTTATTATTAAAATAACTAAAAATATATTTTTGACATAAAATAAATATTCTCATAATTTTTGATGAGTTAAGATGAATCAAAAATTTTTAATAATAAATTATATAAGACTCAATCTAATTTAATATATAATCATTTTTGTTTATATATAGCTTGAATTAGGGTGAACTTGTTTAGCTCATTTGAGCATTTATTTATTCTTTTTAGTTAATATTCTTTTAAATATTAACATTAAAATTAAAGTTCAACTTTTAAGATGAACCGTCCGAATCTAGCGGTCACCACTTACCACTCCTCACCTATCTCCCAACCTCCACAAATCCTTACCGTCAACAAGCATAAAGCCCAAATATACCATATTAATGCCGTAATGACGATACTATCCTATCCCCTTGTCCACCTTCTGTTCATTTTACCCTCAGTCATCGGGGCAATTCAGTCACGCCTTTGAGCAAGAACACTGAAACCCTAGGGTTAGGGTTTAATTTGATTTTCCAATTTCCTCCATAAAGCAAGCATCTTTTCGCTTGTTTGGGGCTTTATTGTTGATAAATATTCTGCGTTTCTCATAATTTTTTTTCTCGAGATTTGTGTTGGTGAATCTTCGTTTGGTCGATCGATCGCTCTCTATTCGGGCTTCAGCGCCCTGGGAGTGCTCAAATCCATGGTCATCACCTTCCTATGGACCCATCGGCGGTGCGCACCACTCCTCCTGTTGAACACGAAGAAGACGAGTGGGGTATGCCGTTTTGCTTCTATTTCGTTTGTTGTTTTTTGTTGACTGCCAGGAACAGAGTAGAGGAAGATGGATCTTGTGTCGTTGTCTCGTGATAGTTTCTTTTCTTTCCTTGGATTGAATGGATCACTGATTGATTCGTTTATGAGGTTACGAGGTTACGAGCTATTTCTGAAAACGACTGGGAGCTTAATGCCCAAATTTATTTGTTATATTTCATTATTTTGATTTTTATGGATTATTAAATCTGGGTGTGAATTATGTGAATCGCATTGCAACTTGGCAGTAAAATCCACTATTTCGATATTATAGTTGGTGGGTTTATGCACTATTTTTTTTTTCCTTCTTCTCTGGAGACTTTGATATTCTGTTCTTAGGATTATATCATTTCCTTTCTGGGTTCACAGCAATTTCAGATATGTCTCATATATCTAAATGCTTAATTTGATGCCTTTTTTATGACAAATTGATTATATATTTGTCTCTGGTTGAATCGTTTCCTTTTATTGTGGTTTCTACTTTGTTCAAATGGGAAACTAGTTAGTATGTAGTTGAGTTTGAGATCATAGAATCTCATATATTGTTAGATTTTATTTTTCTATGTAGTTTTCGAAATAATAAAACATTTCAAAATCTACTAGATGCTTTAAAGAAAAACAAAATGAAAAGGAAGGAAAAGAAAAATACTAGATACATTCAGAACTATTATCAACATATATATAGATCAGCAGTATTAGTTTTAAGTTTACTTACCTTGTTTATTTGCTATGCTATGAATTTGAAGAAGGCATTGGTTGGCATTTTTTTTTTGGGACTCGGACTAGGAAGCGGTTGTTTGTTTCAATTCTCTCTTTTAGGATGTAGTTCATTTTAACTCTGTCTATTTGCTCAAGTGGGATGACTTTTTGGGCTAAACATACACTTATTAGCTTTGCATCCTTTTGTATAGACACTGATGGATTTGTGATTCCGAGTTTGGGGATTGAAGACTCAGTTAAAACCAGACCATATGCTCCTGTCATAGAATCCTCAAATTCTCCTGCACAGGTCAGCCGAAGCCATTGTTTCTCACTAAAGAGGACTAAGAAATTTGGAGCTGTAGATGATGGAAGTGGTTGGACACACTGTGTATGACGCTTACTATATTTGTTTCTGTGTAGGCTAAGAAGGAAGAGAACATTTATCTGGGCCCTCACGGAGCACCTCCTTCGCAATCGAAACAGCAAGAGCTGAACTCATCAAGCCGAAAGCAGCGATTCAAGCAGAAACTGAAAGAAGCCGATAGGAAGATTAGCGGGACGGGGAGGGAGAATAAGGTTGATAATCTGAGAGAGCTGGTAGGTGGTGGTAGGAGAGAAAGTGTGAGCATGGCAAAGGGAAGCCCCAGGGACTGGTTAGATCCACATTGCCACGAATCTCAGTTCGAGAGGAGGTAATGTAATGCCCATATTGGAGATATCATTAGCTTATTGAGGTACTTTGAAGAAGTTGCACTTTTCTTATCGCCTTCTGCTGTAGAGTCGATGCATTTCAGGCAACAGTTTCGGAGGTCATGTATTGTGACAATAATTTCACCGCTTGACCTTTTGGTAATACTTGAAGGTCTTGTGGCCCAGAATATTTACAGTGAAGTTGTCTGTATGAAGAATCATATGCTTACTTTGGTACTTGTCTATGATATAATTGGTTGTTTGATGATGTCTTCAACCATTAAGGCCGTTGTGATGGCTAAGTGATAACTCGTAGACCCAGTGATTTAAAATTCGAGCTTACCCATGGGTTCATTCGATTAAATGAGTTGACTTATAACTCAGTGATCTTGTCATCCGAATTAAATTTTGAAACATGTCACAGACCCAGTCATGGGAAAGGATAACAATGAAAAATAAAATTTGATTACCCTACACATATCTAACCCTTACCCTACACATATCCTCCTGCCACATTAGCTTATTCCAGATTTGCATGATGGCGAGAAATGGGAATGACAGAGAGATCCGTGTGAGAAGTAATTGCAGGAGGAAGCTGCCAATCAAAATAGTAGAGCAAATGGGCAAGAGGAAGCTCCACATTGGCCACCCCAAAAGCTATGCCTGGACATACCCTCTTGCCAGACCCAAAAGGAATGAGCTCGAAGTGGAGCCCTCTGTAATCAATAGGAGAATTGAGGAACCTCTGTGGCCGAAACTCCTCTGCGTTGTCCCACAAATTGGGGTCCCTTCCCATGGCCCACACGTTCATCAGCATCTGGGTTTTGGGTGGCACTGTGTACCCATTGATCTCGCAGCTTTCGTTGCTCTCTCTGGGAACCAGCAAGGGGAGTGGTGGCTGTAGTCGCATGGTCTCTTTGACCACAGCTTTCAGAAATTGGAGTTGGTCAAGGTCTCTTTCAAGAACACGTGCCTGCTTGCCGAATGCTTCCCTTACTTCTGATTGTGCCCTATCTAGGAGTCCTGGGTTTCTCACCAGTTCTAACATCGCGCACTGTATCAGGGAAGCTGTTGTCTCCGTTCCAGCCACGAACGTGTCCTGTACTTACCAGTTACCACCATCAGCCCCAATTTAGTTTATCAATTTGGTACTTTGCATAATTATTTTCTCAATTTCATTTTTTAAAATAAATATTTTATCAATAATGTCATTTTGTTAATATATTATAAGCAAGGTTTTGAAAATTAGACCAATCATTGAATTAGTAGAGACATTAGTTCAAGGATTAATAGTTTAATCGTGGTCAAACTAGTTGTACTTTAAAAATATTAAAATTCTATATATAATTACATATCATAAAAATAAATTTACAATCTCAATTAAAAATAAGATTTAGGCCTTGTTTGGGTAAACAGTTTATTTAATTGCTTATACAATAAACGTTTATCATATAAGTGTTTATATATATAAGTTATTTCTACAATTGAAGAGTTTGAGGTCAAACTTTACATAAGCTTTTTTCAACTTATTTTTATAAGCTTTCTAGAATAGTTTATGAAAATAAGTTGAAAACAACTTATTGGTATGTTATAAGTTATTTCTATAAACTCTTTCAAACACATGCATAAACACTTATACCATAAGATAAATCAAACAAGCTCAAAATAAGTTCTTCCAAACGGTGTATTAATATTTAATTACACAAAAGTTTTGACAAAACAATATTCTCAATCAAAAGTTTAGAACAAAAAAGTCAATTAATAAGAAAATATTATCAATTATCATATAATTTATATATATCAAATTTATCAAATTATTTTTTAAAAAATATTTTGAATCGGTCTGACCAGTAAACCGGCCAATTTGATCAATTTTACCAATTTATCATCGGTCTAATCCCTCAATGATTCAAACGATTTTTTTGAACCATACCTATGATTGGTTCTTGGTACGATCAGGTTTTGACAACTATGATTATAAGTGTCTCAATTTAGTTCATAAATTTTTTTTTATCAAAGTAACTTTTAGCAATAGTAGTTTTTGTGGTTTAATAACGAAAAAATTACCTAATGGAGACAAATAAAAACCTTTTAGGGACTGAATTGAGATTGAAATTGATTTTTTTAATTGTCTTTTGATAAATTACTAATTAGTTATAATATGTAGAATGAAGTTGGTTTTTTTGATAGAAAATAAACAAAAAGACATTAATGATAACAATTTTATTTGTGGGAGATCAAATTGATAAATATCTTATTTTTGAATGACTGAATTATAAAGATAATTTTATAAGGGATCAAATCAAAAAATACAAGTTTATGAAGGACCAAAGTGAAAAACATCTTATTTATAAGGAATCAAAATCAGAATCTTATCCTCACGGGTGGAGCTATTCATGGGTTCGAAGGCCGGGTTCTGGATATGCTATCAATATTAATGGATCGGATCCAAATTGGTTTGTTTTGTTTTGTTTTCGGGCTAAATTTGGGATTCAATATTAATTGTTACATAATTCGGATCTCTTCTTCAGTTAATTAGGGCTCTCGGTCAATTATAATATGTATAACCTAGAACTTCACCTAATAAAAATATAATTGGATGATTCGGCATACTAAATCAAACAAAAAATTTTAGTTTTCTAGTTAAGTTTAATTTTGCTTAGACTATTAAAAGAGAATCTTTCAAGACACAAGTAAATAGTAAAATATTTTAAAAATTCTTTGAAATTTCATTTCCACCTTAAAACACTCAAATGCAAAAAGGATAGTTAATTAAGAATTAGATTAGTTTCAACAAACAGTAGTATTTAATATCATTTAGCCGCGATTTTACAACCGTTAGTCACAATTATAATTGTAGCTAAAAAATAAAAAATTGTGACTAAATGACACTAAATGTTACTATTGGAGCTCATTTAATTCCAGTTAACTGATGTTTCAAAATTCACGTGTTTTGAATTGCTCGTATAATATAAACGAAGTTTTTTTAATGTTATTTTTTTAATTCCCTAAAAAAAAAACCTACGCATCTAATGTTGTTGACTTGTAGCGAGGGAGATCATTATTGACTTACAGAGAAAACTTAACAATAAAGTTATGTTTTGGTAGGTAATGCCCATCATATTATCTATAAACTATATTTAAAAAAAGTTAGCTAAGCAAAATTTTTTAGAGTTTTTTTTAGTTTTAAAATTGTATACTTTTTATTTTTTTGAGCCGATTATATCTTATAAAATATAATTAATTCATGCCTAATATATATAATGCATAATATATATAATATATACATATATATAAAAATATTGTCCTACCCTTCAAATTGTCAAGTGTAGGCTTATTGCGGCACTAATTTTTTTTTTTAATTTTAATATACTAACTATTTAAAATTATTTCTTAAATATGTTAACTTTTTACTTAATTCGACTAATATATCAAATTCAGTAAATATGTATAGTAAATTTGATTGAGTTTTGATCGAATTCCATAAAAAAGCATGAAATTCGACAAACACTTGGTCGAATTTCATATAACTTTTGTAATTTTTTTTTAACATATGAAGGAATTCTATCAAACTTTGGTCGAATTCCTTCATACACACACACACACATATATATATATATATATATATATATATATATATATAAATGAAGATGATTATTTCAATACCGACTTAGCTAATTTAGTCAATTCTGACTATGGTTAAGTTAATCATCGGCACAAGAAGACAACCAGCTCGAAAGTAAAACTTAAAATATTTAACAAATGGCAAACAAAACTTTTCAAAATGAAGTGCGGCAAAAGATGACAAAAGACCTTTCGAAATTTTTAATATATATTAAATTTAAAATAAAATGTATTAAATTATTAAACTATTTTATATATTTTTTTATTTTTGTTTTAATTAAATTATAATAAATAAAATTTACATGATAAGTAATAATTGGGTAAGTAAAATTTATTAGATAAATAAAATTTAATATATAGGTAAACAAAAAATAATAAATTAATATGAATAGTAAGATAAGATATAACTAAAATCTATTAAATAAATAAAATTTAATATATAGGTAAACAAGAAATAATAAATTAATATGACTAGTAAGATAAAGATAAACCACAACAAATAAACAATAGTATAAGTAAAACATATTAAATAAATAAAATAATAGTAAATTAAAAGCAACAAGAATAATTAAATTATATTAATCTTCTTTGAATAAATTATTTAATCATTATAGGGATGACTAAAAAAAATAAGAGATTAGAGCAAATTTAACTAAAATACAATCAAATAATATACACTTACACATGTGGATATATTATATAGATAATGCGTCTTAAACAATAAGGGAATTAACGGCGTCAAGGATCGGCTAACCATCTTAGATGATGAGAGTACCATCAGATTCAATTTGATAGATTGAATAATCTGGGTCTTATCGGAGCTAGTGAGATAATTATCCCACCAACATTTTAGTTGTCCAGTGAAACCAAAAACTAAAATATGGATGACTGCCTCTTTAGTACAGTCATTGGCAATTTGAAAGATAGTACTAATCATCATCATCTGTTGAAGAATATTTAAAATATTTGTTTCAGATTGACTATTGATGTTTCACACATAGATGCTATCTTATCTAGAGTCTTTGTTAAACGTCTGACGAGTTTCTTCTATCACTAGGTTCGGAGCAGTGGCTCTAGGGTAAAACAGTTTAGTTGGAGTTTTCCAATCGATTTGAATCGGGTTGATACAGACCTCAGATTGAACACTACTGTTATCTACATTAATTTCTTCTAAGTTGTTAAGGGTCAGCTTAGAAGTTGAAGAAGATGACTCTTCAGGGAGCTTAATATTTTTGATTTGTTAATCACATTTTGCAGACTCTTATTAAGCTTAGTTTTGACTAGGCCGGAAGCCTAGCATGCTTGAATAGAGGTTTCTCTTTAGGATCATTGATTGGAGGATCAAGATTAGGAAAAATAATCTTACAAGGTTTTTGGCAGCTTAGAGATACTAGACATTTAAATTGATCCGGCACGAAGATCGACTTCTACAGTTCTTAAAATATAATATGTAAAATTTAAATGCCTAGTATTTCTAAGACATAATAGATAAGAAATATTAAGACAGAAAAATATAAATTATTCTTAGATATTGGAGTGATCTTCCAATCATCTAAAGATTGATTTATATTTTTCAAATGAATTTATTCATTAAAAATATTTTTGGAGAATGAGGATAACTCATTCTCGTAAGAGAATGCCTTAATATTTCTTGTCTATTATGTCTTAAAGATACTAGGCATTTAAATTTTATAGATTCTATTTTAGGAACTGTAGAAGTCGATATTCACGCCGAACTAATTTAAATGCCTAGTATCTCTAAATGCCTAGAAACCATGTAGGATTATCTCTCATAAGCCTGATCCTTCAATTAAGGCTCATGAAGAGAAACTTCTCTTCAAACCTATTAGGCTTCCTAGCCTAGTAAAAATTGAGTTTAATAAGAGTCTGCAAAATAAGATTAACAGACTCAAAAATATTAAGCTCCCTGAAGATTCCTCTTTTTTATCTTCTAAATTAACTCTTAACAACTTAGAAAAAGTTATTACAGATAGCGGTAGTGTTCAATCTGAGGTTTGTCTCAACTCGATTCAAACTGTTTGAAAAACTCCAACCAAACTCTTCTACCCTAGAGCTACTGTTCAAGACATAGTGATAGAAGAAACTCGTCAGACGCTCAACAAAAGCTTTATATGAGATAACATCTATGTGTGGAACATAGATAGTCAATCTGAAACAAATATTTTAAATATTCTTCAATTTATTACGATGGTTAGTACCATCTTTCAAACCGCCAATGACTGTACTGAAAAGCCAGTCATCCATATTTTAGTTTTTGGTTTTACTGAACAACTAAAAGTTTGGTGAGATAATTATCTCACTAGCTCCGATAGGACCCAAATTATTCAATCTGTTAAAACTGAACCTAACGGTACTCTCATCATCCAAGATGGTTAGCCAGTCCTTGAGGTCGTCAATTCTCTTATTGTTCAAGATGTATTATCTATGTAATATATTAATTTTAAAACTATTTTCTTTATCTTACTACTTATATTGTTTGTTACTATTATTTAAGACGATATTATTTATATTATTATTAATATTATATGTTTTATCATCCTTATACTAAGTGTACATCACATGTGTAAATTTATATTATTTAATTGTATTTTAGTTAGATTTTCTTTAGTCTCTTTTTTTTAATCATCTCTATAATGATTAAATTGTCTATTCAAAGAAGTTTAATATAATTTAATTATTTTTCTTGCTTTTAATTTACTATTATTTTATTTATTTAATATGTTTTACTTATACTATTATTTATTTGTTGTAACTTATCCCTTATCTTACTATTCATATTAATTTATTATTTCTTGTTTACCTATATATTAAATTTTATTTACTTAATAGGTTTTACTTACCCTATTATAACTTATCATGTAAATTTTATTTATTATAATTTAATTAAAACAAAAATATAAAAATATAAAAATAATTTAATAATTTAATACATTTATTTTAAATTTAATATATATAATAATATAATATATATTAAATATAATACTATATATATATATATAAAAGAATTTGATTGAAATTTGGTCGAATTCTTTTATGTGTTAAAAAAATTATAAAAGTTATATAAAATTCGACCAAATGTTAGGAAAATTTATATTTTTATATGAAATTCGATCAACATTCGATTAATTTCGTTCTATATATTTATTGAATTTAATTAAGTGTTAATTGAATTAACTAAAAAGTTTATATATTAAAAAATAATTTTAAATAATTAATATATGGAGAAAATTTTTGGAAAAAGTTAGTATCGCCATAAATTTGCCAATTGTCAAGTATTAAACATGAAACAATGGCAGATGAATGAATGCATGCATGGTGATTTACCAGAATCACGGCTTTCGCATTGTTGATTGTCAATGGCGAGTCACGCGATCCACTCTCATCTCTCATATTCAAGAGAGCATGAAGAAGCCCCCCTGCTTCATCTTCATCATCCTCAGTACTCCTTGACAACCCCTCGTCGACCATCCTCTGAAGAATCACATCACATTTCCGATGTATCTCCTCCAATCTCCGCCTCTCTCCGGTGATCGCATGAAGCCACTTCTGGGAAGGAAACAAATCGCTAACGCTGAAACCTGTTGCCGCCTTCACGATCTCCTTCACAATGGAAACGAACCCCTCTCGATCTTTACATTTATCGCCAAAAGCTGCTCTCGTCGTAATCGCGTAAATCATGGAATAGATTCTCTCGCCCAGGTTTATTGCACACCCACTGTTTGTAGAAATGTCTCTTACAAATTTTCCCACTTCTGCTTCCCTTATGGATTGGTATGACCTCACTCGTTTCATACTTAGAAGATGAAGTGTGCACATTTTCTTGAGGTGTCTCCAGTGGTGTCCGTATGGGGCAAACCCAACGTCGCTGGAATTGTAAAGAACTATATCTGCACTGACCGAATGAGGTCTCTGGGCAAAAATGGCGTCATGGGTTTTGAACACTTGTTTTGCAACTTCAGGGGAAGAAACCACGATGGTTGATCTTTCTCCGAGCTTGAGGTGCATCAGAGGGCCATGTTTTTGGGATAATTTTCCGAGACGGTGGTAGACTGGATCAGAGCTCACAAGGTGGTGTATGCTTCCCAAAAGAGGAAGAGACCATGGCCCTGGAGGAAGGTTTGCAGTTCTGCCTCTGGCTGTGAATAGGATCGTGAATGACATGAAGAGGAGAAAACTCAGAGGCATGAAGATGCAGGGGAAGCTTAAGAACTGAAGCTCCATTGAGGAAAAGATTATACATAAGAGGTGAGTTTTGTTGATACTTGGTTGCCTTTTATTTATAAGCATATATTTTGAATTGATGGTCTTCTTCTCACGTAGAGGAAAATACGACTATATGAATAATGAATACTAGAACCGAAGCAGCCGACAGTGTGTGTGTGAGAGAACGAATAAATTATATCACAAGTTGGGCTGCTTGGTGATGTTTTTAATTCTGAGGTCTGAGGTTGAGGGACCGAAAAGAAATATAATATGGAAAAATTAAAAACTACGAACCAGGAGTTATACGTGTTTCTATTTGTATTGTTCATTGTCAACGTCCATTAAATACAACTTATCGCTCACGGCTTGTTTATGGAGAAGTCGATCTTTCAGAGATTGTTTTCTCACTCTCTCACATATTTGGGGATTCCACTCCTTAGTAAAAAAACAAAAAATTTGACCAACACCCATATCAATGCATGTTGGCGTGAGGAGGAAGTTGCACTATCTGTAACTTTTTCCTATTGCTTATAGATTAGTCAAATTACCGTTAGTGTCAAAGTGACGATAGGCTTTTCCTTTTGAATGTTTTTTTTGCCAATGAATTTGTTAATTTGGGTGTTTTATTTTAAATGCTGACTAGGTTTAGGTAATTTGAATAAAAAAATTAATATGGCTTGCTGACATGTAAAAAAAGTTAACATTATCTGTTACGTGTACCTATTTAGTTATCTATGATTTAATGGTTATAAAAATTAATTTGTAGCAAAATGAAGTATAAAGACCAAATTACAATTTATAATTTAACCTATAATATTTTATAATTATATTAATAAATTGTAAACATAAAATTAAAAATAATTTATTATGAATATCTATAATTATTTAGTTATTTTAACTTTACATAATATTATAAAATTTGTTATTAACGTTATTTAACTTTTATAATTTTAAATCATTTTAAATAATATAATGATATAATATATATATATATATAATAATAACATTTTATATTTCAAAATACTATTATTATTTTATATATATATTGGTAAACTTATATGATAATTAATTAATTATAACTTGCTCTTTCCATGGTTAAAATGTGATTAGATTCTTTTTTCCCTTTATATATGCTTTTGTTAAAATTTGAGTGAAAAAAACAAATTCTTGACTCTGGTCAAATTTTTTGTCAGTTTAGTCAAAACTCGACTGAATTAACCAAATTTTAACTATGTCGGTTACATCTCAATTTAATAAAGTGATCTAAACTAAATTAAGCTCCGAGCTGCTGGTTTCTAAATCGGTCCGACCGAGCCGGGATGAGTCCTAAAACATGAATCAGTCAAGCTTGCTTGAGAGTCGAGTCAAGTCAAGGAGGGGGCTTCAAGTCAAGTCACGCACTGAAAGGAAATATATGATTTAGGTGACGCTGAGTCTATATGAATGCTATGAAATGGTCAAATTACATTAATAATTGTGAATTTCTGGTGTGTTTAGCTGATTATTCCCGGAAGCGAATGCGCTCCTCTTCATAAAAGAATTGGAGCCTTAGTTAGGATTAAAATGAAAATTAAATAAAAAATTTTAGGTCAAAATATAATTTTTAAAAAAGGGGCTTAAATCTATAATTTTAACAAGTCAAAAATTATTATTTTTCCAAATGATATTTTGGACTATTTGAGCCCCTAACATAAGTTCTTTGGCCCTTCTTCCTTCTTCCTTTCTCTCATTTTTTTTTCTCTTTTCTTCTCTTTAAACTCTTTCTTTCTTTATACAACTCTTTGTTCTCATTGTAACTCTCTCTTCTAATTTTATTGTTACTCTATTCTATAATTTTTTTGTATTAGTTTTTGACCGAAAAGCTATCACAGTTATTACAGTCCAAAAATGGAGATGGGTTATTTGAAAAAAATTATAATTTTTAACTTGTTAAAATTACAGATTTTAGTGCCATATTTTTTAAAATAATTTTTTGACCCTAAATATTTTATTTATTTTTTTATTTTAGTCCTAATTGAGGCTCTGATCTTTTTTGAATAGAAGTGGATCCCCTTCCATTATTTCCGAGATAATTGGAAGATAAAGTTGTAAAGAAAATACTTTTTGTCTTCTTCTTCCTCTTTGTTTTTTTTTTTTTTGAGTACTGTTGAGTCGTTAGTTTGTCTCCTCAGTATATTCGGTCTCCATTTTTTTTTAATTTATAGAAATGATATATTCCACATCATGATTAGTACATCTCTTTACATATATATATATATATATATATATATATATATATATATATATATATATAAAGAGAATGAGATAGTCAGTTCTTTTATAAGAATGAACTGCGTATAAGAAGAAGGCACAAAAAACAAATGTAAATTTAGTTGCGCGAGAATAACACAATATAACAAACTTTGAATGTGCATTGTAGACGCAAGAAAATTTGACCAAAATCATCTGAAAATCAGTTTGACAATTCAGGAATTCAATTAAATTAGCAACAAATTTTTCTATCACATATTGCTGTACTTCTTGAACTCCACATAATCCTAAAGGCCTCTTGGATTCTATTTATACATATTATTGTTGCTCAAATCCTTTTATACGCTGGCATTAAACATTCAATTTATTCTTTTGTACGTTTTCTTCTCTTCTTTATTGTAATCAATGCCATTGGTTAATTCCTTTATTTTGCTTTAACGTTTTTTAATTTTGGCCAACGGTTATATTGAAAAACTGATAAATGGAAGCCAACGTAATGAAAGCCACAACTATATATAATTGCGTGACTTTGTGTGATAGTATGAAAAATGTAAAAAAAAAAAAAAGAGAGAGATATATCTGTTTGTGTAATATTTTAGATAGAGCATATGTGTGAGAAAATTCAATTTTTTTTTGGTGTAGAAGTAGTAAACAAACAAATGAGTTATTAAATATCATATTTTGAAAGTGACATGTCTGTATACCCATATAGTAGATGACATAATAAAATTAACTTGTGAAAAACATAAAATTACTTTAAAAAAAATCAAAATATTTAAAATTTAATCAAATATTACGTAATTTATATTTTTAATACTAATATTATCATACTTTACGTTTATTCTTATTTTTATGATTGTTACTCCAACATTCAATTGCCATAAATTTTTTATATATTATTATGCGACAATATTTATATCGTGTCTCATGTATGTGACGATATTTTAATGCCCAAAATTTGAACAATCATTCAAATTGTTGTTACGTTGTCTACTTTCTTCTCATACACAAAATATTCAGTTCATGATATCTCTTTCAGATACAACGCTGCCTTCCCTGGACTATTTGTACATTTTCTGTAGTACAAAGAGCTGATGAAAATCCACTAAACTAAGAGCACCTTTGGTGTCTATTATGACTTTTGAGAGAAATAGAATGAGTATAAAAATGAGAATGATAATAAAAATAAGAATTAAAATTATGTTTCGTCTTATATAAGAAGAAATAAAAAGAATTTAATTTATTGCGTTTGATACGAGATTTAAAATGAAAAAAAATTAAAAAATTGATTATGATTTTACTAAATTATTCTTATAAAAAAATATTTAAAAAAATAAATGAAAACAAAATCTTTTCAGATCTGATCTCTCCGCACGGCTTCCTTCTTTCTCTCCCACACTCTGTCTCTTGTTATTTTTTCTTATCGTACTATTCTTCCTTCATCTTTCACTCGCCTGCTCGCCGCCCCCTCAAAGAAGACCTCTTTCTTCTCTTCTTCCACTGTGCTGTCAGTGTCACGGTACTGTGTTATCATCGTCACCGCCACCTTGTTGATCCCGAAATGGTAGAAGAAAAAGAGGAACAGAAGGAAGAAGGATAAAAAGGTCATTTACGTTTCATGCCTAGGAATGGAATTAGATTCATTTGGTTTTTTGATGGAATAGTTCGTACAACAATGGAGAGTCTTGGAATCCTTTTTGCAGTGGCAAAATTGTATACCAAAAATTAGTGTGGGAGATTCTTTTTCCCTTTCTAACTCATTAATGAATATGAAGGGGCCGTTTGGTATGCTAGCAAAAGTGGAAAATGAAAACGCCTTTTTAATACTGTAGTATTTTTTTGTCATTTGGTATGTCATACTGTATAAGTTGAAAACGGAAGTCGGATTTCACTCTTCCTTCAAAATCAACTTTTTGACTTCCATCGCATTGTGGATAAAAAACTGATCATTTTGATGAAAAGTAAAGTAAAATTCTTTATTTGCCCATTCATTCAAATTTCAATTGCGCAACACTTGTCTCACTTGACTCTTGATATTGGAAGCTACCAGACGCAGTTGTCGGTTGATCGGGTGACTGCCAGGTGCCTAGCAACCGTCCGACCAGCTACTGCCAAGCGCCTAGCAGCCATGGCAGTCGCCTGGCAACCAGCTGTCGAGAGCCGGTCGACCGGCCATGATGAGAGTTTAAGGGTAAAATAGTAAATTACTTTTATATTTATTTTTTATTATCTTTTAAAAAATATAATAATCTTATTTTTTCCTTTCTTTTCTAATGCATACTAAACAAGTTTTTTTTTCTTTTCCTTCTCCTTTTTCCATTATCTCTTCCTTTCTATTTTCCTATTTCCTTTCCATTCCTCTCTTTATTGAATACCAAACGGCCCTGAAACACTGTCTGACTGTTTCAGGTGATGAATTTACTAACTTGCTTATTTTGATAAGTTTCTATTGGCTATTTGTGCTAGCACTGTCAATTTGGCCAGTGGCTCGTGGGCTAGCCCGTAAATAGGTGATTTTGGGATGAGAAGAATATATCTGTGATATCCCAAATTTAATTACCTTAGGAAATAAAGCTAAATAAATAAATGAGCAAGTAAATCGGGATAAAATAGTTATTAAGAAAATTTTTATAGATATAAATAGAATTTTATCATTGAGTAGGGACCTATTTGAATAGAATAAAAAGATTTGAGGGTTTTGATCATTTTTAACCAAAAGAAAAAAAATAAGAAAGTGATGTGTGTGAGGTGTGCAGTGGAGGAAAGAGGGAAAAAGAAAAAAAAGAAAGAAAGGAGACATGTGTGGTTTTACAAGAAAAAGCTAAAGAATAATTAATTAATATATATATATATATATATATATATATATGAATGTGTTGTGAGTGCAGGGTGGGGTGGAAGGGAAGAAAGAGAAGAAAGGATGAGGGAAAGAAAGATGAAGAGACAAAAACAAAAAAAAAGAGAGAAAGGATGAGGGAAAGAAAGATGAAGAGACAAAAAAAAAAAGAAAAATAAAAAAGAGAAAGTGATGTTTGATTGGAGGCGTGAATAGTGAAAAAAAGATATTAAAAAATATATGCATTGTTTTTTTTTTCAATTATATATGTGTGTGTGTGTGTTATGTGAGTCACGGTGGAGAAGGAAGAACGAAAGAGAAGGAAGAAAGAAAGAGAGAAGAGAGAGAAAGAGAAGAGGGAGAGAAAGAGAGGAGAGAAAGAAGAAGAAGAGAAGATGATGGGAAACGCAGAGCAAAGAAATAAGTTTAAAAAGTTGATAGGTTGAAAATCAGATCAGGTAGTTAGTTTTTCATAAAAACATGATTATTTATGATTTATAATATCTATGTTCATAATCAATTTTTACAAAATTGTTGTAATACCCAAGAAAAATAAAATATAAATATTTGTTTACAAACTACTGTTACTATTTCAGTATACGGTACTATTCACCCATATAATACTATTTACGTATACGATACTGTTCATTATACAATCGAAATGTCAAGTACTAGATGTGGTTTGGTCATAAGAGAAAACTAGAAAGAAGTTTGTAGGAGAAAATGACGTTTTATGTGTAAAAATACCCTTAGGGACTAAATTGAAAGGACTGATTTGAAAAAGAAACTTAAAGGTTTAAGGTAAAAGGATAGTTTTTCCTTTAAGTTTTCAATAGTAATAATAGAAAAATTTTCGGCGTTGCCGCTATTTGCACAGTAACTGCATTATTAGAAATGTCATTTTCATGAATAGTAAATTGAATATTTTATTAGCGCATAGTGTCAAATAGTACCCTTGACTTTTGCTATAAATAGGCCCTTCCATTTCACTTCTAAACTCACACCTTCAACTTCTCTTCTTCTCTCCTTAAGTTTCTCTTACTCCAAAGCTAGGCCTCTGAGATTTTGGGCCTTTCCTTTTCAGTTTAGGTAAGGATACTATGCCCTTTCTATGTCTTTCAAATTTTAGAAGTTAATTTCTTAAGTATGCTCTGTGGTTGCGGCCTTGGCTGATCTTCCACATCAGAAAAACTGTCCTTAGCTGTTTATATGTTATTTTGATTCTCTGATTACCGAAATAGAATGTAAACTGTGAAGAATACATGTCTAAGAAAGTTCTGGCTAAGGAAAGACCTGGTTTTTAAGTGTGTCTAGTGTGACCCTCCACTCTTTCCTGGGAACTTACCTGGTGTACTCTTTTACAGATTGTATTCTCTATTTCTGGTATGAATAGTGACTGTACGTATGAATAGTGACCGTACGTATGAATAGTGACCGTATGAATAGTAACCGTATATATGAACAGTAACCGTATGTATGAACAGTATCTGTATGAAAACAATCCTAACTTGTTTTCTCTAATCTTTCATGAAAATCTCCGTAGCGGAATACTGAAATTCATCTGTGTACTCTTGTCTGTAATGACTTAGAGAAGCGATGTTCGTACGGAATCCAGGTGAGTGAAACGACCCCGTTTTAATAGAGTTTTAGCATTACTGGTGATAAAAAGTATGTCGTAGGACACTCCCAAGATTCATAGGGGGAAATTGAATTCAGAATGACGAATCTAAATGAGATAATTAATCCATAAGTATGGATAAAATGAAATAAGTATCTTATGATGATGTGAAGTTTGAATGTTTTCAAAAATGGATTAATTGTTATCTTGATATGTGGTTTATAAATCCATAATATAGTTATATACTATACCTGTTATATGGATGAATATTATATTGAGCTTCTGATTATGATATGAAATGCTATTGATTGTGATTGAGCGGGACAGTACCCCCTCTCACGGCAAGGCGGAAAACCCGGTTGACAGGGTGTCTTGACCAATGAGTGTGGAGACAACAATTCCCTCAGTAGGGATATAGCCCGGATTGGTGATAAATCCGTGAGGCGCCCTAGCTAAGAGGATGAGGTTGTGCGTCATGGGGGAAATATACATAATTGGTGAGCCGGCCTCTCCGGGATATATTGCCATTGACGAGTACTAGTAACGTTTGTTGAATTGGATGAATTTTTATCTTGTATGTAGGAGGATGATGTTGTGCGTCATGGCGGAAATATACATAATTGGTGAGCCGGCCTGTGTGCGCTCTCCGGGATATATTGCCATTGACGAGTACTAGTAACGTTTGTTGAATTGGATAAATTTTTATCTTCTGTCTATTGGTTGAGTATGAGCATTTGGATATGCTTGCATGACTGGTAATGTATTTGAATTTTATTAATGCGAGGCCGATTCGCTCATTGAGTTTAAAAGTTCACATTGTTTGTACAACCTTTTTGTTCAGATCAGGTTGCCATCGAAGAATATCTGCTAGAGGAGTAGATCACTTTGGACCTTCCCGTTGTCGGGTAGACCTCTCTTCTGTTATAGATTATGTTGCTCTGTAATCGTCTAGGACATCTAGTTCAGGGGTTCGACATTTGGCTTGTATGTCAGTATAATAATGTATTTTAAATTGATAATCTATGATTACATGCAAATCATCTCTATGATTTTCAGATAAGAAAATTTGATATATTTATCGGAAGGTTTACAGTGATGAGAGATTCATCATTGTGCCGGTCATGTGCCCAGAAAACGGGTCGTGACAAAGTTGGTATCAGAGCAATGGTTGTTAGGTCTCCTAGTGATTACAGAGCAAGGTAACCTTAGTAGGACCTCCTCTATCGTTGTGAACCCGGGCACAATTATAGAGAGACGGCTCTACTGAAGGTCCTGTAGGATGTTTCCATTTCCTTTCCCTCTGAGACTTATCTCTTCTTAGGAATTATGTTCTCAGTTTTAGTTTTAGACAGATGTGGCCACACTTTTGAACTTAGTAAAGGAAAGGTTATTACTTGTTTTGATTCCGTTGTTGTTGGATCAAATTTTTATATGGTGGATTTTATAAGCTGAATTCATGATTGAATTTGTGTAGCTATATTATTTTAGGGTACCAGCCAATAAAAGAAACCACTCGCATTAAAAACAAAAAAACTGAAGGATTACATTGCAAAAAAGAAGAAGTTTACTCATGCATGAGTAATCTAAAAGTGAGGTGGTCTTGGATTAGGAGGGTTGTATTGTATCATCACCCCTCGACCATTCCTTGGAGCAAGGGACATAGCAATGTCGCGGAGAGTAGTGTAAATCCCATTCATACAATCAACACTTCTTTGTTGTTGATTGCATAAGCACTGGGTAGACCAATAGAAGAACCTGTCTATTCTTGAAGTCATTTCTGCATGATTGCGTTTAGTTAACTTCTCCAGGTCTCCTATCATCTTTTTCAGATTTTTCACCTCCTGCTCTAGACAGGCGATTTTGTCCTCCGAGGTATGGCCCGTGCTAGTCTCCTCAGCTTCCTCGATCTTCTTCATTTTCTTCTCCTTCTGTTTCTCTGGAGACCCCTCAAAAGGTCTTTTGCCCTTGTCTTTACCCAGACTTAAGTTTAAGTCGAGCTCTTCTTCCTTAGCCTCTACTGTGAGATCAATGTACTTCCTTGAGGCCATGATTTGAAAAAATTTAGAAATTTTTGTAAGAGTATGAGGCGAGAGGAATACTGGGGGATTGTAGGCTCGGAGATTATTACTCTTTGTGGTGTGGTAACTGAGAACGCTGAGAAGGTTTTTATAGAAAAAAAATTTGGACTAAGAGACAAAGAAGATATCTTTTCACCGCACCCCTACACGATCAACCTATGGATTTCTACAAGCTGGAAGCCAGAAGTCTAGGGTAGGCGTGCACACCAACAATGCGTCGCATTAATGCCAAAACCACGAAAGTCAGTATTCGGTGGATTTGCGGCCGATTTTACTCGGTTTTCCCATTTCTCCCGTTGGCATTTTCCGAAATTCAAAGAAGTTGATAACATAGCCATCAAAGATTGCCTTGGATGCTTTTATGATGAACTGAAATACATTTCTCCGTTTTATTGTTTTGTTCTTAAGAGCCTTCAGTTGAGTATAATATACATAATTGATTGAATCATGTTGTAATTACATGTATGTATGTTATTCATGCATAATGAGTGAAGGCTACGATCAAGGAGAATATGTGATGATCCTACATATACTCATAGAGATGTGAAATCAAAATGACTTGGATAGAATAAAATGTGTAGATGATGATATATCTTCATGGTTACACATACTTACATATAATGCTCTCGTGGGCAAATGAAAGGCAGTGATTTCCTTACATCATGATAATACTTACTGCATGTGACCGTAAGCAGTTAACTTTGTTTTAATATATTGATATACATATATTATGTGTAAATCCAGAATAAAGACACCGATCAGAATCTAAGATAAGGCTAATATGAGACTACCCGATCATAGAGGGACATCGTGATATAGGATTACATGATAAAACAAGTTAGAGGGAGAAAATCTCAGACTGAAGAGCGTAGTTAGTCAAAATTTTGAGAAAGGTCAAGATTAGCCGAAATTTTTTTTTTTTTTTGAGGAAATCTTTGACTTATGTTAATTGCATTTACTATTTATCTGCATGTCCGACATTAATTGCTGGCATTGCGACGTATGCGATCTGTAAACCTCCTAGCGAGCGGCGTATAGGTTGTGGTGGCTTTAGTTCGAGGGGCTTCGGGTTGTCTATAAATCTTGTATGCCCGTTACCCTACTCATCGCACCAAGCAAACCTACTTCTTTCATTACATACCTATTTCTCAATCTCCATTCCTTTCTCATTCGAAGTTATTTCTGAGATCCCTAGAGCAATGGCCGATAATAAGTCTTTCAACTTGAATTTTGAGACTGGCAATGTAGAGCTTGATTTAAATCTAAGTCTCGGAAACAACAAAGGGAAGAGACCTGTAGACAGGTCACCAGAAATTAAGAAGAGAAAGAGGGATGTAATAGAGTTGGAGGAGGACAGTACTGCAACATCCTCAGAAAATAAGCTTGCATTCCTGGAGCGTAGGATAGAGAGCCTGGAATACAAGATAGAGGACCAGAAGCGACTAATAAGTCGTCTCTTTGAAAACCAAGAGAAACTGATAAACCGTCGTTTCGGGGAACTGGCTAATCGAGTTGATAGACATTCAATGTTTGCAACTCAAAATTTTCGTGACCAACAAGCAAGGTGTATTGACTGTATGAACGGAGTGACTTATGCTCTTCGCCAAATTTCTCAGGCGCTTCCTCCAGAAACTCTTTCTAGACTGCAACGATTAGCTTCCTCCTTAAGGTCTGAAGCACCTTCCTCTTCTAGACCTGGAGCACCTTTTACATTTCAAAAGCCTCCTCGTCCTTAATTTATTTTTCTTTTGTTTGTACCTAAAGCTACATTTGGTGTAAGCTTCACGTATTAAAATTATCTATGTACTAGAAATAAAATTTAAGTTAGTATCTAGATCTTCTTTGTTGAAGTGATTCATTTTACTGAAAGAACTTGAGGAATGAGAAGATGTTGGACTTGTTATATTTCATACTTGATTCTAAAGCATAGTATGGTAATATCTTTTTGACTGAGCAGAGTTACTAAAATGATATTTCATTGTACTTCTGAGCTATGGAGGAATGCTGAATAAATATTTTATGAACCTATATATAGAGAACTATGGGTTTGCCCTAAGCCTTGAAGGAATACAACTCTATATGAGTCATTGAGGTGAGAGGAATTTCCATATATAATTATTTTATAATTATGCATGAGGAGTATATTATTTACTTAACACATTTTCTAGGATTATTCTTCCTAGAGATTTATGTAATAATTTCATGTGATTTTTCCTTTTATATGACGCCATCAACTGAGAGTGTCGCCTTAAGGTAGAAGGATCGCCTTCGGGCAAGAGTATTGCTTATGGCCAAAATGATGCCTTCGGGTAGGGTACTTGTATTCGTAAAAGTTGTAAGCTATGTGTATGGTAGCTTGTGTTCTGATATTCAGTATGAACTAGAAAGACCATGTGTCACTTTTGAGAAGACACCTATTTGAGGTTTTACATAGAGACAGAGTTCGTCTCTGATCAGATGGTTTAAGTTTGGTAAAGGTTATGAGGATGAGACACTTTATGGTACAAAAGATTGTGAAAAAAAAGATTAAACTGATGAGGAAGAGATTACTTGCTGTCTAGAAAAGGCAAAAGTCTTATGCAAATTATTGATAATGCGGTTTAGAGTTCACAGTCAATGGTATAATGTTCTTGTAAATCTCACCAAGGGTGTGATGAGGTTTTGGAAGAATGAGATATAGACGAAGTAATCACACTTATTTCAGTCTTGAAATGAGTTTTGAATTCGGGGGACCGAATTCTCTTAAGGGGGTGATAATGTAATACCCAAGAAAAATAAAATATAAATATTTGTTTACAAACTACTGTTACTATTTCAGTATACGGTACTATTCACCCATATAATACTATTTACGTATACGATACTGTTCATTATACAATCGAAATGTCAAGTACTAGATGTGGTTTGGTCATAAGAGAAAACTAGAAAGAAGTTTGTAGGAGAAAATGACGTTTTATGTGTAAAAATACCCTCAGGGACTAAATTGAAAGGACTGATTTGAAAAAGAAACTTAAAGGTTTAAGGTAAAAGGATAGTTTTTCCTTTAAGTTTTCAATAGTAATAATAGAAAAATTTTCGGCGTTGCCGCTATTTGCACAGTAACTACATTATTAGAAATGTCATTTTCATGAATAGTAAATTGAATATTTTATTAGCGCATAGTATCAAATAGTACCCTTGACTTTTGCTATAAATAGGCCCTTCCATTTCACTTATAAACTCACACCTTCAACTTCTCTTCTTCTCTCCTTAAGTTTCTCTTACTCCAAAGCTAGGCCTCTGAGATTTTGGGCCTTTCCTTTTCAGCTTAGGTAAGGATACTATGCCCTTTCTATGTCTTTCAAATTTTAGAAGTTAATTTCTTAAGTATGCTCTGTGGTTGCGGCCTTGGCTGATCTTCCACATCAGAAAAACTGTCCTTAGCTGTTTATATGTTATTTTGATTCTCTGATTACCGAAATAGAATGTAAACTGTGAAGAATACATGTCTAAGAAAGTTCTGGCTAAGGAAAGACCTGGTTTTTAAGTGTGTCTAGTGTGACCCTCCACTCTTTCCTGGGAACTTACCTGGTGTACTCTTTTACAGATTGTATTCTCTATTTCTGGTATGAATAGTGACTGTACGTATGAATAGTGACCGTACGTATGAATAGTGACCGTATGAATAGTAACCGTATATATGAACAGTAACCGTATGTATGAACAGTATCTGTATGAAAACAATCCTAACTTGTTTTCTCTAATCTTTCATGAAAATCTCCGTAGCGGAATACTGAAATTCATCTGTGTACTCTTGTCTGTAATGACTTAGAGAAGCGATGTTCGTACGGAATCCAGGTGAGTGAAACGACCCCGTTTTAATAGAGTTTTAGCATTACTGGTGATAAAAAGTATGTCGTAGGACACTCCCAAGATTCATAGGGGGAAATTGAATTCAGAATGACGAATCTAAATGAGATAATTAATCCATAAGTATGGATAAAATGAAATAAGTATCTTATGATGATGTGAAGTTTGAATGTTTTCAAAAATGGATTAATTGTTATCTTGATATGTGGTTTATAAATCCATAATATAGTTATATACTATACCTGTTATATGGATGAATATTATATTGAGCTTCTGATTATGATATGAAATGCTATTGATTGTGATTGAGCGGGACAGTACCCCCTCTCACGGCAAGGCGGAAAACCCGGTTGACAGGGTGTCTTGACCAATGAGTGTGGAGACAACGATTCCCTCAGTAGGGATATAGCCCGGATTGGTGATAAATCCGTGAGGCGCCCTAGCTAAGAGGATGAGGTTGTGCGTCATGGCGGAAATATACATAATTGGTGAGCCAGCCTCTCCGGGATATATTGCCATTGACGAGTACTAGTAACGTTTGTTGAATTGGATGAATTTTTATCTTGTATGTAGGAGGATGATGTTGTGCGTCATGGCGGAAATATACATAATTGGTGAGCCGGCCTGTGTGCGCTCTCCGGGATATATTGCCATTGACGAGTACTAGTAACGTTTGTTGAATTGGATAAATTTTTATCTTCTGTCTATTGGTTGAGTATGAGCCTTTGGATATGCTTGCATGACTGGTAATGTATTTGAATTTTATTAATGCGAGGCCGATTCGCTCATTGAGTTTAAAAGCTCACATTGTTTGTACAACCTTTTTGTTCAGATCAGGTTGCCATCGAAGAATATCTGCTAGAGGAGTAGATCACTTTGGACCTTCCCGTTGTCGGGTAGACCTCTCTTCTGTTATAGATTATGTTGCTCTATAATCGTCTAGGACATCTAGTTCAGGGGTTCGACATTTGGCTTGTATGTCAGTATAATAATGTATTTTAAATTGATAATCTATAATTACATGCAAATCATCTCTATGATTTTCAGATAAGAAAATTTGATATATTTATCGGAAGGCTTACAGTGATGAGAGATTCATCATTGTGCCGGTCATGTGCCCAGAAAACGGGTCGTGACAATTGTATTTATAAATCTTGTTCTACATAGTGAACAAGAGAAATTTAATTGTTATCAGTGTGATGTTATGCTTTTATGGTTAAAATGATATGTTCATGTATTTACATGTTTTTAATAAAGTTACTAGCTAATGAGATATTTTATATCTTACTTTTAGAAAATTGATCATTTCAGGAAAAAGAGCAAAAAGGAAGGCTTTGATGATATTAATGATAATCTTGAAGTGTAGAAATATATTTTATGATAGTTTATGATTCAAAGATGTAAAGATAATAACAAATATTATGTAAATTATTTTTATATATATTCAAGCTCAGATATAATTAATGAGAATCTTGTAAATTTTCTACAAGGTTACTATTTACGTAAATAGTAAAATTAATGAATAGTAAAATCTATAATTATTTGAAAGGAAATTATTCAGAAAATTATTTAGTAAACTGATTTAGAAAAAAAAATTATTATTTTTAAACAAAATAATAAGTCGGGGTGTTACAATATCTGTTTAAAGGCTATTTGCACTAGTACTGTCAATTTAGCTGGTGGTTGGTGGGCTAGCCCATAAACGGATGGTTTTGAGTTGAGAAAAATATATCCGCTTAAAAAGGGGCATAAATGGGCTAAGCCCGGGAGCCAACCTTTTTTTTTTTTAAATATATTTTTTTAGAAAAAAAATTATTTAGTATAAATAATTTTACTTTATCACATTTATATATTTTATAACCTTATATTCAATAAATATAATAAATTTGGATATGAAAATTTTTTAAAATTTTTAAAAATAAATATAAAATTTTTAAATTTAAAAATAATATAGTTAATTTTAAAAGAAAATATGAAAAATCAAAATTATTAATTTTTTAAAAATATTAAGAAAGTAATGTTTTATATGTATAAGTTCTATTTTCATAAAAAAAAATAATTGAATTTTTACTAAAAAATTTTTAAAATTGTATTATTTTAATATAAAAAATTCAAAAAAATAATTTTTTTAAAAAAGAGTAACCTAGAAATAATCTTAATTTTTAAAAGGAGACCCATTTAATATTTAACCTGATACATATATCTCTTCAATAAAGTGCACGCATCTAACGGTATTGTGCAAGTTGCCTAGTTTTTGTCATCAACTCATCATGAATTAGGTGTGAGAATAAAACTTGAAGTACACTAAATTATTGCACAAAAGAAACTTTGGCATTACCATTCATTGACCAATTCTCCCACTTGCTTTCCCTTACACTACAAAATATAACAGTAAACCACATCCCTGTACTCTTAAATAAATCTACTAATCACCTACATGTCATATTAATTACATACATTTTTTGGCTCCGAGGCACGCTGATAGCATTGTTCAAGAGCTTGTTAGCCATGCTCTCTTTTGGAAAGACAGATTTGAGATGAATTGCTTTTGCAGTGTAAGAATCAAACTTTTTTTATTTTTTTCAATCTCCTGTTCTTTCCTTCCATATATGCCTAGAAGCTTCTCCAAATATCAGAAATTTCGAATTATTCATTCCTCCAAGGACAGTTTCACTTTTTTCGCCTCTCCATATGGCTAAACTGCAGAATCTCACATTGGTGTCTAGCTATAACTAAAGGCCTAAAATAGAATGATTCATAAGAAATGACCTTGTTGCTGTACCATATAATCATTCCTGAAAAGGGCAAGCTTTTTAGGGAATCAGAAATATGCAGGTTCTTATTACTCGTCTATGACTGTTAGACGAGTATGGACGTAGAGGGAAAGAAAGCCACAGAGTAAAAACTATTCTACTAAATACTAATTACAGTAAGAAGCCTCCACTGGTTTAGTGGGGTCTAACTGTTGATAACAAATGCATAGCCAGAGATTCTGGCTCTGACCATTTTCATACACTTGTTTAATATCTCCCTGGTTGATTTACTTGGCATCTGGTTTTGGATGTTTAGTTAATTAGTTTGTGGGAACAAATATTTCAACAGGAACGGGGACAACTATAACTAATAATAATAATACCTCAAAAACTATAAATAATTCAACACAAGGTTGGCTTTGCTGGAATGGAATCTCAAATTTAACAAATACACGGTTTGTCATGGTTACTATCACCTTACAGCAATACAAACATCAACTGAACTTCTCTATAGTGATGCTCTGCATATCTGCTACCTTGGTCCTACATGCTCATTGTTTGCTATCAGGAGAATCTCCGCCGATTCTCTCTTATATAACAAACAAAAAGCCCAATCAAAATGTGTCCTAATCTAAACACACACTCTAATCTAAACACGAGACAAGATGCAAAATAACCACGACAAAATACAGTCTAGGTTTAAATCTCCTAAAGATATGATTGGGTTACATTGAGTGATATGACATTGTTTCTGGAGCACCAATGTTTCATAGAAATTAGAAACTACAGCATGATAGAGGATTAGCCTCTAAATGACATAGTCAGACCAGTCAGAAATATGAGAAGTTTGGTCCATGGTGAAGCTAGGAATCTGATCAAGCATAGTAGGGTTGTTCTTCCCTCCTACCAACCTAGCTGGGTTGCCAACTGCAGTAGTCCTCGGAGGCACTTCAATGAGCACCACAGAACCAGAACCAATCTTGGCTCCATCACCAATCTTAATGTTCCCCAAAATACAAGTCCCTGCACCTATCAGCACCCCGTCACCAATCTTAGGGTGCCTATCCCCAGAAACCTTACCAGTTCCTCCGAGAGTCACATTATGCAAAATTGACACATTGTTCCCAATCACAGCAGTTTCTCCCACCACAAACCCAGTTGCATGATCAAGCAAAATCCCACTTCCAATCTTGGCTCCTGGATGTATATCTGCAGCAAAAACCTCAGAAACCCTGTTTTGAATCAAAAGGGCTAAGACCCTCCTTCCCTGTAACCACAATTTGTGAGCCACCCTGTGTGCTTGGCAAGCCAGAAAGCCTTTGTAGTTCAGGAAGCAATGGACGTGGCTTATGCAGGCAGGGTCTCTTTCTATCACTGCTCTCAGATCTTCCCTCACAGCCTTCATAACATCTTGATGCTCTGTCAAACCCCCCCGGAAGATGTCGTTTAGGGTTCCACTGGGAAGACTCGAGCTGCTCAATTTGAGAGAGAGGTAATTGGCCAAGGCGCTTTCTAAGGAATCTTGAGACAGGATTAAGCTGTAATAGTAAGTGGACAATATGGGCTCCTCGGCGACGTCTAATCGCGCTTCGTCTCGCATCTTGAGCCACACATCGTCGTCTTCTTCCTGACCGTGTTCGTTCTGGTTAATTTTCTCCAGAACCACAGGGGTGTTCAGGTTTAGGGCCTTGGCTCGGGTTCTGCCAATGGGTCTGGAGAGTACACGATCAGAGCAAGAGGGTGGGTAAAATTTCAGGTAATTGGTAGAATTATCATCGATTTGGGACATGTTTAGCTTCCGGGAAAGTGAGTTGGCTTTGGAAATGCTTCCCAGTGAGGCATCGAAACAAGTAGCCATTAAAATGCGGAACCTGCTCCGTGAAAGAGGTGATGAAGCAGGACAAGAAGAACAAATAAAATAACAAATTGTGTTTCAAGATTGAAACTTGGGGTTGACAAGAAAGTTGCGTGAATTGATTTTTGTGGCGTTAAGAGGAAGTCAGGTCGTTCAAGTAAATCCACCAATTGTGGGAATTCACTTTTATTAATTTGCGGCATAGGTTGGGCATACGTAGCAAGATATGGTGGACTCCGGGAATATTCGCTTGGATTTTAAATATATCAATTTGAATCTCAAAATAGTTCATATTTATTTATTTTTTTTGAAATAAATATTTTTTGCATTTCACAATTTTAATGTCCCACATAAATCGTTATTGATCATGGTGTGAGAATTCAAGGAATAGACAGGAAAAATCATACCACTCGTTTATACGTGGTTTGGAATTTTTTTTTTTCATTTTTAATATGAAAGATGTGTTTGGAATGTTATTTTCAAATGGTGTGTTAAAAAAAATTAAATTTTTTTTGAAACATAAAAATGAAAGGCAGTTATAGCACGTTTTCAAAAACATTATTGTGAAATTTTTTTAAAAAAAGATATTGTATTATATAATATCAATATGATATAAAACTAATTCTTCTCCAGACTAGGAATTGTTAAGCGTACACTCTTCTTTAAATCAACATACTTGCAAACTGAAACATTAAACAACTTAGAATTGAGAAATACTTATTTTAAAGTGACGAAGTTGTTGTTAAATAAATTTATCAATGGGCATCTTGTTAAATATAAAAAGAAAAAAACTATTTTCTATTCATATTATTTATTTATTTTGAATGACATTGTATTTTTAATTTTTTTATCATCGTGCACAGCACCTTACTAGACCTGTATAAAAGTCGCGCGCCCCCTAATTATACGATGTAACATAACATATACATGCAATAAATATGCAACATCACAGCCACGTGTAATTAACGTTTGATCCAATTAAATACGAGTTTTGTTTCTTGGGCCCAAAGCACTAAATACGATCCCTTTGGAGAATGGGCCCATTCAAACAGGCTCCTTTGAGAATGAGCCCATTCAAACAGTCTCTTTTGAGAATGAGCCCATTCAAACTGGCTGAACAGAAACAAAAACTCATGAAATACATAAATTTAACGTAGGTCGTTGAATGTAATCTATATTTACAGACAAAAAAAATTTCTTGTTATTCATTAACAAAAATTGGACAGAACATTGTGAAAACCAAAAAATATATATCAAAAAAATACACAACTGCTTAGACCAAAAAATAAGTTGCAAGTTGCTTCAATGAATAAATCTATATTGTGGGAGGTTCCTCCCTCAACATAGGTTGAGTTTATTGGCCTCACAAACTTTTCATTTTTTTTAGAGTTATGTTCCCAAAAAAAAATCGAATCGTAATCTAATTCATTATATAATTTAAATCACTTAACAATTCTATTAAATGATAGTTATTAAGAAGGTAAAGAACAGTTGAAGTTGAAGCTATTATATCCCCTCTAAACTGCAATTTAATTATAATTTTTATTCATGAACTTTAAAACATATTACTTTATCTCTTTAAACTATAACAATAAGTAGAAACGTTACACATCAGGTAAATAAATGCTTAAAAAACAATTTATCATGTGATACTTTATGTCAGTCACTTCATCTTCTTAACTATTTTTTGTTTCTTCATGATTTCTAACTTGTTTTTCTTTTAAAATCATGCAATTTTTAGATGTTAATTTTAATTAATATTTGATTTTTTTAATAATTCAAGGGGGTAAGATGTTATGTTTTAAAATTTAAAGACTAAAATTATAATTACACTATAGTTTAGATGTCTATGTAATTTTTGTTTAATTAAATAACTGAATTAATTGTATGAAATTTGACCAAAATCAATCAAATTAGTTGGCTAGTAGACATAAAATATCAATCAAAACAATATATTATTATATTAAAATTTTATATTTATATTAAAATCAATTTTTTTGTTGGTAATGTAATTATTTTTATGGTTGAGATTGAAAAAATGTTTAATGTTAAACTTCTTAAAATTTTCAACAATTTTTTTCCCAAAACCAACAATTCAAGTATTTAAATCAAGTGATGTTAAATTTATTTTGTTTAAAATAACTACAATGGTTGGATTTAATTTCTTCTCATCATCTACTTAAGTAGATTCTGTTAATTGAAGTAAGAAAACCACATTGATCAAAATGAATAAACTCTCCTAGTTATAGCAATTACTACATCATCAATCAGTACAATATTTGCCCTAAGTAATAATTAATGGGATGACCATTACTGGCTTTTTCTTTATTTTATGTTTCCATTTCTTTACTTTTGGACACTTCCAAATTGAACACGGATTCTCTGTTTAGTGTTTGGCTAAGAAGGTTATCCAAGCTATTTAGTTAGATTCATATTTGGTAGAATTGATATGTTAAAACTGATTGAAACGATCTATTTAACCAAACAAAAGAATCAGACTCTCTTAAATCACTTCAAATTCTCCCTTCATTACATTCGATTGTAGTTTTTGACAAAAGCAATCAATAAGTTCTACTCATGATTCTGCTTTAAATTAATATTTCATATATTAAAAAATTATGCATATTCCTTATAAATTATAGTTTAATTGTAATTCTAATTTTTAAACTTAAAAATGTAACACTATATCTCCTTAAACTATCTTATAAAAAACATTTTATAGTAGTTAAAACTAGCATTTAAAAACTGATTACTTTGTTGTTTAATCCATTATATATTCATCATCTTCGACTTTTTCTCCTTCATCGCCTTTGAATTATATTTTTGCCCTTCAAATCACACAATCTTTAAATATTAATATTAACTGAATATACAATGTTTATACTATTTATAGTAGTGTAAGGGAGTAAAATGTTACGTGTTAAAATTTAGAACCTAAAATAATTAGAAAATGCATAATTCACTCTTCGTTAGAAAGTGCATTTTCATGGCAATTAGAAGAATGTTGAAGCCGTCTTCGTTGAAATTAATTTGTTCAATGCAAAATAAAGAAAAGAATCGTTCTAACATAAGCAATAAATTCCAAATAAGGTTCAAATTGATATTTCAATTTAATCCTCCAATAATTTCATTCGTCTATGCACTTTTTTTTCCCTCTATTTCTTTTTTTTTTTCTAAAAAATTCTGTTGGGACCATTATCTTAATGTTATGTGCAAGTTTTGGAGATTTCTAAATTGAGAAGGTTGATGTCAGCCACTTATGAGACCACTCAATTGCACACTGTACATTGCAAGTGATGACGATACCATATTTATGTGTATGGAGACTATGTCACGCAAAACATAGAGAATAAAACACAGAGGACTGAGAAGATAAAAACAAAATAAAATTACAAAATATACATAGAGTTACATAGTTTAGTTTAATTGATGTAATTTAAATCTATGAGTTAAGAGAAATTTTTTATTTTTTAAATAAAATTATTATGAGTAACATAATTCAAAAATCAAAATATAACATATATAAAACTAAATTGATACTGGTTATTTCAGAAATAAAATGTATAAAATTTGAAACTTTTATTTTTTCTTCTTTTAAATTATGCTCTCAAATTTTGAATTAGCTTATAAATATGGTTTATCCAAAAAATAAGATACTCAACAAACTAACTACGGATACTTTTTACAGTGAAATTCAAATTTTAATTCGTTAAGTTGTGAGAGATTAATTTCTTTTATTAGATTTAATTTCTGTTAATTTTGTTCACACATTTTTGGATAGGAAGAATTGATATAAGAATTGATATAAAATGCTAAGTCTCATTCATTGGCATGTTTCACGATTTTCTTTTTTTGGAAAATATGAGATTTAAGTCTTTATATTCTTCCCGTGGCATATTCAGCTGTTATACTGAATATATATAAACATCCTAACATCAAATTATCTTATATTAATTAATTTTAGCATCTTATATCATATTATCTTAGACATCATTAAATATTACGGAACAATAAATCAAGTGCCTCCATAAATTTACATCACTCCATTAATAAATATATATATAGTGATGCCCAAAAGAAAAAAAAATCCATCGTCATCATCACAATGACGACTTTAAAGCAGATTCATGAGTACAGCTTATCCATTCTTTGTTTCCTTTTGCCTAAATGGTCATTGACTGCAATAAAGGCAGAATTTAAAGTGATTCAGTGTGTGTGTGTGTGTCTATATATATATATATATAAATATAAAATAAAACCTACCCTTCCATTATTATTCCTTGGGACAGTGATAAATTCAACATGATCATTACCTGTTTAATTTTTAAAACGGAAAAAAGTATTTTTTTTAATGTTCATAATTTTATCTATAATTTTTTTTACGTTAGTTATGTTCTATATATTTTATTTTTATTTTAAATTTATTATTTTTACAAATGTTATCTATTTTACTGACAAAAAATATTGATTTGATGGTTAGTAAAAATAATAGATTTGAAACAAAAATAAAATATATAGAACTCAAACCTAATATTTTTACGTTCCTAACTTTTTTTTTGTATTAGTTATGTCTTACATTTTCATTTTTGTTTTAAATATATCATTTTTACTAACCTCCCAGTCAGTATTTTTTCTTACTGGAATAGACGACGTTAGTAAAAATGATATATTTAAAACAAAAATAAAATATGTAAGACATAACTAACAAAAAAAAATTAGAATGAAATTAAAATTTAATATAAAAATTAGAGATATAAAAAATATTTTTACCTTTTGAAAATAGTAAAGTTTTATTTAATTTGGGCCTTTGATCTTTTTACTGTTTATCTAAAAAATTAGCAGTTCAGAGAAGATCTTAATTCATGATAGATAATATTGTAACTGCTACAATACTCTATAAGATAGCCATTGTATTTAATTTCTTTGAACCCATCTTCAATTGCACTGTACCTTCTTTATTATATAATTACCATCACCTCTTAGAAATTTGGAATAGGTTTGGGGCTATGTCTACATATGAATATATAAATCCAATAATTGAGATCCTTATTGTGAATTATATTTGACATTAATTAATGAACAACTTTTAATTAAAGATTCTCTTAAATGGCCTCCAAAAGAGGTTGAAATTCATTATGATATCTTCTATATATATGAATGTATGCTTGCAAGTGTCCTAAATTACACATATAATATTTTTTTTAAAATTAGGTTAAAGTATATATATATATATATATAATATTTTTTTTAAAATTAGGTTAAAGTATATATATATATATATACTTTTTTTATTTTAGAATTTAATGCTTATCAAATTCATTTTCTGTTAATGCAATTAACTTTATGCACATTATATATATATATTTTTAAAAATAAAATTACTTAACAATTTTTACTGTCCTATTAAAAATAACTCATACTATAACTTAGTATCAATTTAATTGTTTATATTATATGTAAAATTATAATATCATATTGTGAAAAAAATGATTTTTCTAGTTAGAAATTAAGTAAATTGAAAGGAGGGTTTCTATAATATACATTAAAATGTCATGAAAGTTGGTGTAAATTTCTAACTAGAAAAATAATTTTTCCACAATATGATATTATAATTTTACATATAATATAAACAAAGAGAATATTAGGTTTAATTCAACTAAACCTAATGAAATGTTATAATAATTTACTCAAGATAATAAGTCAATTATATATGTTCAATTTTTGTACCAAATATATATATGTTAAATTTAACAAATCTAGCGGGGCCAGCAGCACCTATGAAATAACATATTCATAATAATGCATTGCATGAATTAAGATATTGCTGTTAAGAAAAAAAAATATAACACCTATTGTTTAATGGACAATATTATTCTCAGTTAGATGAATGTAAATGTAAAATCTAATAATCATCAGTATACTATATCATCAATAATGGGTCAATGAATTTTTTGTTTGGCTTTGAAAGTTTAGTAGAGTGTTTAGTTCATTTGAACTGTTAATTTTTACAATTAACAATTTAAATTTTAGGATAATATTTTTTTAAAAATAATTGTAAAATTTAGGCGCAGTTGATTAACATCCTAGCTATCTTTCGTAGCCAAACAAGGAATTTATTATCTACCAATGATAGAGTTAATTAAAATATCATGAAGTTTTGAAGAATTTCTACACAGTCATAATTCATACACAGTCATAATTCAGATTCAAAACCTCGGAATTTCTTGAAATTAGACAAACTATATAAGAAACCTTGACAAAAATAAAATAAAATTTTCCATAATATATTAGTACATATTGCAAGAAGTGTTGCTGTTGTCACATTTGTCAATAATTTGGAAGGGATGGAATATCAAAATGAACTGTCCAAAATTACTTACCACCTACTAACCCAATTCTATATGTTGCCTTCTTTTGTGCTCAATAATCATTAGTGGTGACAGTTATTTAAGGAACCAAATTTTGTTATGTCCGGAAGTGCATGAGACTTCAAGTTGTATTAGGGTCGTTAGATGCGTCGTATCTGACGGTTCACTTGTTTTTTGGTAATTTTTTAAAAAAATTATATTAACTGTTAGATTTAATAATCGTTGAATTAGATCTAATGATAAGTGTAATTTTAAAAAATAAAAAAAAATATAAGAGAAATTATGGCCGTTGAATGTAATAGCCAACAACCATGATGAAGCGCTAGAACCTACACATATATAATCTGGATCCGATATTTAATTTGGTGGTTCATTATCACTTTGATTTTATTAATAAATTACAAAATAAAAGGAATATGAACCAAAACCATATAGTGGAGAGCAGTTGCACCCAACTTATTCGCTCCCATCAGCCCATAACGTAAATTGATGCTCAAAGCCTCTTCACGTTCTTCAAATAAACTCCAAAAAAGAAAAATCGGGGCATGTGTATATATATATATATATATATATATATTTTGAACATTCAGAAGTAGGCTTGCTATTTATTTCAATCAGCTCTTCCACTCTTCAACTCTCATAATAACCGTTACTCCATCTCTTGTTCTTCGGGTCTTTCTTCAGTGTTTACAGTGTCTGATTTCGACCTCCTCCTTCAAACCAAGTTGCAGAGATGGCAAAGACGACGATGAGAACGATGGGATTATCCAAAGTTTCCATCTTTTGCGTTTTGGTTTTGTGGGTATGGGGTGAGGTGGGTTTGGCAGGCGACTCCGGCCATGGCCATGGCAACACTTACATAAGCTGGAACGATCTGTGGGTGGACGAACAGAGGTTGAGTTTGAAGTCATCTGAGGATGGTGGAGTCATCGTCGTTGACCAGAATGGCGGTGGACATTCCAAGACAGTGCAAGGAGCTGTGGACATGGTTCCTGATCATAACACAGAGAGGGTCAAAATCTACATATACCCTGGAGTTTACAGGTATCATGTTTATTCTAATGAAGCATCCATGCAAGTACGACTTGAAAGTTCAATTTATATATATATATATATATATATATTGTGCAGAGAGAGAGTGTATGTGGCGAAGACGAAGGCGTATATAACGATGATAGGAGGAAGAGGAAGAAATGGAACAGAGAGTGCAGTGGTGACGTGGAACAGTAAGTCATCGGACAGAGGTTTCGATGGTCAAGCACTCGGCACCTACGACTCTGCAACTGTGGCCGTTGAATCTGATTACTTCTGTGCAACCACCGTCACTTTTGAGGTATCAACCCACAACATTCTGGGATCAATGTAAACTGATTTATGAGTCAATTAATGAATTTAGTTTCTAGACAGATTGTATTTATTTTAGTTTGATCTTTTTTTTAATGTCAATGTATCTTTTAACAACAAAAATTTTAAAATTTAGTAAGAGTAATTTTATAATAAAAAAGATTAAATTGAGATATTTAATCTTTCAAAAATCAAATTAAAAAAAATGGTAACATTTAAAATCAAGAATCATGTGTTACTAGTTTATATATATATATATATATGTATTCAGAGTTCTTTCTTTTAAGTAAAACATAAAAGAAGTTTCTGTGCTTGAATAAAAATATCCTTGGTCGTGAAACTAAATTTTGACTATTTTTAGATGAAAAGTATTATTTATTTCTAGATTTTATTAGAAAAATTGAAGAACATTTTATATATGCCAATATAAAGATGGGACAATTTTGAACTTCTTTAATGAGCTTGTACCATTACTTAGCCTTTTATAAAATAAACTTAACCTAAAAAGATTATAGTCTAAGCCCAACATGGTCCCACTTAACCCTAGAGAGAAGGAGTAACTAGTAAGTACAATAAGAACAAGGTTTTGTTGAAAAAAGTTCCTGTGGCATGTCAACATTATAGTGACATGAGATTTAGATCGTTTATTCTGCGCGATCAGACAGTTTACATTTATATATTTTGTTTTAAAAGAAGAAAAAAATTCGTAACTGTTCAATCATGCAAAATGAACAATCAAAATCACATATTAGGGATCCTCACGTTAGATATACGCGTTCTTTTTTTGTTACTCAAAAAAGCAATAAATATAGATGAAGGAGGAAGCAAATAGCAATGGCAATTTGGTAATTTTGGGAAGTGTTGCAGAACTCAGTGGTGGCAGTGGCAGGAGGACATGGAATGCAAGGAGTAGCACTGAGGGTAAACAGTGAGAGAGCCATGTTCTACAGAGTGAGGATCAAAGGGACACAGGACACTCTCTTGGATAACACTGGCACCCACTTCTTCTACCAGTGCTACATCCAAGGCAAAGTTGATTTCATATTTGGCTCTGCAAAATCACTCTATCAAGAGTGTGATGTTGAGTCAATAGCAGAGAAGTATGGAGCCATAGCAGCTCATCACAGGGATTCTCCAGAGGAAGACAGTGGGTTCTCCTTTGTGGATTGCACTATCAGAGGCACTGGCAATGTGTACCTTGGGAGAGCTTGGGGAGACTATTCAAGGATCATATATTCAAACTGTTACATGGATGATATCATCATTCCAGAAGGATGGAGTGAGTGGAATCACCCTTCTAGAAGGAAGTACAACACTAACCCTACTCCTAATATTTGTTCATGTGTATCAAGTTTTTTATAATTTTTGTTCTCAAAAGATATGTTTCTGGTAATTTTCAGGACCGCTATATTTGGGGAGTATGAGTGTAAGGGGAGAGGAGCAGACAGAAGAGGGAGGGTGAGATGGTCAAAGTCTTTGAGCTATGAAGAAGCAAAGCCTTTCCTGGGAAAGAGTTTCATAAATGGGGACCAGTGGCTCAAGCTTGAGCTGTAGGCTATACCCTTTTCATTTCATCTCACACACACACACACACACACACACACACATATATGATTCTTTATTCATCTCCTATTATATTATCTTCTCCATGTATGTTATGTACTGCATAGATGATAGATAATAAATCACTGCATGTAAAATTTTTATCCAGATTCCAGATTTCCTGCTGTATCAAAATCATTATGAATCATTTGATTAGGTAATGTTTTAAGTATCTCTAATGTGTAGGTTTTATATTCACATCACAATTTATTTATTAATTTTGTTGTTTATAAACAAATTTTAATATTTTTAATCTCTGTTAACATCTAAATTGTTAACAGAATGATTTGACTTTCTAAACATCTGCTTATTAGAGAATACAAATTGGATATTACATTCTAACAGGTAAATCCAACCTAGTATATATCTTATCTAATAGTAAGTTGAGGGTAATCAATTTAAAATGACACCATTTCAAATTTATTAAGTGAAATATTAATTAGGCCAGATGTCTACATTTATATCCTATAATGATTTCATATTCATTACTAATTACATTAACAATTTAACATTAAAACCTTTCCTAATAATTTTATGATAAAATTAAAACAAATTTCATACTTAAAAACAGGTGCATTCGCCCTTTTGATTGTTATAACCTGCAAATGTGTTTTGCGCCTTAGTTAATGACAGTCTTAATTATAAATCGAGTTGTTTGCTCAACTCGAAAAGTTTCAAATGTGTATTTTAAATTTATTTTTTAAAATTTAAAAAAAGCGTGTATTATTATAAAAAAAAAATGTCTTCAAAAATCTCAATCATCTATTTTTTCCCCTTTCCCTTCAAACAAGTAGAATCAAATTCAACCTGTAGTCAAGTCTAATTACAATTCTTGACCCGTACCTGCACACTAAGTCATGAAACCACACTGGGAAACTTGAACAGTTAGCATAATATTATCTGTCTGGATTTGAAGAATATAAGACCATTCAGTAAGCAGTAAAGGAAAATAAAAGGAAAAGAAAGGAAAGAAAAGGAAAGATGAAAAGGAAAAGAGAAAATAAAAAAAGAAAGGAAAGATGAAAAAAAATATATTTAATATGTGATTAAAAAAGAAAGAAAAAATATATTTGGTATGACATTTTTAAAGGATAAAAAGTTACTAAAATATTCCTGATTTTGATTTATTAAATTTCTTTTTATTATTAAATTTAATTACTTATCTCATTATTTTTCTTAATCTCTTCATTCTTTATTCTTTCTCTCTTCTTCCACAGATCTTCTCTTCTTCTTCTTCTCGGCAATTCTCTCCTTCCTAAAATCTTCTTCTTCCTCCCAAAATCCTCTTCTCCCTCAGATCTACTTATCTTGCTCTTCTGTTCTCCCAAACTCATTCTTCTCTCCTCATTTGTTATTTTTTCATACCCTCTTCTCCTTCATTCATCTGAGAACCAGAGGCAGAGGGCTCGTCATTGCCGTTCGTCAAAGTCTGGGACCAGAAACTCATTCTTTTCTCGCCGTTCATTTTGGGAATAACGGAAACTTCCTTAGTAAAGTCTGGGACCAGAAATGAGATTTGGAAGTAAAGGACGGGACAAATTTGAAACATCACTAATAAAAACAACGGAATCCTGTTTTTTCCATCCAATATGTGATGGAAAGGATGGTGGAAAAGAAAGGGCGGGATTCCATCCATTTTTTCCAACATTACTGTGCATCAGATTTACCAAACGCAGGAAGCAAGGCTACATTGGCGCGGGACTCCATTTTTGCTTTCTGGCTTCATTGTGCAACGCGGTACCAAACAGGCCCATAATATAAAAGTCCCGGATGAGTGAACTAAGAAGATTAAGTGAAATTGCTCACCGGTGGTCGTCTTTTATGAAATGAATCTAAATTATAATACAATCCTTGAAAGAAAAATGGTTGGGGGGAACAAAGGAACTACTCTCAACACTGTACAACATCTATGTAGGCAACTAAGGAAATGAAAAAGCAATCAGCTTTCCCCACATATCCGTGTGTAAGACTATTTACATACTAACAGAAGGCTCGAATAACATCTAAACATAAAATGATGGCAGAGGTCAATAATCAGTAGGACCATCATAAGTTCATGCATGAGTTTTCCTGAAAGAATGTTTATACAGCCACTTCCATGAGTTCAACAGTTTTGCAATCCTCTCCTGAAGTCTCAAACACCTCCATATCCCTATCATCATTATCACCGTCTTTGTTATCATAATCGCCATCATTGCTCTCCTTGTCGTCTCTGTCATCATCATTATTCTCATTATCACAATTGCCTAGCATCTCAGTCTCTTCTACTTGAGCAATTCTCTCTTGTGAATGCAGCATGTTATCATTAATCCAATTAACATCTTCAGCAACAATATTTAGTTCATTAGACTTCTCAGTAACGGGAGCATCTTGACATGAAATAGCAACCCCCACAAAGTCAACATCTTTAGTGATAGATGGGGACACTGAAAGCTTTGTGTTAGTGCCATTAACCGCAAATATGGTGGAGGCTATGTTAGGCTTTAGCTTAATATCAACCCACCGGTCTCCTAACCAATCTTTTGATAATCTTAGATCCTTCTTGCACACTTTCATTAGCAAGCTTTCACCTAATACCACCAAAATTGGTTGTGTTACGACATGGAGTATGAACTAATTTCAAGAAACAAGCTAGAAAGGGACAATAGTATGGCATACCAGGAAAGTAAACCTGCACACTGTCATCGCCGCTGTTGTCAATTCCACATACAACCCCCTCCCACCATCCATCACTCCACCATGCATCCACTGCAGTTCCAATCTCAACACCCAGTTCTCCTTGCTCCTCGTTAGTTGGGGCTGGCCTGATGGTGGGCCGGCCAGAATGTCTCATCCCAATTTTATCAGGCATGGCCAGTTTGAAAGCAGGGATCCATTCCTACACATTGGAGAAGATCAACTTAAGTGTTCTAAATTCCAAAGAGGCAGCTGCAAATGGTTCGTAATGAGGGAATATACAAATTAGAATGATTCTTATATGCTAGCAGAAGCATTGGCATTAATCTTGCATTTTCTCTTTCATATGTTTATTAAATGTTTACACATAATTAATTATCCATCATCCACTTATTGCTAGTATTGTCCCCAAGAATACACCCACTAAGGCATTATCCATTCTGTAACATTCGTTGTTAAGTTCATGTAATATCTTAATAAATAATAATCCGGCATTGCACAATATGAAGCATTGCACGGCATAAAACAGATGCATCAAAGCTACAATTTGGCATCATGTGATTACACAAATCTCAGCCCTAATTATCAGATCCTCTTCACCCTTCAATCTCACAACCATTATGTATCAATGGCCCAGAATGCTCATTCTAAGGCATATGTTTCCCCATCAACTCAATCATAATGCTGCCCTCCCCTTTGGTCTATCTTTGCTATACTTGTATGTAATATATGTTAATTGTTGCCCCTATTTTGTTTGAAATCTTTCAGACTTTAGTTATGACACAATCTGAAGCTATGTAGCTGAAGAAACAGCTGAACCCTGAAGGAGTATAAATGGAAAAGAGAGTTTATGATCCAGGTCATTTTGAAGATTCTTAGAAGCTAAGGTTAACTGAAGTTAGTTTCGTAATGAATCTGTAATCAGCCTAGCATGTCTAAATGCGACATTATGCTTAAACTAGAAAGACACCTAACTCCATCATCATACAATTTTGATTCTAAAGCATATTACTAGGAATGAAGTATATTTTTTACTTGCTACAATATAAAGTCTGAAAACTAACCCCCGTTTTATTTACACACAAACTTTATCACTAGATGAAAAATTGCATGTAGAATATCACAAAAAGCTTGATTATACCTCAAGATTGCCGCTTCCATCTTCATCCTGCACATCATTGTATTGGACTTTTATCTGTTTCCGGGATACCTGCACAACTGTACATCTGAACCAGCAGCCTCTGATGCCACTGTCTTGACAGAGTATCTCTATCTTGTCATCAACATTATATATGCAGTTATACCAAGGCTGACAATCAACCTGTTTTAGGGAAAGCAATCCCCTATCTGCCCTAGTATATTTTCCATTCTTGAAGGTTTTATATACCATTGCTTGCTGACTTCTACTTAATTTCCTAACTCCCTGGTGACCTATCAAATACCGAGGAGACCCCCTACCACTTCTGGTCCTCTTACCTTCCAGTTTGACATCACCTGCACTCAACTCTTCATCTTCTTCTGCAAGGTTATTGCATTTAGGGTTTTGGAAGGAATCAAGGTGCAAGTGAGAGAGGATTGGTTGATCATAGTAGCCACGCAATTTACTCAAGTCAAAGGGCTTCACTTTGTTGTTCCTGAATTGCCTAAAGCACAAATGGATTCTATCTGATGAGGCAGGGGGAAAAGCAGGCAAGCATTTTTCATAATCTTCCCGAGTTAAGACCATGGCAGGACCATCAACACACTCTGCACTAATCACTTGAGAATAGGATGTGATAAAAACTTCCTGAGGGTGGGGATTTCTCAAGGGAACTACACCCTTGACTTCCTGATTATGATGAAACCACCTCACTTTAACCTTCTTCTGACCCCTTCTGTCTTCATACATATCCTCTAAATAAGCGATGTAATGATTCTCTCCCGTGGCCATGACAAAAACAAAGGATTGAATCTGGATCAGAAAGAAGGTAAATGTCAGACAAAAACTGCATAGATGTAATTGTTTTAACCAGAGATGGAAATGGGAGAAGGAGAGATACACATTGACAATAATCAAGAAGCTATACCCCTTAAAGCATGGCTCAAAACAAGTACCCCCAAAAAATGCAGAAATTTAAGCATTCCCCAGAGGCTAGAAAATCTTTTATTTGGGATTAAGGTTGATGAAATTCTTGTAGTGGTCCTCAACTTTCAGTTCAAGGACTGCTTACCACTATTTTGATCCCATTCCTGCAAAAAGCAGGATAATGCTTAAGTTGCTTGCCACATGTCCATGCAACTCCTGACCAAACAATGTCAGAATTGTGTCCCTTGAAGTTACTCATTAGACGACCCTGGGAAAGAGAGGGCATTCACCAATCACTATAAATGGAAAAGTAGAGAAAGTACAAATAAGGAAAAAGGACAAAGACGTAAATATACCTTGTCATCTGATATCTGCGTGTGCAGATCAATGAATCCATTGACAGTGTTACCTGTGGTTTCATGAGCTTGCAACAAATTATGACTCGGTGATACTGCAATTAAGAATAATATCCTAGTTACAATTCCAGTGTTTCAATTTCCAAAACTATTTTTGCTAATTGAGCACATATTTTTTGTAAAAGAAGCAATTAATAAGAAATAAGAAAGTACAAGCACAAAGAAGGATAAGCCATTCTCCTAACAATAAAAAGAGATACATAAGATTTAAGAAATTCTATAGTGCCAAAGAGGTCTTCAATACTGCTGCAAATTTGATAAAACCCCTCAATTAAAACACCAAAGAGAAGACATTAAAAAAAAACATTGTCCCTGAACAGCTTATTAGAAATGGCAGCATCCTTAAACTACAAGCATCCTGGTCCAACCAAATACACCATATCAAACAGTTACAAACATTGCCCAACTCCAATAAGTTCTACCCTCTGTATTCCTGCCGAAGCTTCTGGTAGTAATCAATAAGTTCTGCTCCCATTCAAAACTCAAAGAACACAAATCCTCGCAAAGATTCCAAGGAAACTATTCCAGATGAAGGTGGCATGGGACAAACTCTGGCTAATCTGGCCTCTAAGGTTAGGCTACTTGTCCAATTTATCCCACACCCAATCTATAAAAATATCTATTCTATTGATTCTCAATTTTTTAATAGGTGGCACACTGATTTGTTGAAAACAAATTGTTGACATTACATGGGACATCTAGATTCAACTATATATCATGCTAATATATGTTGAATGGACTGTCAACTTAACATGAATTGATGAGAAAACTACTGATAGAACATAGAAGACTGCCTTGGCGTATTCCATATAAAAAAGAACTCATGAAGGTGCCTTCTGGTTCAACTAATAGAGTCTCCTGCTATTGTTGTCATCACTTATGCTACAAAAGCGTGTCAACATTTTATATACAGACTACAGAGCAGTACCTTACAAGCCATGACCTTATAAATGAGAAATTCAAGAACATTAGACATTGGTGAAGAAAGATATATCCATATATGTAATATGCATTCCCACCTTAAGTTTCATGACTGTGCATCTTGAATACAGCATAAAGCATAACAGATGTTAGAACAAGATTATAAATAAATTATCAAATAATACCCATATTGACGTCTTATTTGAAAATGAATACCAAAGTACATCAGTCTATATCACTTGATTGTAACTCATACATTGCACCAGAGTTAAAATAACGAAAAGAAACAAAAATACCAAGAACTAACTTACCACTCTTAACTCCCAGAAGATGCTGCTTTGATAGCATTGATGTCAACCAATCCACCACCTCTCTTCTGGACCTCCATTTGAATCCAGCATGGATGTCACCCTCCTTCCCACAAACTGCTAGGAACTCCTCAGCAACAACATAGAACATGTGTCTAAGGCTCCTCTCAGTGCCCACAACTGCAAGGATGGATTCCCCAGCAGAATCCTTTAGGTAATAGTGGACCACACGATTGCCACGCTCCTGCGAAATAAACTGCTCTTTCCATTCTATGAAACGGCGATTATTTGCAGCCATCTTAAAGAAAATACCAAAGGGAGTCAACAGAGCACCAGAAAAGCACTTGATTTCAAAGAATGAAGGCAAAAGGTCCGGACCCTTTTGATTTACATGACCAAAAGGGCAATAAGAAAATCTCAGGCATTAAGCAAGAACCCTCTTGCAAAAGACCACCCAAACAACCGTGATTTCCTTATTCCAAAAGAGAGCTAATCAGAAAACTTTTACTTTAGAAAACTAAACAGAATCCCCGGAAACACAGTAAGAGAAAAACTCAGAAAAGTCAGAACGCCTAGTTAAAAGAAAGAGGCAAACTCGCCCAACCAATAGCCCGTAACAACAAACAAGGAAAAAGGCCAATGAGATCTCTCACGACAGATTAGAAGGACTTTTCAACCTGACAATAGCGCTAGTACCATCCAAGTAGTTAGTCATGTTTTCCTCAATCTCACAAGCCCTAGAAGAAGCATGATCTTCTGCGCAAACTTTCAGAGACTACAAGTCACCAGAACAGGCAGTTCGACAAAATTGACCAGCAAGCATCCTCTGCTTGAGTTCAACAAACAGATCAGAAAGCTAGAATCCAGAAAAAGAGATCCACAGACCCAAAATCCCAAAAGGCAGAAAACTCTTGGGTTTTTGCGAATCTTGCTGAGACATAAACCAAAATACCGACTGGATATCCCAATTAAGAGAAGGCAAGATAAGTTCCAACCAAAGAAAAACAAGGAGAAACTTGTAGCGAAGTTTCAGTGAAGATGGCGATGGTGATCCTGGCAGTCTCAAGAAACAGGTAAGACGTGGGGAGTCTGCGGCTCTGCGTGGTTTTGTGATACCACTGAGAAGCAAGAGATGAGGCGGAAGATAAAAGAGCCCGAGCTCAGAGATAAGTAAGTGGAAGAAGAGAGTGCGTACCCTGAAATTGCCATGGACATGAAAAGTGCGCGCCTTGCAGAGCCCAGAAACTGCACATCCAATTCAGCCGAAGATGAGATGGGAGGAGCATGAAGAAAATGGTTAGGAGGAGAGAGAGGTACTGAAATTGCATTCACCTCCCTTGGATATGTCTAAATTACAAATATTCCTCCTTTCTTTTCAATATTACAAATTATTTACTTCCCTGCCCCCGATTTATTGTAATTTTCATGTTACCTAAATCTTTCTTTTTTGTTTAGTTATTTTACCCCGAAAAACTGTCATGAGTTTGGTTCATCCAAGCTTATAAATATGATTGGATGAGTTAATAATTTTACAGTACATAAACTTTGGGCCATAGGTAGGTTAAGGTGGATCGATTATTATAAATTTTTTTTTTAACATTTTTAGTTTTAGTATATTTTTATTAGAAATTTAATTTTATTTTTTAAAGTTTCATAATTCTAATATTTAATTTTTATCATTCAAAATAATTAAAATTATATTTTAAAAAATGACATATTTTAAGATTTAATATATTTTTTAAAATTAAATTTAATTTTTTAAAATTTAATTATTTAATATCTAATTTCTATCTTTAAAATAATTTAAAGTACATTTTTTAAATAAGATAAATAAATTTATGACTTATGATAAGCCAAAATCTTCTATTCATAAATTACATAAGACCAAACTCAACTTGACTTCGTATTCATTATTGGTTATACATGGCTTAGTTAAGATAAACCAACTCGACTTATTTGACAGCACTCAGTGAAGTATGTTTGCTATATGTTTTTTTGAGAAGAATTATTTATGTAAGACATTCAAAAATAATTTTTTTTATTAAAAATGTATTATTATTATTATTATTATTATTATTATTTGATTTAGCATGCTTAAGATGTACAATGTCAAAGTTCTTTTTTGGCCGTTGGGGTCGACACATTTCTGTTTAACATGTTTTTATGTGTTAATTTTGTTTTATATGTTCATAAAAGTTCTCAAAATCTTTCGAAGTGTTAAAATTCTGAAAATTATTAACAAAGTAAATTACTTGAATTGTCAAATATGTAATTATTAAAAAATATAAATAAGATCTTTTTTTTTTTTAATTCTTAACATTTCTCTTTATCTTTCTATAGTTTCTAAAGTATTTAGTAAAAAATGTGATAAAATTGATAATAACTGTATCTTCCGGTCAAGCTCCTATCTGTATTGTGACAAACATAACTATCTATATATAATAGTTTTATTAAACTCTTTTCTGTACTTACTCAGTTTCATATAGTAACTAATCAAACATGATTTTTAAACAATGAAAAATTATCATTGAAAATAAACTAGGTTAATCTGAAAGAGTCCAACAAAAAAGCACATTTTTTTTATTCTTGAAATTAAACACTACTTATAAAGCCTGAAAATGGTGTTGAATTGATTCTAATGAACTTCCTCAACGTCGCTCGTGCGCTCCTCAGTGTTATGAGAAGCCCCATCTCCTTCCTCTTCGTCTTCATCCTCCTCCTCCTTCTTCTTCTTCTTCTTCTTCTTGCACACCAGAAACCATGTGACCACTTCCAATATCAGAGCTATACAGCCCAATGAAACAATAATGCCAATGTAAATTTTTCTCCACATCTTGTAAGAGTTGGTGATGGAGAACCCTCTGAACATGTTGAAGATGGCAAGAGCAATAGACCCATAGCCCAACACATAATGGGAAATGTTCCAGACGATTCTATTCCTGTGGTCTCTGTGAGGCCTGAAGAATATAGCACCCAAGAGCTGAGCAGATGCCAGAGCATAGATCAAGAGTCCAATGATTCCATGAATGAAATTTTGGTTTCCAATATAAACGCCAATGAAGAAGCCAACAATGCCAATGGAATAGGCTCCAATCTGGCATGCCATGTGCATCTTAAACCTCAGACTTCTAGAGCCATCAAATGGCTTCATATAACGAGCCATCATTGCCCCTGTTGGCATCAGAATCCCCCACCCTATCCCATTCAGTATTCCATGAGCCTGCAAACATCACAACCCCATATAAAGTGCAGAACATAATCTAGTTACTTATTGTTCTCTTGACAAGTTTTGAATTTCTAAGTTTAGAGTAAAGATACTTACTTTTCTGATTACAATCTCAGAGTGATCTAAATCCCAATCACCGTCTTCATCGTCGTCATCATCAGAGGCATTGCCAGTGAGGAAATCGATGAGCCCAAAAGACTTGACATTGGGACCAGACTTAGCATGAACCATGGGAGCATCATCAGAAACAGGGCCTTCTTGCCAGACATGATTCGCCAGAGTGGAATTCCCCGGAAGCTGAAAGCTGGCGAATATGATCATGGCGCCATCTTTGTCATAACTCGCAGAAACGCCATGAACGTCGAAGCCGAGACTCCCTTGCTGCAAGCTGGTTTGATAAGTGGTTATGGGAGACGTGTAAGCCGCCACAGAGCCATCGGATTTCTTGAAGGCTACAAAAGCCTGCGAGCCCACCATCCCTTTGGCTGTGGGGTTGATGGCCCACGCTATCCACCCGTTCTGATTTGCATTGTTCTTCCTGAAAGCAACATCAACGGAGCTTGAAGAAGGGTGGTAGTTCCAGTGGAGGGAAGAGTCAAGGACATGCAAGTAGTTGCAGGATGAGTAGTCAAAGTTGTTGGGGAATTTGTATGCATTGCAGGGTTGTGAGGCTGCTTGGCGGATCACGTTCGTAATCACAAAGAAGAAGAGAATGAGAAGCAGAGGAAGCTTGTGAGAAGAATCCATGGAAGTGGAAAAGCAAGAGAGCAAGAAACTGTAAGTTTTACGAAGAGAGAATGTGCTTCTTACAGCATATGATTATGATATATTAGTAGGAAATAGGAATTTGAGTCAGCATGGGATTTTGGTAATAATTGAGTAGAATGATATTTTAGGGTGTGGTTATGGCTTGATTTGTTTTTAAGAAACATGAGAAGAAAATTAATCCGTGATCAATTTCATCATTAAATTGGAGCATGATATATGTTTAAATTACGATTTTCATCGTTATGATGTCATCTAGCTAATTTGTTTATTTTTGAAAAATTACAATTTACCTCCATATAATTTGGGTCAAAATCAGATAGCTATTATAATTTAAAGAGTGCCATTCAAAGTAGTATGTTTGATTACTGCGTAGTCACCCTACAGTATTGTCATGTTCAAATTGAAGAACTCATGAATTTGGAATGATAAGTTGTTACAATTTTGAGTGTTTGTTTTTACTTATATTTTAAAAATATTTTTACGTTGTTTGAATCTATTGTTAGGACAAAATTAACGTTTTCAATTTTCAAATGTCAATTTAGTTAATCCCAATATTAGTCCTTAAAAACTAGGGAAGATAAAAGTGAAATATATTTTCTGTAATATGTTTCTGATAAACTAGTTAGAATTTTCACTCTATTTATGTTCAATGCTTGGCTCTGTAGTTTGATAATCAGTGTTTTATTCTATGGTTGAATGTTAACATTTAGCCCATTTCTCAGAAGATGTTTCTAAGTATTTATATTACCAAAACTTTGTGTAATAATTCTGGCAAATGAATAATCATTTAGTCTTCTGACAAAAAATAGATGAAACCAGTTATTGAAGTCACCAATGAATCAGACTGCAGAAACCAATAAAATCTGGAAAGGTTATAATGCCCATACACGTCTTTTCTTAAGACAACTAAAGCTGATATCAAAACAAACTTCCATTCAAGTTAAATCATGAGTATGGATATTTCTTCAAATTCACATTATTTTCACAGAATTTACAACCTGTAACAATGCTTCTTCCTTCTTTTATAAAAATTAAAAATGAAAAGCCTATACTTCTGGCTCAGATTGATCTTCATCAGGTGTCCCAAATCATCACAACTGCTATGACTCCAATGCCCAACAATACTGCAAGGAACTTGAAATACGGTGTGTCAACCATGATAGGGTTTTGGACAATGTATCCCTTTGACAACAGATGGTTTATTGATACATAGATGAAGACTCCACAAGCTAGACCCATTGATATAGCGAAGATCCAATCCGCCACGGCGCCTTGTGTTGTGGCATCTATTATGATTCCGATGGCTACACCGATTGGACTTGAGATGGCGAAAGCAAAAGCATAGGCTGCGCATGACAGTAAGGGACGATTTGGAATCATTCTGAGGAGAGCAATGCCCATGGCAATGGCTGCAAATATCTTGTGCAGAGAGATTGTCCATAAAGCCTTCCAAGCATCCCCTTTTGTCTCTGCAACTCCAATTGCTATGCCCTCGAATACCGAATGGAAACATAGGGCAATGATCAAGAGGATGGTGTCTCCAAATGAACTGGCAGATGTTAAAGCAGGGTTTGCAAGGTGGTGGGTGGTTCCGCCGTGGACCTGTTGGCACCAAAAAACCAGAAACTGCTGCTAAATACAAGATCAAATAGCCTACATAAAAGCATCCCAAAAGAAGATTATGTTCCTGGCTCAGCAATCAGTTCAATAACATGAATATCTAACCTGGTATTGAGATTGTGAAGTTAAACCGTTCCCACTTCCTTTGCCCGTCTCAGCACCTATAACCGGAAAGAAGATTAGGATATACTGATATAGCTTTATGTTTAGAATCCAAGGATATTCACATTCAAATCGAGATAACTATTCTCAGGAGAAAAAAAGGAGCTTCTATGTAGAAGGAAAAGAAGAGATAGTGAGATTGAGCGCAACAAGTAAATCCTGTTGAACAATCAAAGCAACAATGGGAGAACCTGTTAAAATGGAGCCACTAAATTTGCACATTAACCTGTGCATCGTAGAGTTCAATACACTTAGGATTAGGCATTCATAGTTTCTAAGGTTTACCCTTGAGCATCCTATAGCTAATTCACCCAAAATAATACTATAAATAAACCAAACAGATATTTTGTAAGGCATACAAACCATCTTCAAAATATTGATATTCCATTTGAATTGCAAGAAAACTCAGGTTTACTAAACGCACATAAGCTAACTCAAAATGGTTCAGCCTGCATCACCAGTTGAATTACAGTATTCTTAAACGTTAAAACACAAACTAGTTGGTTCACAATACAGTTCATCAGCCGAAGACTACGAAACTTGAAGTTAATTTGAAAAATATTATGGTTTCCTCAGTAGCCAAACAGCGTATTTTCAGAACATTGATACTCCAGATAACAAACCTTGAAGCTCGGGATCAACCCCATTGGGAGATCTATTACTCTGCTTCACAAAGATAGAGGAAATCACACAATCAGCCAGCATAGTGATCAGATACCCAACACAAGCCAACATGAACGCGAAAGGGTACTCTTTCTTAGTCAAATCCTCGAACGTCTCGTTGGCGTCGCTAAGAAAATGCATCATTGCAGTACCCAGAAACACACCCCCAGCAAACTGGGTCCCCAAAACCAAGAAACCCTCGTTCCATTTCAGCACGTACGGCGAAACTCCAGCTATAAAAGTAGCAAAGAAGATGATAATTAAACAACAAATTTTAGCCAGAATCAAGGGTCGCGCTCGAAGATCGTGTTTGTCATCGTCAGATCCCTCGGCATCGTCGCCGTCGTCGTCGTGGCCGCTGTGAGCGGAAACAGAGAAGAGCAGAAACAGGAAGAAGAGAGAGAATAGCAAGAAGCGGATGAAGCGAGACATTGTGACAGGAGGGACACACAGGAGATATTTTCATGGCGAAATGGGGATTTATATATGTGGAATCTGGGTCAATGAGATTTGGAGTTTAGTGAGAGCTGGCAGGTAAGGTTTGTACTACAGAGAGATTCCAAAGGAGGGATGATTGTACTGCGAGGAAGACGATATGGGAAAATTGACGCAAAGGGAAAGCGCGTGTACTGCAAGTTGGGCGATGTAGCCCACAAAGCTTGGAGGATAAGCTGAATCTGAATTTCATTGAAAGGGGGTCCCTTTCTTGCTTGCTTGGCGTTCATAAATGGCCAACTAGAGTCCTTTAACCCGTCAAAATTGAACTAATAATTTCCAGTTTGGACTTTGGTGGAACGAGTCAGTAACGAGTAGTGTCCAGTAGACCTGACTCTCGACGGGTTAGAAGTAAACTGATCGAATGCTTATAAATAAATTTCAAATTAATTGTTTAAGCCCGCTTGTTCTTGGATTGTAGGTAAATAGGCCAGCCTACAATTCCATTTTTATAAATTTGTTTTTCTAGAGATGAGACGACGGGTGTAGAGTTAGAGACATAGCAGAAGGAGATTGTCATTAGCACTTAATTGAGACTAAAACAAAGTTATAGTAGATTGCTGGTCGTCGTGACTAGTCTGTATTTAGACGAGAGTGAAACGACTAATGAGTGAAGAGAACAAAACGAGATTGAAGAGGCAAGAGCTCAAAGAACATAAGTGAGAACTGACAACAAGATCGAGGTCTAAGAGGTGACAGCTCAGAGCAAACAAACCCTAATGGAAGACGAGAATTGAGAGACTCAAATCAAATAAGAATGGATTGGGTATCTACTTCGGAGATGTCAACTAACTAAGGCAAGAATCGAGAGATTCAGACTAAATGAGATGGAGAAAAAAATAGATATCTATTTTGGATTTCACTTTTGAGCCCATGACCAACTAATCATGAGGAAAAAGTTAAACTTTTTTTTTTAAAAAAAAAGAAGGCTGGCTGGCTTTTGACTTCCCGTCCTAAATTTATTTGGATATTTTTTAAAGAAATCTAATTTTTTGAATTCAAACCTACTCATTTACGGGCTGGTCTGTGAGCTATTTTGACATTGCTATTCAAAAAGTTTTTCTTTTTCTTTTTATTGATATTATATTAATTTTTACAATTTTTTAATATTTCTATATATAATTTTTTAGATTATAACTTAATTACAATTTTATTTAATGCATTGCCTTCTCATGCAAAATGCATCAATGCAAATGCCGTAGGAGTTTGGATACAACTTCTAAGACAATGAATTATAAACAAATTCAAATGTCGACGTGGCGTATGGGTTGTCAAATATTTTTAAAAACATTAAATTAATCATTTTTTTATTTTGGATTACAACATTTTTAGGATAAATACGTTTCTATAAGACCTCCAATTTTATTTTTACGAGAGAAGAAAGAAAGAATGCTAAATTCTTGTATGAAAAAAATATATTTTGAAAAATTAAAAACTATTTTATCGTATATCATAACACACATTGATTAAATCCTTTTATCTCAATGTATTCGTAAACGTAGCAAACACAACCAACCTGACCTGTCCCTTTATTTTTTTTACTATAATAATTTCATTTAGCATTCACTTTAATCAACTTAAAATTTCAAAAAAGGTATTGTTTATATTTCCATTATTATTCTCTGTAGGAACATAAGAGACTGTATAAGTGTATATTTATATATATGAAATTTAATTGGGATAGGTTGATATTTTTAGATAAGTATTGGGCATATTTTAATTGGAAAAGTCAATTAGTACGATTCATATGATGTGACTGCAAAAGCCAAAATTAAAACATCAAAGTCAAATAATTTATATAACCAAAAGTCATAAACGCTTTCACAGAAAAAGAAGAGTCCTAAGTTATTTATTAAAAAAGTTGTTGTACTTCACGCATTTTTGTAGACGAGGCTGTAATGTCGTACGAGTACGACAAAGAATTTGAACGCAATTATTTAAATTTAGATGCAAAATATAATTGTGTGTTTAGAAACTTGTTGGGTAAACTTAAATTTAAACAGTATTGATTTTAAGTAAAATTGATTTTGTATGAATGTGATTTATGTTTAAAAATTGTTATTAAAAAGTAATTTTAGAAAATAAATTTCATTCAAATATTGGTTAGTAGAATCACTTTTGAATGTGTAGTTATCAAAAAGATATCAATATTATATTATTTTATTTCATTTATCTTTATTTAATTTCAAGTTAAATACTAAAAAAAGTAATAAAAAAATAGATGTCATAAATTTTTTTTTTCAATTTAAACTATGTAATTACATCAATCATTAAATATTTTTTTTTTGCTGTAGGCTATAAGTGAACTAAGTATATTTTTTAATTACATTAATAATTAAATCAAATATATATTTTTTGCTCAATTTAAAATATGAAAATTTTAACCAAAATGAACTAAGTATCTATTATAACTAAAATGAACTAAGTATTCATCATAATTAAGTTTATAACAAAATGAATTAAAAATTTAAACAATACAATCAATTATCTAAAACAAAATAAATTAATAATATAAACTATATTTTATTTTAATTCCACTATTTATCCAAAACTTTTCTATTTATTCCCTTAGGTCCCTAGCAAAAAATTTTCTTTTGTCTTTTGCTTGATATAAACTCTTATGTTAATTCACTTGGTCTCTAATTTGAGAATATATTTTATTCTTTATTAAAATAACCCCTAAAAACTTTTCAATTTATTTACTTTGGTCTCTATTCTGTAATGTCTCTTTACTCTCTACCACGATACTTTGTACCAGAAAATAGAGGAGGCTTTAGTGAGTGTGAGAGGAGGAAAAAACCAGTAAAAATATTGGAATAAAAAATATACACAAGGACCTATATGAAAAATATACAATTAAAATTAGGGTTAAAATGAATTTTTAAAAAATAGAGCTAAATAGTGTAATTTTCACCAAAGTTAAAAACTCCATTGACGCCATTTCCTCAGCTCTGGAACTTCATTTTCTTCACGAAAACTTTCATTTTCTTCCCCTTTTTCTTCATTTTCTTCCCCTTTTTCTTCATTTCCTTCCTATTTTTTCCTTCATTTCTTTCACCAAAACAGAATTGATGCTACTGTAACAGCTAATTTTGTCCATCATGTTTATAATTTCTCCTTTCCTTTTAATAAATAAATAATCAAAAAATATAAAAATATAAAAATATAAAAAAATAATAACAAAATAACAAAATGTATGTCAAATGCCTTTTAATATTTATTTTTGATATGCTCACCACATCATTACATGAGAAACTCCACTTTAGCACATGATGAACAACCCACTATCCCACTATCCCACTATCTCATACATGGAGCCACTCAGCCGAAAAGGAGGGAGCGTGGTGGATAATAAAGAGAGCTTACCAGAGGTGTTAAAAAGCAAGAAAAAAAGGGAGGGCGAGAGACTCCAGAGAGGAAGAAATAGAAAGAAAGCGAAGCAAAAATAAATAAGGAGAACATAGCAACTAAGAGAGAGAACAGAAAACAGAGATGAAAACAGGAACAAAGCATGTTGGAATCACAGAGTAGCGAGCATAGTCCAAGTGAGAAACCGAAACACTCCGAGGGAAGAGATAAAGACGACGACGAGAGATAGAAGACTAGGAGCGACGCTGCAAAACAAGGTCTTCAGCGGGGTCACTGTGAGAATTGAATCTGATACATGCGTAAGCCTTTGTGTGTAAGTTATATATGTTATATAAGTGTGCGTGGGTATATATCTGTGTGCGTATGTGTGTGTATATATATATATATATTTGGGTGTGTCACGGTGTCTATGTATATCAACGCATAAATATGAGTTATATATGTATATAAGCATGTGTATGGGTGTTTACATATAGGTTGCGTGTATATATATATCAGTGCGCGTATATGTACATGCTATATGTACATATATGTATCTATATATATATATAGATTCCGTTCCCTCCACTGTCTTCCTGGTTCATGCTTCAATTTGGAAAGGAAATAAAAACCAAATTTTATTGAAGTTGCTATTTTGTAAACCTTTGGTACAAAGTGGACTTGATTTCAAATATTATCTATAATGGTGGTCTTATTGTATGTGCTTTTAATCTGCCGACGACAAGTTGGGATGGCTGACTCTCATGGAGTAGATCATTCCCCAGGCACTTATCTCATTCTCATTACGCGATGGTATAACTATGTTCGTAGAAAAAGATTTTTTTTAAAAAAAATTGATTGAGTTTCAAAAAGTGTTTTTGCGCAAACTCCACTATGTGATTGTATAACAGTACTGGTGAAAAAGAAAGTTTTAAAAAAAGAAAATTCATTAAGCTTCAGTTATTTGAAAACTATATGAAATATCCAATTGCGATTGTATAACAATGCAAGCAGGGAAGAAGTTCCTTTGTCAAAATAAATTCATTGAACTCAAACGGTATCTTTTTTTCAAAGTACCTATACATGATTGTATAGCAATGTCGGTAGGGAAAGATCTTCCAAAAAAAATCCCTTTTTAAAATAAATTCCAAAAATCCAAAAATATTTCTTTAAAAATAATTTTCAAAAAACAAAGACATCTCTTTATTCTAAAACATTAACACATAACTTTTTTTTTACGAACTACGTGGACTTTGATCCCAACGGTTGGGTACGTAGGCCCTAGGCACCGCCTAGCCAAGTCCATTTTTGTATATTTTTATTTGTTCTTTTTTCATCTTTTTCTTTGGTGGTCTATAAGGGTAATTTTGAGGTGACTGTTAAATAATTGTATGCTTTCTAAATCAAACGTATAGGGTGCCTAACACCTTCCCTATGCGGTTCAACTCCCGAACTCAGTTTTCTTTTTAATCGCAGATCGTCAAATTTTAAGGTTTTTTCCAAATTTTTTTTTCTGATAAATAAAATTTTGGTGGCGGCTCTGATGAGTCCTCTATTTTGGTTAATTTTGTTTGCTTCTTTAGGGCTTTTTCCTCTCCTTGATTCCATTTTTGTTAACTTTTTGCTTGCTTTGTCCTTTATTTTGGCTTTCCTCTTTGTACATAGTTGTTGCTTTGCTTTATCTTGTTTTAATCTTTTTCCTTGCCTTTTTACGCCTTTTTGTTGTACATTCTAGTAGGCTTTCTATTCTGGTCTGGAACATGGAGAATCTGAAGTTCTGCTGCTCATCTGATGGCTGGCGCCCAGGCGCCACGCAGGGCGCCTGGAGGCGCCAGCCCCTCAACTCTCTGCCAAAGAGTCAGAACGTGGCGCCCAGGCGCCACTCCTTGTTTCCAGCTATTTTGGGCTAGCGCCTAGGCGCCAGTCCCATTTCCTCTTTGTTTTTACTTGGAGCCTAGTCGCCCCGGTTCTGCACCTGCGAGCTTTCTTGTATATATTGCTCTTTTGCAGATGTTTTGGGGATCTTTAGGTTGGAGGGCAAGGGAGTTCTGCTAGGGCAAGGATGGAGGAGCTGGGAGACCTCTTCTCTACTGAGTTTGAAGCTTTTCTTCCTTTTTCTCCTTCCTATTGATCATATTTTGTTGTGTATTTGTTATGTATTTCTTCCTCTTGTGATAAACTCTAGGGTTAGGGGATTGATGTATATTGACTTCCTATGAAGCTTTGTTGTTGGATGCTTAAATACAATTGCTTTTCTGATTATTGGAGTAGTTGTTATTGGTTTAACTGGTTTTAGGTGATTGTGATCATTTCACTTAGATGCATTTGGGGTTTGTATTAATGCTAGACATAGCTTGATATAAACATGCCCTTGTAACTTCTACCGTGAATCGGGTTAGTCTAGACATAGATAATCTTGTTTGCGTGGTCATATGAGTTCTTGAACTTAAACTCCGAACCAATTAATTGGACTAAGACATTAGCTAATTATTTTGGCTAGGAAGATTTGCTCACCAAGAAATTGGGTTTAAATATTTTCGTGAACTCGACTAACATTAAATGAAATCTGTGAATGTTTCTAAGCATCCTTTAACGATTCAAAGATTGGTTTGTCTATGAATTAATCGGATTAGGAGTTAAGAAAGTCAATCCCCTACCCGTTGTGTTTTGGCGTAGTTCTTCGTTTGGTGTTTAGTTAATTCCTTGTTGTTAGTTTAGTTTATTTGCGGTTTATCTTTACATTTTTCCTCTGTCCAAATATAACTTGATCTAGTGAAATTGGTAATTGTTAAAGTCAATCCTTGAGGACGATAACTCTTTCTCTCTCACTTTACTACTTGTGCGACCCGATACACTTGTCGGGAAATAGCGCATCAGGCTTCAAATAAAATTGGTTTTCAATTTCGAAAGATGATTTTATAATCATTTTTTCTTTTTCTAAGAAAACGCCGGCCGGTCACATTTCGGGTGTGACAGTTTGGCGACTCCACTGGGGACAATTCGAGAGTTGATACTGATTTATTAAGTGTGCAATTAAATTTGATATCATCTTAATTACCCTTATATTTTATATTTTATTTTTATTTTATTTTATTTTGTCTTGTATATATTTACTTGTACATTTTTTATTCCTTTTTTAATTTATTTATTCTAATTAAGATTATTTTATTTTATTTATTTACTTTAATTACGCTTATATTTTATTTTATTTATTTTTTTATTTTATATATATTTACTTCACTCCCCTCACATATTATGTATTAACACGTCCATCGCACACACTGGCTCTATATTTGGGCTGAGCGCAACCATAAGATAGCAGGAAGTCTAGTGATGTCGCAGAGGGTCTATCCCTTGCGGGGATCACGAAAGCTTCCGCTCAGACTGTACCTTTTTTGTCAGTATAGAATTCATACAGAGTGTAACTCTTACGTTCTCAATGTTGACAATTGTAGATCTCCATGAGTTTCGACTATGGGGGCAGTCTGGGGACTTTTAAATCCGTAGGCTTGTAGATCCACTCTGAAACATGTGCACTCTTAATTGGCCTAGAAGACTAATGCATAAGAATCTTTAAGTAAGACATAGGGGAAGCACCCTTTATCATTTCCCAATTTTGTATATCATTATCTTTTATTTTATTTTTTTTAACTTCTACTTTTATTTCAACTATTTCTATTTTTTCCTAATAAAATAGTTTTCAAAAAACAACGGTCTTTCCCCCTTTTCTAACTTTGTTCAATAATTTTTCACTCCTTTTCCTCTTTTTTTTTGAATAATATGTAATATCTTTTCTTTTTCCTTTTAATAAGAGAGTTCTATTTCCTCTGTTGCTTTCACTTAATCGTTGAAACACGAGTAAAAATAAATTCCTTTTTTTTTCTCGACAACCATTTTTCTCAAAAACTCATGAAAGCTCACAAAGAGCGTGAGAGTCACATTATGCAAAGTCATCGTAGATGTAGTAAATATTTTAAAAATATCCGTGTTCCAACATGAGATCATTTCAAAAAGAGGAAAAGACTTAATAACTTGATTAAATCATTTTCAAAAGGCTAATTTTTTATCTTTCTCTTCAGAGAGAATTAATAAAACTTTACCATTGCGCCTTCTAAAAGAAAATCGTCCAACCAGACCCTACCATCAACTCGTGTATACAATACTCGCTCACAAAGCAAGACAATGGAAGGCCAATCAGGAGATAATCAAAGAATGAAAAATGACTCCACTGCGCGCCTTGAGGCCTTGGAAAGGCAATTTGCTCAAATGACTGAAATGATTTTAACATTAACAGAAGAAGTGAGAGGAAAGCAAGCGGATACATTTGCTCTCTCTTCAATACCTGTCGCTATTGAAACTCAAGCTGAGACTGACAATCCTATGCCAGCATATGTTAATCCTAAGGCAAAAGCGAACGAGATAACAGTCACCCCAACATCAGATAAAGGGAAAAACCCCCACACGCAAACAACAGATACACCCGACAATACTAATCAGAACATAGGGGAAGATGCCACGCAGGGACATCCTTGTGACGATCTTGTTTACACGCTCCAGATTCCAGCCTCAAGGATTGAGAAAGAAGAAAGAAATCTTAAAGAAGAAATTGGAGAAGTCAAAGACCAATTGCGCGCCTTGCGAGGACCAGTGTCTTGGGGGTCATTAGAGTTGGATGAATTGTGTCTAACTCCTGAGATAACGATTCTGAAAGAGTTCAAGATGCCAGAATTCTCCAAATATGATGGTACTGGTAACCCGGTTTACCACTTGAAGTCATATTGCACCAAAATGTGCGTATGGTCCCGTAACAAGAGGTTCTTAATTAATTTTTTCCCTGAAAGCTTAACCGGAGCTGTATTGTTGTGGTTTATGCAGCTAGACCACTCAAAAAATCCAAAAATAGAAGGACCTGGCAGACTTATTCATGAGGCAATAGAAGTTTAATCTACAGATAGCTCCGACTAGAGAGCAATTGAAGGTAATGACAAAGAAAAATTCTGAAATATTCAAAGAATATGCCCAAAGATGGAGAGTAATGGCATCACAAGTGCAACCTCCATTAATCCAGTCCGAATTTTGTTCTTACTTCATCCGTACCTTACCAGATCCTTTCTATAGAACTATGCTTGGAACGTATGTCACCGACTTTGCGGACTTGATTGAGATTGGGGGAAGAATCGATGCTGATATTCGTGAAGGGAAACTCTCAAGTCCCCAAGAAGAAAGTAGCTCAAAGAAGGGGCAACCTGCAAGGAAGAAGGAAGAATAGGTGAGTTATGTACAGCCAATAAAATCCTACCCCCAGCAACAATCATATTCTTATCGAGCTATTAGTCATGACCAAAGTCAGCTAGAGCCAAATAAACACACCCAAAGGGGAGGACAAAAGGGTTTACATAATCGCCCATGGCCAAACTTTGGCACAACAAATGCCGAGCTATACAAAAGTCTTTTGACCGCCCATCTCCTGGGGCCTCGACCTGCTAAAGTGGTGAATCCTCCATATCCAGCATGGTATGATCCGACTGCTACATGCGAGTTTCATATGGGAGCTGTTGGACATTCGATCGAGAATTGTACTACATTTAAAAGAAATGTGCTGGATTTGATCGACTCCAACCATATCCAATTAAAAGCAGGACAAGAAAGTGGTTGATACATCTTTAATCATAGGCTATGAACAACAACAAAGTTAAATCTTTGGTGTTATTTATCATCTTATTTAGTGCTTGTTATTTAAAACTTTGAAAGGACTTTATATTTTCATGTCTTGTTTAACTAGGGTAATATGCAATTATCTCACTTCCATTATATTAATCCTTTTATTCCATTAGTAAAAAATCATCATTTTGGTTCCCTTTCGTTTCCTTTCTCTATTTTTATTCATTTTATTTTTCATTTGATATTTCTTGGAAAATCTTAACTTAATGTGAACACAGACAAAATCTAAGGATAATGTGAATATAAGACCCCAAAGCTAATTCAAAGTTCATTAAGGGTGTGTCCCATGAGCAAATTGAGTCAATGATATGAGGCATTCATTGTTTTCCTAGACAAAAGAGGAGATTATCCCTAGTCACCCCATTTGAGCTAGAAGTAGAGTTCATTTCATTTATTTACCATAGATACCAGGGTAGGGTAGTTTTAACATGTTATGCCAAAAATTAATAAAGTAAGAGAGGTCTAATTCTTTCACTACCCATACACTAATTAACCGTTGTTATCCCGTTTGTGCCTATGATTCCCTTCAAATCACCCATGATGTATCAAGCCTGGGAAACAATGAGTATTAAAAAATGAGAAGTAGTTTTGACATCTAGATGATCTATCTTGAAGATCAGAAAAAAAAAAGAGGCAAAGAAAGCGCAACTGTTAGCGGACAACTCTGTCAAAGAAATAAATGTCAAATATGGGGCAAGGTTTCAATTCAAAATACAACAAGTCTTTCAAGTGATATAAAGACAAGAAGGGGTTCTGGTCTGGTTTGACGAAATTCTCCAAAGAAAGCGCAATCATTTCCAAACAAGCAAAATCTCTTAACTTGGTTCTTGCATAGCATGCATTTTTCAATTTAACTCCGACACCTTAAGCCTTAGGCGCGCTAAAGTCTTTGGTGCATCTAAATTCAAAATATCGCTTGGGTTCAAGTATTTCCATGTCCAGTAGTGGTGACAGCTTTTGCCTAAGTACTACTATATCCCGTAGTAATGACTGCACCAATCATCTTAAAGCCTGGAAACGACCGGCACTCACCATTTTAAAGTCCAGAGATGACTGGCACTCATCCTTTTAAAGCCCAGAAACGACCGACACCTACCATCTTAAAGCCCGGAGACAACCGACACCAATTATTTTAAAGCCCGGAGACGAAATGCACTAATCATTTTTAAAGCCCAGAGACGACCGGCACCCATCTTTTTAAAGCCCAGAGATGACTGGCACCCATTTTGCTTAAAGCCCGGAGACAACCGGCACCCATCTTTTTAGAGCCCAGAGATGACTGGCACCCATTTTGTTTAAAGCCCGGAGACTACCGGCACCTATCTTTTAAAGCCCAGAGGCGACTGGCACCTATTTTTTTTAAAGCCCAGAGACGACCGGCACCCATCTTTTTAAAGCCTAGAGATGACTGGCACCTATTTTGCTTTAAGACTGGCACCCATCTTTTTAGAGCCCAGAGACGACTGGCACTCATTTTGTTTAAAGCCCGGAGACGACCGGCACCTATCTTTTAAAGCCTAGAGGCGACTGGCACCACCATTTCTAAGCCCGAAAACAATCGGCACCTATCATTTCAAAGCCCGGAGACAACCGGCACCCATTATTTTAAAGCCCAGAGACGACTGGCACCTATTTTTTTTTAAAAAGCCCGGAGACGACCGGCACCCATCATTTTAAAGCCCAGAGACGACCAGCACCCATTTTTTTTAAAGCCCGGAGACGACCGACACCCATCTTTTGAAAGTCCAGAGATGACTGGCACCCATCCTTTCAAAGCTCGAGCACGACCGGCACCTATTCTTTTCAAAGCTCAGAAACCACTGGTACCCATCTTCTCAGACAATTGCATTATCTTATGACTGATCCAATTTTTGTGCATGTCATTTCTTGACAAAATTAAGTGTTTCTTATCTTTACTCATTCTTAAACAAGAATATTTCAAAATTAATTTCTTATAATCTTGTTCAATCATGAGTAAAGAGGGGCAACTGTAACAGCTAATTTTGTCCATCATGTTTATAATTTCTCCTTTCCTTTTAATAAATAAATAATCAAAAAATATAAAAATATAAAAATATAAAAAAAATAATAACAAAATAACAAAATGTATGTCAAATGCCTTTTAATATTTATTTTTGATATGCTCACCACATCATTACATGAGAAACTCCACTTTAGCACATGATGAACAACCCACTATCCCACTATCCCACTATCCCACTATCTCATACATGGAGCCACTCAGCCGAAAAGGAGGGAGCGTGGTGGATAATAAAGAGAGCTTACCAGAGGTGTTAAAAAGCAAGAAAAAAAGGGAGGGCGAGAGACTCCAGAGAGGAAGAAATAGAAAGAAAGCGAAGCAAAAATAAATAAGGAGAACATAGCAACTAAGAGAGAGAACAGAAAACAGAGATGAAAACAGGAACAAAGCATGTTGGAATCACAGAGTAGCGAGCATAGTCCAAGTGAGAAACCGAAACACTCCGAGGGAAGAGATAAAGACGACGACGAGAGATAGAAGACTAGGAGCGACGCTGCAAAACAAGGTCTTCAGCGGGGTCACTGTGAGAATTGAATCTGATACATGCGTAAGCCTTTGTGTGTAAGTTATATATGTTATATAAGTGTGCGTGGGTATATATCTGTGTGCGTATGTGTGTGTGTGTATATATATATATATATTTGGGTGTGTCACGGTGTCTATGTATATCAACGCATAAATATGAGTTATATATGTATATAAGCATGTGTATGGGTGTTTACATATAGGTTGCGTGTATATATATATCAGTGCGCGTATATGTACATGCTATATGTACATATATGTATCTATCTATATATATATATATAGATTCCGTTCCCTCCACTGTCTTCCTAGTTCATGCTTCAATTTGGAAAGGAAATAAAAACCAAATTTTATTGAAGTTGCTATTTTGTAAACCTTTGGTACAAAGTGGACTTGATTTCAAATATTATCTATAATGGTGGTCTTGTTGTATGTGCTTTTAATCTGTCGACGACAAGTTGGGATGGCTGACTCTCATGGAGTAGATCATTCCCTAGGCACTTATCTCATTCTCATTACGCGATGGTATAACTATGTTCGTAGAAAAAGATTTTTTTAAAAAAAAATTGATTGAGTTTCAAAAAGTGTTTTTGCGCAAACTCCACTATGTGGTTGTATAACAGTACTGGTGAAAAAGAAATTTTTAAAAAAAGAAAATTCATTAAGCTTCAGTTATTTGAAAACTATATGAAATATCCAATTGCGATTGTATAACAATGCAAGCAGGGAAGAAGTTCCTTTGTCAAAATAAATTCATTGAACTCAAACGGTATCTTTTTTTCAAAGTACCTATACATGATTGTATAGCAATGTCGGTAGGGAAAGATCTTCCAAAAAAAATCACTTTTTAAAATAAATTCCAAAAATCCAAAAATATTTCTTTAAAAATAATTTTCAAAAAACAAAGACATCTCTTTATTCTAAAACATTAACACATAACTTTTTTTTTTTTACAAACTACATGGACTTTGATCCCAACGGTTGGGTACGTAGGCCCTAGGCACCGCCTAGCCAAGTCCATTTTTGTATATTTTTATTTGTTCTTTTTTCATCTTTTTCTTTGGTGGTCTATAAGGGTAATTTTGAAGTGACTGTTAAATAATTGTATGCTTTCTAAATCAAACGTATAGGGTGCCTAACACCTTCCCTATGCGGTTCAACTCCCGAACTCAGTTTTCTTTTTAATCGCAGATCGTCAAATTTTAAGGTTTTTTCCAAAGTTTTTTTCCTGATAAGTAAAATTTTGGTGGCGGCTCCAAATAAAATTGGTTTTCAATTTCGAAAGCTGATTTTATAATCATTTTTTCTTTTTCTAAGAAAACGCCGGCCGGTCACATTTCGAGTGTGACAGCTACAAAAGATGATTTTGGATCACTAATAGAAAAACGAAAAAAAAAACTCTGCAGGGCAGTAGAGGAAAGAGAAGTGAGAATCGATTCTAGTCTACCTCAGAAGCTTTGATTTTTTGCGTTGGACAAAACCTAGGTTTTGTAAGAGAGAATCGATTTTGCAGAATCAAAACTCAGAACCAAACATATCAATTTTGTGGAAAAATCGATTTTACAGAACCAATCGCACGTTCGAGGCTTCCTAACGCCGAGCCAAACACCCACTCAGTGGGCGGAGTAAGCAGAAATGAAAATGAAGAGTGGATCTTAAGATTCATGAAGTTTATTGGAAAATGTTCTCCCTTACTGGCGGAGGCTTGGGCTCTTTATACTGGCCTTCATTGTAATACCCGTTAATTTCAAAATATAATTCGCTTAAGAGTATTTTAGAATTATACAACGTTACTTTAGTTATTTATTTTGGTCATTTTTAATTTTCATATTTAATTGTTCTCTTTGAATATTATTTATGAAAATTGAGTTAAATGACTGGACTAAATATTTGCACAATGAGGGATATATTCTAAGAATGGTGAAATTCATGGAAAAGTGGTTGCAGAATGGTCAATTAATCCATTTATTGTAAATTGACTGGATGGGTTTAGATGTTGGGTTATGGATACCCATGAGTTATTGAATAACCCATTAGAAATATTTAATATAAAGTTTCAATAGTAACCTCATTTTTTTTCACTCAGCCGAAGGAAGCAGAAAAGATTTCTTTCTCAGTTCTTCATTTTCTTCTCAAATCCTTTCCTTGATCTTCAGAAGTTCGATTATTTGTTCGGTTCAAAAGCTTTGTAAGGATCAAAGGTAAGCTTTAATCCGATTATTTTCCTTAAATTTCAGTTTATGTAGAAGAGCAGAGGAGGTTTTGTTCTTGAAGATTTTGATGATAATTCATGAATCTCAGTTGTTTTAGAAGTTATATTTGAGTTATAATCAGTTAAAGGAGTTGAAATTCTGGTTTTGAAACAAGAAAGGGAAAGGATGAAATTGTTAGAATTTCTGCAAAAACCGAGTTACTGTAGCGACCAGGGATTTCGAAACAAAATCTGGAAAATTTTCTTCGGGTTACTGTAGCAGTACTGTAGTGTCGGCAGTCAACGGCACTGTAGCAGTCAACGTTACTGTAGCGAATCGGTACTGTAGTGAACCGTTACTGTAGCGAACCGTACTGTAGCAAACCGTTACTGTAGCAAACCGTTACTGTAGCAGTCAGAAAATTTTACGTATTTTCGTAATTTTGTTTCCTTTCTTATGATTCCTTGTAATATATTTTACTAGGAAATTTTCCTACACAAATTCTAGTGTGGAACAAGGTAAACTTGGACAAACATCAAGGTGAGTGAATAACCTTGCTCAGCTAATTTGATATTACTAGTCAAAGTACAATATAAGTCCCATTTACAATATTATTTGGATAATAAGCAATTAATTTTTCATATGGGAGTATATGATGATCAGTAGAAATAAGAGTATGAAGAAACTATTTATTTCATGACAATTGTACTATGTGATGAATTCTCACTATTTTATTAATGAGTAAAGATCTACGGGATCTAATACACGAGTGTGAAAGGGTTAAAGTCCCATACTACTCGGTGTATATCTAAGAAATCTTATACACGAGTGTGAAAGGGTTTAAGTCCCATACTACTCAGTGCATATCTATGAAATCTATACACGAGTTGAAAGGGTTAAAGTCCCATACTACTCGGTGTATACCTATGAAATCTTATTCATGAGTTTGAAAGGGTTAGAGTCCCATACTACTCGATGTATAAGACAATTAATTATATGAGTAAATGTGGTATTTGTACTTTTGATATTTTATATAGTACAGTTATTTACTTACTGAGTTTTTAAATAAACTCACACTCCCTATGATTATTTTTTTCAGATACAGAAAACAGAGAAGAAGAGAATCTGTTTGAAGATTAGAAGCCCCTTGGAATTATTCTCTATTTCTGTCTGGTGGGACACCAGTACTTATTAATGTGGATATTAGAAACGCTCTGTACTTTTTATAGGTCTCCTAGGCTTGCGATGAGATAGAAATATCAGACTATGTATGTCTATATTTGCTTATCAGATGAATATAATTCTGTAGTGTGGAATGAATGATGAAGGTTGAATGTAAAACCTTACAGAATATATGTATATAACGTATGTTTGAGAATTATATCAAATGAGTAGTATCTTTTCACATACTCAATTTTTGGGATGTGACAAATTTGGTATCAGAGGAAAGGTTTTATAGGTCCCCTATAGAGTACAGAGCAAAGTGATCTTTGTGGGCCCTTCCCTATTGTCATGAGCCGCGGCATGACCATAGGATTAGGTTCCATAAAAGACCTTGTAGAGTATAACGTCATTTTATAGATAACTTCTCAGTGGGGCTAGTAAGTGATATTTTGTTTATGTCTGAAAATTGTTTGTTATGTGTGTAGATCTGTGACAGATCAATGTCAGAAGGATCTTCTAATAATAATGAGCATATGGGTCCAAGGAGGGCCATAAATCCACCAGTACATGTGCAAGATGATCCTAACCGTGGTGATAGTTTACATGCTCAAAGTACTGAGGGCGCAACTAGTGAGCAAGCAAGAAGAGTCGAACCTGATGCTCATGTCGGTAATGCAACTATTGCACATGTGATTCATTTGATGAATGAACGATTTGACCGATTTGAGGCTGAAATGAGAGGTCGAGCTGCACAAGCTAACCTGCCAGTGGATCCTCCTATTGTTGAAGCTGAAAATGTACCACCAGCTCCGTTAGCGGGAGGAGTTAATGTAAGAGAGGTAAGAATGTCTGAATTCCAGAAAATGAGGCCTCCTACTTTTTCAGGGGAAGATCCCAAAGAGGACCCACAATGTTTCCTTGAAGATTGTGAAGCAATCTGTGATGCTATAGGGTGTTCTCCTACTCAAAAGGTAGAATTCACTTCCTTTCAGTTAAAAGGTAGGGCTGGTAAATGGTGGAGGAACTGGAAGAAAGCTAGAATTCAAGGCGCACCGCCAGTTATGTGGACAGAATTTTACAGATTGGTTATGGATGAATTCCTTCCGGCAAGTGAACGATCATCCAGGGCCAGAGATTTTCTGTATCTACGGCAGGGAACCATGACTGTTGACGAGTATTCAGCTCAGTTTGTTAAATTATCTGAATATGCCCCTGAAATCATTCCTTCTGAAAGGAAGAAAATAGAAAAGTTTGTGGAAGGGCTTCGTGATGCCTTATATGATCAAGTGGGTTCTAATATGAATGATTACTCTTCGTACTCAGAAGCTGTTGATGTGGCCCGAAGAATGGAAAGGAGGTCAAAGAATAAAGAAGAATATCGTCAAAAGAAGAAGGCCAGATATAGGAGATCTTTTAATCAAGGGGAAGACTCAGGGACTTTTACTGCACCACAACATGCTCCAGCCACTCCTACTAAGTCATCTTATTCTATAGCCAGTGTGGCTAAGCCTCGTTCAGAGAGCAGGGGTGGTTTTAGCTCTTCTAGTAGAGGAGGTACTCAAGGTAGAAGGGAAAAACCTCAATGTCCTGAATGTGGAAAGTTTCACTTCGGAGAATGCAGGTTAAACACTGTTGGTACAGGCTGTTTTCACTGTGGACAAAAAGGACATTTTATAAGGGAGTGCCCTCAGCTCATGACAAGACCAGGTCAAGGGTCTACTTTGCCACCTCGACCACAATCTATTACTCAAACACCAACCCCTTCAACAGGGGGTAGTATGGGAAGAGGTTCTGGAAGAGGCCAAGGTGACCGTGGAAAACAAGCTGCTGGCAGAGGAAATGCAAGAATATATGCTCTAACCCGACAGGATGCTCAAACATCCAATGCTGTAGTTACAGGTATATTATCTGTTAATAATTTTGCTGCACGTATTTTGTTTGACCCCGGTTCTACTCACTCATATGTGTCACCCCTATTTGCCAAGAGATTTGCAATTGATTCGATTATTCTTAAAGAACCATTCTTGGTTTCCACACCGATGAGAGAGACTTTGATGGTTAAAACATGTTATCGTTCTTGTAAAATAATCGTTGGAGGCATGGAAACTGAGATAGATCTTATGGTTCTCAATATGTTAGATTTTGATGTGATTCTAGGGATGGACTGGCTATCTTCTTGTCATGCTACTATAAATTGTCGTGACAAAGTTATTTCCTTTAATATACCGGGGAGGAGTAATTTTGTGTTTCAAGGAGATCGAAGTGATGTACCTTGCAACATGATATCTATGTTAAGTGCCCAGCGTATGTTGCGAAAGGGATGTCAGGGATTTCTAGCTTTTATCAAAGATTTAGAAAAGAAAGAACAGAAGTTAGAAGACATTCATGTGGTTAATGAATTCCCAGATGTGTTCCCAGAAGATTTACCTGGATTACCGCCAGAAAGAGATATTGAGTTCAGTATTGATTTGGTCCCAGACACAAGACCAATTTCTATTCCACCTTATCGTATGGCTCCTGTTGAGCTAAAAGAACTTAAAGAACAATTGGAAGATTTGTTAAACAAAGGGTTCATTCGCCCAAGTTTTTCACCTTGGGGTGCTCCTGTTCTTTTTGTGAAAAAGAAAGATGGTTCTATGAGATTATGTATAGATTATCGTCAACTGAATAAAGTCACAGTGAAGAATAAGTATCCTTTACCAAGGATAGATGATTTGTTTGATCAACTTCAAGGAGCAAAATACTTCTCAAAGATTGATCTAAGGTCTGGATATCATCAGTTACGAATTAAGAGTGATGATATACCTAAGACTGCTTTTCGTACACGGTATGGACATTATGAGTTTCTTGTGATGTCTTTTGGGTTGACAAATGCACCAGCAGCATTTATGGATTTAATGAACAGAGTGTTCAAATCATTCCTTGATAAGTTTGTAATTGTATTTATTGATGATATTTTGGTGTATTCAAAGAGTCATGAAGAACATACTGAACATTTGAGAATAGTGCTTCAGACTTTGAGAGAGCATCAGTTGTACGCAAAGCTCTCAAAATGTGAATTCTGGATGAGTCATGTAACATTTTTGGGACATGTTATTTCCCAAGAAGGTATTCATGTAGATCCAAGTAAAATTGAAGCAGTAAAACAATGGCCTCGACCAACAACTGTGTCTGAAGTACGTAGTTTTCTTGGCTTAGCAGGGTATTACCGTCGCTTTGTCAAAGATTTCTCTAAGACGGCTCTTCCATTAAATAAGTTAACCCGAAAGAATGTTAAATACATTTGGGATGATTCATGTGAACAAAGTTTCACCCAATTGAAAGAGTGTTTAACTTCTGCACCAGTCTTAATTCTACCATCAGGACCAGGGGGTTACTCTGTATTCTGTAATGCCTCAAAGATAGGCTTAGGGTGTGTGTTGATGCAACATGGTAAAGTCATAGCTTATGGCTCACGTCAGCTTAAAAAGCATGAATTGAATTACCCTACTCATGATTTGGAAATGGCAGCTGTAGTGTTTGCCCTAAAGATATGGAGACATTACTTGTATGGGGAAACTTGTAAAATTTTTACAGATCACAAAAGCCTTAAGTACATTTTTGAGCAGAGAGATCTCAATCTAAGGCAACGAAGGTGGATGGAACTTCTGAAAGATTATGATTGTACCATCCTTTACCATCCAGGTAAAGCAAATGTAGTGGCTGATGCTCTAAGTCGAAAGTCTATGGGAAGTTTAGCTCACATTGCCACTATAAGGAGGTCTCTAATACATGAACTACAAGAATTGGAAGCTGATGGAGTATTCTTCGAGATCACTGAGTCAGGTACATTTCTGGCTCATTTAACAGTTAGATCATCCCTTGTTGAAAAAGTAAAAGCAACTTTAGAAGGTGACATTGATATGGTCAAAATAAGAGATAAGGCAAGGCAAGGTCTAGCACCAAGTTTCTTGGTAGATGAAGAAGGAGTCTTATGGTTTAATGGTAGACTCTGTGTCCCCAACATTGAATCTTTGAAACATGAAATCTTAATGGAAGCTCATGGTTCACCCTACGTTGTACATCCTGGTGCTGTGAAAATGTATCAGGACTTGAAACAAGTTTATTGGTGGGAGGGCATGAAGCGAGACGTGACTGACTTTGTAGCTCGATGTTTGACTTGTCAGCAAGTTAAAGCTGAACATCGACGACCACCTGGATTGATGCAAAAACTAGATATTCCCGAATGGAAGTGGGAAAGGATCACCATGGATTTTGTAGTAGGTTTACCTCGGTCAACAAAAGGAAATGATTCAATATGGGTCATAGTGGATCGACTTACTAAGTCAGCACATTTTCTTCCTGTTCATACCACTTTCAGTGTAGCAAAACTTGCTCAACTTTATGTTAAAGAAATAGTGAAACTTCATGGTGTACCAATATCCATTATATCAGACCGAGGACCTCAGTTTACTTCTCGGTTCTGGAAAGTCTTTCAAGAGGCTTTGGGTACCAAAGTGAATCTTAGCACAGCATTCCATCCTCAGACTGATGGACAGTCCGAAAGGACAATTCAGACTTTAGAGGATATGCTAAGAGCTTGTGTGATAGATTTCAGTGGAAGTTGGGAAGATCATTTGTCTCTTATTGAATTTGCTTATAACAACAGTTACCAAGCCAGTATTCAGATGGCACCTTTTGAGGCTTTATATGGGAGACGGTGTCGATCTCCTATAGGTTGGTTTGAACTTGGTGAAACCAAAATATTTGGACCTGAGATGATTCAGGAAGATATAAATAAAGTTAAACTGATCAGAGAAAAGTTGTTAACTGCTCAGAGTAGACAGAAGTCTTATGCGGACAACCGACGACGTGACCTTGAATTTGCAATAGGTGATATGGTTTTCTTACGAATCTCACCTATGAAGGGAGTAATGAGATTCGGGAAGAAAGGCAAGCTTAGTCCGAGGTATGTTGGCCCATATGAGGTTGTAGACAGAGTGGGTAATGTGGCATATCGCCTAGACCTACCTTCCAACCTAGAGGGAGTTCATCCAATATTTCATGTGTCCATGCTACGGAAGTATCTTCCTGATCCTTCTCATGTCATTCAACCCCAAGAAGTTCATTTTGATGAAACTCTCACCTACGAAGAGGTACCAGTAGCTATCCTTGATAGAAAAGTCAAGAAATTGCGTACCAAAGAAATTCCTACTGTCAAGGTTCTTTGGAGAAATCATTCTCGCGAGGAAGCTACGTGGGAGGCAGAAGATGAGATGTGGAAAAACTATCCACATTTATTTGAAACTTGAGGTAAGATTTTAATTCGGAGGACCGAATTCTTTTAAGGGGGGTAGAATGTAATACCCGTTAATTTCAAAATATAATTCGCTTAAGAGTATTTTAGAATTCTACAACGTTACTTTAGTTATTTATTTTGGTCATTTTTAATTTTCATATTTAATTGTTCTCTTTGAATATTATTTATGAAAATTGAGTTAAATGACTGGACTAAATATTTGCACAATGAGGGATATATTCTAAGAATGGTGAAATTCATGGAAAAGTGGTTGCAGAATGGTCAATTAATCCATTTATTGTAAATTGACTGGATGAGTTTGGATGTTGGGTTATGGATACCCATGAGTTATTGAATAACCCATTAGAAATATTTAATATAAAATTTCAATAGTAACCTCATTTTTTTTCACTCAGCCGAAGGAAGCAGAAAAGATTTCTTTCTCAGTTCTTCATTTTCTTCTCAAATCCTTTCCTTGATCTTCAGAAGTTCGATTATTTGTTCGGTTCAAAAGCTTTGTAAGGATCAAAGGTAAGCTTTAATCCGATTATTTTCCTTAAATTTCAGTTTATGTAGAAGAGCAGAGGAGGTTTTGTTCTTGAAGATTTTGATGATAATTCATGAATCTCAGTTGTTTTAGAAGTTATATTTGAGTTATAATCAGTTAAAGGAGTTGAAATTCTGGTTTTGAAACAAGAAAGGGAAAGGATGAAATTGTTAGAATTTCTGCAAAAACCGAGTTACTGTAGCGACCAGGGATTTCGAAACAAAATCTGGAAAATTTTCTTCGGGTTACTGTAGCAGTACTGTAGTGTCGGCAGTCAACGGCACTGTAGCAGTCAACGTTACTGTAGCGAATCGGTACTGTAGTGAACCGTTACTGTAGCGAACCGTACTGTAGCAAACCGTACTGTAGCAACCCGTTACTGTAGCAGTCAGAAAATTTTACGTATTTTCGTAATTTTGTTTCCTTTCTTATGATTCCTTGTAATATATTTTACTAGGAAATTTTCCTACACAAATTCTAGTGTGGAACAAGGTAAACTTGGACAAACATCAAGGTGAGTGAATAACCTTGCTCAGCTAATTTGATATTACTAGTCAAAGTACAATATAAGTCCCATTTACAATATTATTTGGATAATAAGCAATTAATTTTTCATATGGGAGTATATGATGATCAGTAGAAATAAGAGTATGAAGAAACTATTTATTTCATGACAATTGTACTATGTGATGAATTCTCACTATTTTATTAATGAGTAAAGATCTACGGGATCTAATACACGAGTGTGAAAGGGTTAAAGTCCCATACTACTCGGTGTATATCTAAGAAATCTTATACACGAGTGTGAAAGGGTTTAAGTCCCATACTACTCAGTGCATATCTATGAAATCTATACACGAGTTGAAAGGGTTAAAGTCCCATACTACTCGGTGTATACCTATGAAATCTTATTCATGAGTTTGAAAGGGTTAGAGTCCCATACTACTCGATGTATAAGACAATTAATTATATGAGTAAATGTGGTATTTGTACTTTTGATATTTTATATAGTACAGTTATTTACTTACTGAGTTTTTAAATAAACTCACACTCCCTATGATTATTTTTTTCAGATACAGAAAACAGAGAAGAAGAGAATCTGTTTGAAGATTAGAAGCCCCTTGGGATTATTCTCTATTTCTGTCTGGTGGGACACCAGTATTTATTAATGTGGATATTAGAAACGCTCTGTACTTTTTATAGGTCTCCTAGGCTTGCGATGAGATAGAAATATCAGACTATGTATGTCTATATTTGCTTATCAGATGAATATAATTCTGTAGTGTGGAATGAATGATTAAGGTTGAATGTAAAACCTTACAGAATATATGTATATAACGTATGTTTGAGAATTATATCAAATGAGTAGTATCTTTTCACATACTCAATTTTTGGGATGTGACATTCACATTGCTTCATAACTCAGTCTCAGCAAGTTAGAATTAGAAATAGATACTAAGGAATTATTTAATCCCATCTATAACTCTAACATTGATAATCATCCTCTCGTTGTGCTCATCACCAATTTTATTCATCTCAAATATTTTATTTAAATTAATTTTATTTTACTTGTTTATAAAAATTGTTAATTTTGGCCTATTTTTTCCTTTAACAAGTGGACTCGAATCTTGACCCCTTAATTTATATATCGTAATGCTATATCATTTGAGCTACAATCTTAATGGTTTGTGTCCTAATTATTAACGATGAGATAATTAAGTGTTAATTTTATTTTAAATGGTTTTTCACTTTTTTGTGTAAATTGCTTTATTTTTATAAATTTTTATTAATTTCATCTTAATTATCCATACTACTTGAATTATTGATATAAAATATTGATATCTCCATACACGGAGCAGATTACACATTGTACTTGTCCCTGCTTTCTTTCACCAATCATGTGTGCTCTCAAACAACTTCAACGGATCCTACCCTAAAACATAAGCATCTACGGAGATCTAGCGTGGACCTCCCATCCTATATTCCTATTAGGAAGTACTCATGTTGCGTTTAGTTTATCGAGTTTTATAATTTTATGAATCACTGCATTTTTTAAAATTATTTGTTCTCCAATAACAACAACGGATTCTCGGAACCTGGCCTGGTCAAAATGGTAACACTTTTGGCTATAGACCTCTATAACTCAACCTTGCATAGCAGCAGGCTTAGTCAAATGGATTGAGTCTTAGAATACTCTTAACTCAAAAATATTGATGAATTAATAATAGCATAGATATAAAATATTCTTTCAAATTTATAAAAAAATATTTCAGTTACATAAAAATATAGTATTCCCACCTCCAAATAAGAATGAAAATTGAGAATTTTGTTAGAATGTTTACTTCTTAGAAATATCTCATTTTGAGCATATTTTAATTTTTAAAATCTAAACCAAACAAAAAACCCATCATTTTCATATAACATGACACTCCACTGGTCCACCCAACAAAGTGTTGTATTTATATAACCATCTACCAAGAAATGAAAAATCCACTTGAAAAACCTTCACCAATCATCCCCGCCAACTTTGACCTCTAATCCTTTTGACTTTGACTTGCACATTTGGAGTAATTCATAAATGGTTTTAGAAAGCCAATTTGTAATTCGCCGTTATATGCATATCCGAATGTTTCAGGGCTAAATAAGAGCTTTGTTTTATAGTCTCAAATAATAACAGATTAACTCTTAATGAAAAAGCTCTAAAGGCTAAACTACTTTTCTCGGCTGTACATAATTCATATAAAGTCTTGATTTTAATATTTTTTTTATGGGTATTTAATCTAGATTCAAATAATTATAGCAGCATCTTCTGTGAATTTTGAAATGGTTAAACAAAATGGTTTATCTAGTAATCGCCGCAACTGAGTTAATAAGCGGAACTGGAAAGAACTATTTTATAATACAATTTCAAAATGCAAAGACGTTTGTGGCCATCTTTCAAGAAATCGCAATCAAGACGTATTTGCCGTCTTTGAAAATCAAAAAGAAAATTCGCCCATTTAAGTCCCTTTCCACCAACCAAAACAAATTAATTACATATCAGCATCAGTACCCCAGAAAGCAAGTGGCGGAGAACTACTCCCTAATGCATGTATTAAGTCATATTGGCAAAGATTGCAAAGCCTTTTTTTCATCTATAAATAGCGAGCAACTCACTCAGTTGGGCTCATCCATTTGGAACAATTCATTCCATAAAATTATTTATATCCTTTTGATCCTCCAAGTTAAGTCTACACAACCAAGAATATGGCATATCTGGAAGAGATGCGAGAGGCACAGAGGGCTCGTGGGCCAGCCACCATTCTGGCGATCGGCACCGCCAATCCCCCACACTGCGTCTACCAATCTGACTTCACTGATTATTACTTCCGAGTCACCAACAGCCACCACTTGCCTCAGCTAAAGGAGAAGTTGAGGCGCATCTGTAAGCTTCCATCACCATCCATCTAGCTATACATATGTGATTCATTCTATAATCTATATACATATACGTGCATCCATGTCAACTCCATTTTTAACTTTCACTTCTCTGTTAGATCTAACTAATTTTTTATTTACTTTTAGCCCCATATCATCATATTACTTACCTTGTAACTTCAATATTGTAAAATATAAAAATACATATGATGGGAGATGTCTACCTGGCAATTATATATCTTGTAATTGATTAATAAATGAGGTGCATCTCTTAAATTTAAATAAAGTAGAAGAGGAGAATTTTTTTAAGTTTCAACTATCAACTACGTATTTTTTAAGGTATTTTTTCTTAGACCAAGAGACAAAGGACAATCCCAATCATTAATTTATATATATATATATACCTTCATAGTTAATCTTATTAATAGGTTTGCTAACATGTTCATGATGTGGTATTTCAGGTGAGAAGTCCATGATCAAGAAGCGTTACTTTTATCTTACGGAAGAGATCCTCAAAGAGAATCCTAACGTAGCTGCCTATGATGAACCGTCCCTTGATGCACGCCAAGACATGTTGGTCCCAGAAGTACCAAGACTAGGAGAGAAGGCAGCATCAAAGGCCATAAAAGAATGGGGGAGACCAAAGTCAGACATCACTCATATTATTGTTTGCTCAACTTCTGGCGTTGAAATGCCTGGAGCTGACTACCAACTCGTTAGGCTCTTAGGTCTCAAGCCTTCCACCAAGCGCTTCATGCTCTACCACCAAGGTTGCTTTGCTGGCGGCACTGTCCTCCGTCTTGCCAAAGACCTCGCCGAGAATAATGCTGGTGCGCGGGTTCTTGTGGTGTGCTCTGAGCTAACTGTTACTACTTTCCGTGGCGCTTGCGAGACTCACTTAGACTCCTTGGTCGGCCAAGCTCTCTTCGGCGATGGTGCTTCTGCTGTCATCGTTGGCTGCAATCCTGACACTTCTGTCGAACGACCATTGTTTCACCTTATATCTGCGGCAGAGACAATTCTACCAAACTCAGAAGGTGCAATTGAAGGACACTTGAAAGAAGTGGGACTCACTTTCCATCTCAAGGATAACGTACCTAACCTCATAGCAGATAACATTGAGAAAAGCCTAGAAGAAGCCTTCAACCCAATCGGAATCAACGATTGGAACTCTTTGTTTTGGATAGCACATCCCGGTGGGCCTGCGATATTGAAAGAAATTGAAAAGAGGCTTGGGTTAAAGGAAGACAAGCTGAGAGCTACTAAACACGTATTGAGTGAATATGGTAATATGTCGAGTGCATGTGTGCTTTTCATATTAGATGAAATGAGAAAGAGATCTGCAAACGAAGGAAAAGCCACCACTGGAGAAGGACTTAAATGGGGTGTTCTTTACGGGTTTGGGCCAGGCTTGACCATGGAGACTTTGGTCTTGCACAGTGTCCCAACTGACTTCATCCATAATTGACTACAATCATAAAAAATTATTTATGATTATAATTAAATTGCTTTTTAATAATGCTCAAAACCACATGCCAAAATATGTGGTTTTGTGTGCTATATCTTGGTTCTTAGCTGCTCTACAAGGTTTTTAATTTGTAATAAGATTGAAGGTCTGTCACAATCTGATCGACACTTGCATATGTACTAAAAAACTGTTCTTGAATAGTTGACTTTTGATATCGAGCATTTTATATATATATATATATATTTGGTCCCTAACTTAGTATTTTCGCGTAATTATTCATGAAAACTGTCTAATTATACTATGTTTTGAAATTTATCGGGTCTATATTCATTATGAAACTTATATGCCTTAATTCTATATTTTAGAGCTTTAAATGATAAGACCCAATTAATCTAATTGTGTATTTTGAAGATAAATTAATTAGAGATTAATTTGCTTACATGGACGCTGATGTGGACGTAGATTGATGATTAGGATGCTGACTGGGCGTGCTTTTTCATTGTTTTGTTGACTGGACGTGTTGGCCCATCCGAATTGCCTGCATGCACTTTTTTGCAGTCCAGAATTTCTTGATTTAGCAATCTGCATATGGTCAAATTTTTCCTCCAACAAAAGTCATTTTCTGCAGCATATATTCTGTGTAAATGTTCTACCTAAGGTGCTGCATTTTGTACAAAATAGAGCGGGAAAATGACTTGTCCAAAATTCATTTTCATCCCTCTCTCTCCTAGCTGGTTTAAGAAGGCTTCAAAACACCATTTGCTGTTGTTGAAGAGATATCTTCTTCTATTTAATTTCTCTGTGTAGTTCGTAGATTCTATTCTGCATATTTTTCTTCTTTGTATTTTCATTTTATGTTTATGTCCATGGAGAGTTGAATGTGTTGTAATCAGTTGCAACTGAACTGGAGTTGTTGGATCCTTTGGAATGAAACAGATAAGTTTATGCTTGTGCTGGTTGGACTAGTGTGAACAAAAGTTATGTTTTTTTTTTTTAGATTTATTTGAGGATAAAGCTTGTTATGCATGTATTATGTCACTTCAGGAAAAATTAGAATCGAAGACGAAATTTTCCGTCTTTGTTTGAAGAAAAGTCTGTCCCTGATGGATAAAAAACGAAAACAATTTCATCTCGAAACAGTGCATCGCAAAGACTTAGAGACAAAAAATATTCCGTCTCAATATCAAGGACGGAACTAAAACCCTTTCCAAAATTAGGACTTCAGTATTCAAATTTCTAACCTTGTAGATAAAGTTTATCTAGGACTCGGCCCACTTCAACTGAGCCACCTATTGTTGGGTTCAGAGTCTAGCTCTTTGTTTATATATAGCATATGCTTTATTTAAAGGCCTACTAGTATCTGGTGCACTATATAAATAAAGTTTCAAATTCAACAAATGTAAATAATAATATTAAAAATTTATTAAAAAAAAACCTTTTTTCACATTTTATGTTTAGGTTAAATTTTAATTTCATCTCATTTTTCTTAAAATTAATTTTATTTTACTTGTTTATAAAAATTGTTAATTTTGGCCTATTTTTTTTTCTTTGCTATAACAAGTAGAATCGAATCTTAACCTCTTAATTTATATATCTTAATGCTATATCATTTCCAAAGCAGTAGAATTTCGGTTCTCCCACCCACCTTCACTGCTCACCCCAGACTCCAACCCTCTCGCCCTGATCCTCAAGTATTGTCCTGGATTAGACCTGCACCGAGATGGAATAAATTAAACACAGATGGCTCTGCGAAAAATGAGGACGACTCAGTGTGTGTTTGGAAACTCGTTGGGTAAACTTAAGTTTAAGCAGCATTGATTTTCAGAATTGATTTTGGATGAACGTGATTTATGTTTAGAAACTGTTATTAGAAAAGTAATTTTAGAAAATAAATTTCGTTTGGATATTGGTTATTAGAATTGCTTTTGAATGTGTAATTACTAGAAAGGATATGAGTATTGTATTATTTAATTTCATTTATCTTTATTTAATTTCTCATATTAAGTTAAATACTAAAAATAGTAATGAAAAAAGTAGATGTCATAAAATATTTTTTTTAATTTAAACTATGTAATTACATCAATGGTTAAATAATTATTTTTTTGGCTGTAGGCTATAAGTGAACTGTAAGTGAGAACAATCTGATAATATAATGTTCTGATATATTACTCAAAGCAAAACAAGTATTTATAGGCTAGATTACAACCCTCAATCTCTCCTGAAATCACTACACCGAATACCTAAGTCAGTCCTCATGAAAACTAAGTCAAATTGTTCAGGCTGTACACATGGTAAGTCCAGACTCTACTTTGACATATATACAGGCTATACTTTGACATATACAAGCTATACTTTGACACTCCCCCTCAAGCTGGTGCATAGATGTTAATCATGCCCAGCTTGTTACATAAATAATTAATCCGAGTCCCATTTAGAGACTTTGTAAATAAATCAGCAAGTTGCTCTCCTGTCTTCACATATCCAGTAGTGATTAAGTTATCTTCAATCTTTTCACGAACAAAATGACAATCAACCTCAATGTGTTTAGTTCTTTCATGATAAACTGGATTTGAAGCAATATGAAGAGCAGCTTGATTATCACACCACATTTTTGCTGGCATTGAACACTTCATTCCAACCTCATCTAACAAATGGTATATCCATAAGATCTCACAAGCGGATTGTGCCATAGCTCTATATTCGGATTCAGCACTTGATCGAGATACAACACCTTGTTTCTTACTTTTCTATGATATTAAGTTTCCTCCCATAAAGACACAGAATGCAGTGATGGATCGCCTGTCAATCTTGCAACCGGCCCAATCAGCATCTGCAAAGCATTCAATTCTGGTATGCCCATGGTTGCTGTACCATATACCAAGACCAGGAGCTCCTTTTAGGTAGCGTAGGATCTGTTCTAGAGCCTCCCAGTGTTTGATAGTAGGTGCAGACATGAATTGACTAACGACACTTATTGCAAAAGCAATGTCTGGTCGTGTTAGAGTAAGATAGTTCAATTTTCTGACTAATCGCCTGTATTTTTCTGGATCATCGAAGAGATCCGCATCCTCTTTTGCAAGATGTGCATTTGGAATCATTGGGGAACTACAAGGTTTAGCAGCTAGCTTTCCAGTTTCTGCAAGCATGTCAAGAACATACTTTCTTTGGGACAGAAGTATTCCTTTCTTACTTCTTGTTACTTCAATTCCCAAGAAGTACTTTAGGTGGCCCAGGTCTTTTGTCTGAAACTTGGTGTGCAAGAATGATTTGAGGGATGAAATTCCTACACAGTCATTTCCTGTAATGACAATATCATCAACATAAACAACAAGAAGAATAATACCATCCCTTGATTGCTTGTAGAATACAGAGTGATCACATTTACATTTCTTAACCCAAACTCCTGAACTGCCATGCTGAACTTACCAAACCATGCTCGGGGACTTTGCTTCAAACCATACAATGATTTTTTTAAATGGCAGACTTTCCCATACTCCCCCTGAGCAACAAATCCAGGTGGTTGCTCCATATATACTTCTTCGTGAAGGTCACCATGCAAGAAAGCATTTTTTTTATATCCAATTGATACAATGGCCAATTTTCTGATGCAGCTAGAGAAATGAACAGACGGATTGAGGTGAGCTTGGCCACCGGAGAGAATGTATAAGAATAATCTACCCCATAGGTCTGGGCATATCCTTTAGCTACTAATCTAGCTTTAAGTCGAGAAATGGAACCATCTGTATTAAATTTAATGGCAAAGACCCACTTGCATCCGACAGCTTTCTTTCCTACAGGTAAGTGTACAAGATTCCATGTGCGGTTGGCATCTAATGCTTCTATTTCGTCAAGCATAGCAGCACGCCAGCCTGGATGGGCCATGGCTTCCTGAACAGTTTTAAGAATAGAAACAGAGTCTAGAGAGGCAATTAAAGCACTAGATGATGGTGATAAATGATTATAGGATATAAAATTAGCAATGGGATAATTGGACTTAGGGAGGGTGCATTGACGTTTACCTTTGCGGAGAGCGATAGGTAGGTCATGATCGTTTAGTGGAGGATCCGATGACGAAGTGGCTGGCGCAGGACATGTATCACTGGTTGTTTGTCTTCAAGAATACACTTGAGTAATCGGTGGTCTTTCTGTAGCATGAAGGATATCAGTGTCCGTCTGTTCTGCTGATGAGTACTCTTCAACTGGATTCCCTTCAGATGGACCGGCAGGGGCGTTTGAGGATGTGGGATTATATATTAACCATTCTTCATCCTCCCCCTGACTTGGTGTTAAGGGTAGTGAGGAGAAGAAAGGTTGTTTCTCTGAGAAGACCACATCAGTTGAGACCAAATGCCTGTTTAGATCTGGAGAGTAGCACCGATAACCCTTCTGAAGACGAGAATATCCCAAGAATACACACTTCAAGGCTTTGGGATCAAGTTTAGTAATATGGGGCCGAATATCGCGAACATAACATGTACTTCCAAATACCCGAGGTTCCACAGGAAACAGTGGCTTATTGGGAAACAGAATACTGTAAGGTGTGGCACCATCAAGAACTGTAGAAGGCATCCGATTAATTAAAAAACTTGCTGTGGAAACAGCACTATCCCAGAATTGTTTGGGAACTTTCATATGAAACATTAAGGCACGGGCAGTCTCAAGAAAATGCCTATTCTTTCTTTCAGCTACCCCATTTTGAGCCGGTGTATCAACACATGAAGTCTGGTGAATTATCCCTTGTTGGGTTAAATAGTTTTGAAATGTTTCTGACATATATTCTTTAGCATTATCACTCCTTAAGACATGTACAGAAACATTAAACTGGGTCTTAATTTCAGCAGAAAAGGCAGAAAAGTGGGAAAACACCTCAGAACGATTCTTCATAAAATAAATCCATGTCATTCGAGAAAAATCATCCACAAATGTAACAAAATATCTAAAACCAAATTTAGACAATACAGGACATGGTCCCCAAATATCTGAATGTACTAATTCAAAGGCTGATGCAGCCCGTTTATTTATTCTAGGACTTAACGTACCCCGATGATGTTTTGCAAAATGACAAGATTCACATTCAATTGATGTTACATTATGATATTGAGGGCATAACTTCTTCAAAGTAGGCAGAGAAGGATGTCCTAACTGACAATGTGCTTCAAATGGAGAGGTGGCCTTAGCACAAGCAACTAACTGAGGTTCCCAAGTGTCAAGAATGTAAAGACCATTAGATACATGTCCTTTACCAACAATCTGCTTCGTCATAAGATCCTGAAAAAGACAGTAATCAGGAAAGAATGAGACACAACAATTTAGATCTTTGGTGAGTCGACTTACAGAAATTAAGTTAAAAGAGAGATTTGGTAGACTCAGAACAGATGACAAAGTAATAGAAGAAGTGGGTTTAGCTGTTCCTAGACCGTTAATATTAGACCCATCTGCTATGGTAACCGGGGATGGAGATTTGTGTGACTTGAAATTTGAAAGAGTATTGGGATTACCTGTCATATGATCTGTGGCACCAGAATCGATAACCCATTTGTTTGAAGAAGAGATAAGGCATGTTTTACCTTGTTCAGCAAGACTAGTGACTGAAGTAGACTCCTTCAAGAAAGCTTGATATTTAGCATACTCATCAGCTGAAATTGTAATACCCTTCTCAAAGGAACTAGAAACAGCAGCGACATTGGTGGTTTGATACCTCTGGTTGCGGTTCTGTAATTTTTTACAATTACGCTTTGTATGGCCGGGCTCTTTACAGTAATAACACACAATATCACTAGTCTTTCCAGTGGCTGAAGTTCCTCCTCTGTTTAGCCTTCTTTCAACATCCCCTCCTCTGGTAATGAGGGCATTGGGTTGTTGAGTTGATGAAGTATTTTCTGTACGTAAGACCCTACTGAATACTTCCTGAAGTGAGTTAATTTCAGTACTGGCAAGAATCTGAGATTTGGCAGTCTCAAATTGTCACGTCCCAAAATCTGAGCACGTGACCGGCACGGAAAGTGAATTTCATTTCACCTCCGTAAGCCTATTTTTTTTTCTCTTAAGCATCATACCATTCTTTTTCATGCAACCAAACCGAGTTTTCTATACAAACTACAATTATTCACATTATATCACTGAATGAACCTACCCGATTACAGAGATTTCTAGATTTATACAACTTAGAATAAGACTTAACTATTATACCTTTATCCTGAACAAATGAAAAGGTAATCATGGACTAAGGATCCATAATTCCTTGTTCCGATATTTACCTTCAGCTATCAACTCTGAAAAAAAAAATATCAATAAGAGGGGTATGAGCAAACCACGTGCCCAGTGAGTAGATAACACAACACTATGACAAAAAAAATATCATGCATCATAATGATAATATGCAGCAATCATATGTAAATCGATCATCATATGATATAATATTATTCATAATACTTCACAACAATATCCAAGTAAATCAAATACATTTTAACATAATTCAAAATTCACAACAGCAATCGGTGAAATCAATTTCACACACATTTCCCGTACCAACCGGGTCGTCCAGAATACCTCTGGATCGTTGCCCGCGGCCCCCGCTGCATCCACCCTTATCGCTCCATTTATAATCTCCACCCTTATAACTTCACATAAATTTCTCCATGGAGTGCACCACCATGCATTTCCTTTCCAGTCAAACACAATCACAATCACATATAAAAACATCCTCAATCATAATCTTGAGCCACAACATAATCAATGTGGTTCCAGCAACATAGCATGTATACAACATAACCCATAATATAGAACAATTATTCAACAATAACATACTTCAACTATCCGCATATGATTGAACTCAACTGTAATACCTAAGAAAAATAAAATATAAATATTTGTTTACAAACTACTGTTACTATTTCAGTATACGGTACTATTCACCAGTATAATACTATTTACGTATATGATACTGTTCATTTATACAATCGAAATGTCAAGTACTAGATGTTGTTTGGTCATAAGAGAAAATTAGAAAGAAGTTCGTAGGAGAAACTGACGTTTTATGTGTGAAAATACCCTCAGGGACTAAAGTGAAAGGACTGAATTGAAAAGAAACTTAAAGGTTTAAGGTGAAAGGATATTTTTCCCTTTTAAGTTTCCAATAGTAATAACAGAAAAATTTTCCGCGTGAGGTGCACAGTAACTGCATTATTAGAAATGTTATTTTCATGAATAGTAAATTGAATATTTTATTAGCGCATAGTGTCAAATAGACTTTTGCTATAAATAGGCCCTTCCATTTCACTTCTAAACTCACACCTTCAACTTCTCTTCTTCTCTCCTTAAGTTTCTCTTACTCCAAAGCTAGGCCTCTGAGATTTTGGGCCTTTCCTTTTCAGCTTAGGTAAGGATACTATGCCCTTTATATGTCTTTCAAATTTTAGAAGTTAATTTCTTAAGTATGCTCTGTGGTTGCGGTTTTGGCCGATCTTCCACATCAGAAAAACTATCCTTAGCTGTTTATATGTTATTTTGATTCTCTGATTACCGAAATAGAATGTAAACTGTGAAGAATACATGTCTAGGAAAGTTCTGGCTAAGGAAAGACCTGGTTTTTAAGTGTGTCCAGTGTGACCCTCCACTCTTTCCTGGGAACTTACCTGGTGTACTCTTTTACAGATTGTATTCTCTATTTCTGGTATGAATAGTACCCGTACGTATGAATAGTAACTATATGAATAGTAACCATACATATGAATAGTATCCATACATAAAAAATAGTATTCATACGTATGAATAGTGACCGTATGTACGAATATTATCCGTATATATAAATAATATCCGTATGTATGAATATTGACCGTATATATGAATAGTACCGTATGTATGAACAGTATCTGTATGAAAACAATCCTAACTTGTTTTCTCTAATCTTTCATGAAAATCTCCGTAGCGGAATACTGAAATTCATCTGTGTACTCTTATCTGTAACGACTTAGAGAAGCGATATTCGTACGGAATCTAGGTGAGTGAAACGACCCTGTTTTAATAGAGTTTTAGCATTACTGGTGATAAAAAGTATGTCGTAGGACACTCCCAAGATTCATAGGGGGAAATTGGATTCAGAATGACGAATCTAAATGAGATAATTAATCCATAAGTATGGATAAAATGAAATAAGTATCTTATGATGATGTGAAGTTTGAATGTTTTCAAAAATGGATTAATTGTTATCTTGATATGTGGTTTATAAATCCATAATATAGTTATATACTATACCTGTTATATGGATGAATAATATATTGAGCTTCTGATTATGATATGAAATGCTATTGATTGTGATTGAGCGGGACAGTACCCCCTCTCACGGCAAGGCGGAAAATCTGGTTGACAGGGTGTCTTGACCAATGAGTGTGGAGACAACGATTCCCTCAGTAGGGATATAGCCCGGATTGGTGATAAATCCGTGAGGCGCCCTAGCTAAGAGGATGAGGTTGTGCGTCATGGCGGAAATATACATAATTGGTGAGCCGGCCTGTGTGCGCTCTCCGGGATATATTGCCATTGACGAGTACTAGTAACGTTTGTTGAATTGGATGAATTTTTATCTTGTATGTAAGAGGATGATGTTGTGCGTCATGGCGGAAATATACATAATTGGTAAGCCGGCCTGTGTGCGCTCTCCGGGATATATTGCCATTGACGAGTACTAGTAACGTTTGTTGAATTGGATAAATTTTTATCTTCTGTCTATTGGTTGAGTATGAGCCTTTGGATATGCTTGCATGACTGGTAATGTATTTGAATTTTATTAATGCGAGGCCGATTCGCTCATTGAGTTTAAAAGCTTACATTGTTTGTACAACCTTTTTGTTCAGATCAGGTTGCCATCGAAGAATATCTGCTAGAGGAGTAGATCACTTTGGACCTTCCCGTTGTCGGGTAGACCTCTCTTCTGTTATAGATTATGTTGCTCTGTAATCGTCTAGGACATCTAGTTCAGGGGTTCGAAATTTGGCTTGTATGTCAGTATAATAATGTATTTTAAATTGATAATCTATGATTACATGCAAATCATCTCTATGATTTTCAGATAAGAAAATTTGATATATTTATCGGAAGGCTTACAGTGATGAGAGATTCATCATTGTGCCGGTCATGTGCCCAGAAAACGGGTCGTGACATCAACAATCAGAGTATGATACATTTCAACTCAGTTCACATGCCATTCACAATCCATCATATAACTTCAATTCATGAGAAAATAAGAAAATATAATTATATACATCACCTGGCACGTTCCACAATTGTTTATGTCTCATCATCCCACATCATTCTCTTCAAACTTGGATATTCAACATATTTTCACTATGATGCAAAAAGTCAATAACAAAGATATTTAATCATAGCAAGTATTAACGCACTCACCTGGATTTCATGCTCTCAGCACTCCCACCTTGCACTTGACCATTCCTATTGTAACCAGATAAAAACCATCAGAGTTACGAAATAGAGAAATTTCCTACCACTACTCTCGACCTTCATCCACTTCTCAAATCATAACTCCTAACTGGTAATGAATATCCAGATGAAACTTATACCATTGGAAACTAGACTCAAAGAGCTTTTCAACGATATTTAAAAAAAAACTGATGCTACAGTAACGGTCAACGGTCAACGCAGCTACAGTAACGTTGACCGAGTCAACGCTACAGTAACGAGAAAATCTGGAAAAATTTTCTCGGTGAACAGTAATTCTGGGGAAAATTTTTGATGTTCTTCGTGTTCTTCATCCAAAAATCCAAAAATCATATCTAAAACAACATTTCTTTTGATTTCTTCCATGGGTTTTCATCCTTAATGTCTAAGGAGTGTTTTAACACCAAAATCCCCAATTTCTACCAACAATCCAAGCTCAAATCTCAAATTTTCATCAAGAACACTAACTTTTTTCAAATATCCAAATTCTACGAATTTCTCCTAGTTTTCTCCAAATTTCTTGTTCTAATAACATCATAAACCACCTAGGAATGTTTTAGATTAACATCCACACTTAAATTCATCCATTAAAATATTCTACAAAAATTTTGCAAAAATGATAACCAAGGATTTGATCTTGTAATAAGAGGAAGAAGAAGAAGAACATCAACTTACCAATCATCCTAACTTTCATAGCTTCCTTCCCAAAGCAAAAATTGCATGAATGATTGATGAAGAAATTCCTTTGCAAGCATAATCGAGAGAGAGAGAAAGTGAAGCTACGGGAGGGAGAATGAGAAAAAGAAAAGAATAAGGAGAAGTGTATATGTGTGGGCCCCACCAATTTCTTTTTCGATAAAATCGCTCATAGCCACCTTAGCTTATAAGATTTGTTCACTTTAATCCCTCTCGATGTCTCAAATACCACTTTAACCTCGAATCAATCATCTCTTCGGTACCGGACTCATAATTCATTCTCATAAGCTTTATTCTTCCTCTCAAGTTCCTATTTGGTCATTTCTCAAAAGTAATCCATATTTTCTTTTCTTTTCACTTTAGTCCTTGAGAATTTGTAAAAAATTCCTAAATTAAAAATTAAAATTTCTATTCCCAGATTTTCTTCACTAATTCAAAAAGTAAATTTTTCACGTAATTAAATTTTTTACTAAACTTCAAAATAGGCTTTAAATATTCATATAAATTCTTGGAATATTACACAAATTCTGAAGGAAGGCCTGCCAGAAAACTCATGATTGCCATTTGATCCCTCTGAGACTTTTGTACCTTGATATCAGTACTAAATGGTAAAAGCACATTCAATTCTTCATAGATCTTCTTGAATTCCATGAAGTAAGCTGTAAGCGACTTACCTTCTTTCTCAGTACGATAAAAAGCTTTACAGACATCATATATACGAGATATATTTCCCTTACCAGAGTACAAGAACTCTAAGTATTCCATCAATTCCTTGACAAATTCACAGTGATTAATTAACCCAATTACTTCACTATCAATTGAGTTCGTAATCTGTAGGAACAAACGGGCATCATCTCTAAGCCAAATTTGTCTGGTTTCATCTGTAGGAGGTTCTTTTTCCAAGTGGTCATTTTTTTCAACACTCCGTAGATAAATTCTAATGGTTCTACTCCATTCTAAATAGTTAGACCCATTTAACTTATGCTCAGTTATTTTTGACATTGTAGGTACTAACTCATTAATAGATGGCTTAGTATCTGACATTTTCTTTGTGATAAAGACAAAGAAATAATGTATGAATTAAGAAATTTCAGAATATATAAACCTGAACCTGAATATTCACCAAACTGCCACTGAGTTGAGAATGTGGATATCCACTAAGCCAACTGATACTTCAGAATATATAAATCTGAACTTAGCTTAGCTTCCAGTTTAAACTCAGCATGCACAACTCCTGTGAATGATGCCCAGTACCAAAAAAGCTTCTAATGACAAAGATGACGCCGGGGATAGACCGGAAATGGCGAGTCGACGCCGTCGAACCAAGCCGCGACCGGAGATTCCACCACACGCGCCCTCACGCGCCGGCGCGTGGGCGACGGTCCGAACTGTAGCGACGGCGCGTGAACTTCACGCGCTTAGAGTCAGGTCACCGGACTTCGGTGACTGGCCGGATTTGCCACGACACACCTCCCTGGATCGGCGGTGTCGACTAACAGTCACTTCTAAGTGACCAACCAAGAAGTAACGTGATATCCAGAAATAACAAAAAACCAAGAAGCTCTAATACCATGTAAGTGAGAACAATCTGATAATGTAATGTTCTGATATATTACTCAAAGCAAAACAAGTATTTATAGGCTAGATTACAACCCTCAATCTCTCCTGAAATCACTCCACCGAATACCTAAGTCAGTCCTCATGAAAACTAAGTCAAATTGTTCAGGCTGTACACATGGTAAGTCCAGACTCTACTTTGACATATATACAGGCTATACTTTGACATATACAAGCTATACTTTGACATGAACTAAGTATATTTTTTAATTACATCAATGATTAAATCAAATATATATTTTTTGCTCAATTTAAAATATGTAAATTTTAAACAAAATGAACTAAGCATCAATGATTAAATGGTTGGCGTTGAAATTTTTTATAAAAAATAACACATTAGCTATTCGATGTTAAGTGACTCACGAGTTGACCAAGTTTGAGATCAAATCTCTTGCTTTTCTTTCATAGATCAATAGCTTATTTATCTTTTTATAATTGTTGAATCTAAGATCTAACAGCTACCAAATGAAATGAGTAGCTTTGGAAAGGAGAAAAAAAAATTTCAATCTTACATGCATCATCTAGTGGTTGTTAAATTACAAATTCAACTGATATGAGAAGATAAATATAGTGCGATAAGCCAAAGATCTGCTCTCAACCAAACTTATGAGTAAGATAAGTTGGAACTACACTATCTCATACTTGTGTCATTCCCACGTCAGATATGATATTTAATGGACGTCACTTTCTGAAACCCACAATGAACCACAAATCCACAACCTTAGTCTTCGCATATGGTTAGGGAAGTGAAAGGTCATAATTTATATGGACAAGCAATAAATTCTTAATTAAAAAAATTGAGAGAGATTATATCACACAGAAATTGGAAATCTAAGAAATCCATGATAATTTTTTAAAGTTAAAAAGCATAAATTACATAGGTCTTCTATTGTTTATGACTGAATTGACCTCACCTACTTACCTTTTGTAAAACAAATCTACTTAAGAAAATTTCAATATCAAACTAAATCTGATTATGGGTGTGTTTAAGAGTTCAGTGGGTTAAATATAGATTAGACAAATAAGGTTTGATTGAACATGATTAAAAAAAATTAGGTTTGAATGAACGTAATTTATGTTTGGGAGACATTTAGACAAATATAGTTTGAAGCGGATAAACGTAGTTTGATGCAGGAACATGATGTTTGTATGTTGGTGTGCAAACATGGCTTGTAATGTGTAATTACCAGAAAGGGCATAAATTTTTTATTTAATTTTTTGATGTAAAATTATTATTTATTGTCATTTATTTAAAAGGAAACTTAATTTTTTTTTGTTTATTTATCTAATATTACAAATTAATCAGTAATGAATCATTTTTATTAATAAACTAATTTTTTATTTTGCAATTACTAATTAAAAATTTAATTAATCACTAATTATTCACAATAATTTAAAGATCTCTAATTAAATTTCAAAACATTTTTCTTCTCTATTAAATTAATTTTATCTCTAAATAAATTTCAATACAATTTTTTTCATCTCTATTAAATTAATTTTATCTCAATTAAAATTAATGAAAATAAGCTTATAATAATTTAATGAAAACAAGATTCTCATTAATTTTTCTAATTAAATTAATTAATTTATAACCTTCTTAATTTATTCAGTTAGGTCCTAGATCAAAATTTTTATTTTTTATTTTGCTTAATTTAAGATCATATTTAACGTCATTTAAGTCTCTAATTCCAGATTATATTTTATTTTTAATTTAAATCGACCCCTATAAGCTTTTTATTTTATGCAGTTTAGTCCCTATCAACATTTTTCTTTTTGTTCTTTACTTAATTTGAGCTCATATTTCACTTCATCTAAGTCCCTAGATTAAGAATATATGTTGTTTCGAAATTAAATCAACCCCATTAAACTTTTTCATAATTACAGTTTAGCCTCTACTGCAATGTTTTTATGGTTTTCTCTACTTTTCTCTTGGGTTTGGCTTCCAAATGAACCTAGAATTTCCTTTTAACTTATTTGAAGATTCATTATATCATTTTAGACTAGAATCATGAAAGAAAATGAATCACAAATCAAGTTTTACAATTGAAAAACTCAAAATCAGGTTTCCTCTGTTCTTGGGTATCAAAACAGAGCATGAAACAGAGTAACTGAGAGGAAGCAAAGATTGCATGAGAGCTTGTTTTAAATATGCACACCAAAGACACACTGGGAAGCAAGGGGCAAAATTGGATATTGAGGGGCTGAAAATAAAATCAACCCCACCCACGTTTGTTTATTCACAAAAGTAACAAAATGGCGTGGTAACTCTATTATGGTTTGCAGAGCTCCTAATCACGTTTGACCCTATCATAGTTTGCATGTTCTTCTCAAACATCCAGGATTCACACAAATGTGAGTTAAAGGCACAATAAAAGTCAGTACGACAATATAAACGTGTAAACAAACATACACTATGTGAGTTAAGGAATTGCTTTTTAGCGACATAATCAGAGTCAAAAATTAATTATTCCAGAATCCAAACTTGAGGAAAACAATCTATATTTTTCTCTCTGAAAATCAGAATTGATACAATGACAATCAGTCCAAAACTTTCGGTGTATTAACTTGCACTAATGGGTATAGAGTTAAAAATTTTAGGATTTACATATTTAAATTTGAATGATGTAGGTTTTATTCTGTTAACGATAATCCTATCATATTCATAAATAATAGATGCAAAAGTTACAAGCAGAGAGACGATGCAAACAGTTATAAGCTGAGAGAAGATGCAACAGTTTAAAATACAATTAAAGATGAGTTTCTCCCACAGGCGATACTGATTTAGTTTATTTTTGAGTTTTGAACTACAAAGAAAAAGATTTTAACACAGTTCAAAACCTAAGAAATATAAGATAAACTTCTAAAATTAAAAGGGAAAAATTACATACTCAAGAACTTCTTAAGCATTTTTGCCAATAATCAAATACTCGTGTGAAACCATTTGATTCAAGTAGACCAAGGCAATATAAATACATTACGCACTGGAAAACATGAAAATATTTAGTTGTTTTCCACTAATCTTTTGTAAAACAAATTAAGAAATCTTCAATATCAAGCTAAATCTGATTATGTCAGTTAAGGAATTGCAAATGAGGTCTGATCAAATTCATCAAAAGGTGATTCAACCCCCGTAAACAATTGGTGCTTTTCAGCAACATAATCAGTGTCAAAAATTATTCCACAATCCAGACTCGAGGAAAATCTTTTTTTTTTTTTTCCTTCTATCTCTGAACATCAGATTGATATAATGACAATCAGTTCAAAATCTTCCGTAAATTAACTTGCAATGAAACCCCAACGAAGCTGCCACGACATTCTCCACTCATTTTCCTAGCCTCGAGGCACCACAATAAAATATCCACTTCAGCGTTACTGGTATCAATGTCTCCAAAAACCACGCTTCTGTCCTTGCATTCTCCTGCATCAGTTGGATTAAGAAATTTATAAGGGGAAAAATGTTAATAGAGCATTACATAATCACAGTAATTTCACCATTTTATAGTCACTAAACATCACACAGTCCCTAAGGTGAAAAGGAATTAAACTGCCTCAAGAAATGTAATTCATGTACAATGCCTGATGGCCACCTTTTAAAAGCTCGCTTTATCTAGTACATAGTAATCCACAGCACACAAATTGGCAAATGGTCGTGACTACTGGAAAAATAATCCATTACATCTCTTAAGCCCATGCCTCCCTCCCTCTCCCCCATAAACTTGTGCTAAGACATGAAATGGTGATAGAAAGTAAACTGAAACAGCAGTAGACACCGTACACTCAAGTTAAAATGATTAAGACCAAACAAATATGACAACAAAATGTTTTAGCTTCAAGCTCTGAAAAGGCTAAGCACATTTTCAGATGTACCTCTGATAATCCTTGGAACGCCTAATGAATTCACTTGGAATCTCGCATCCTTGATAAGATGCTAAAACTGGTCTTATATCAGCTGGACTGCTTCGGGCAACAACTGCAAATAAATAATTAAGGACATAATGCAATTTTCATCAGCATAAAAAGTCAACAGTAATTTCACTCATGAATTCATTAAAACTTGTGAAATTGCTTACACTCAAGAAATGGTATAAAATCCAATAGAGCTGTGTCATCTTTATCATTTTGCTGCCAGGGTTTAACAGGTACACAATTCTCAGGTTGAAGGCAACTTTCCAAAGCATGGCCGCTCAAATAAAGAACTTTTGCTGGATCTCTGTTTAGTTTTGAAAGGTCCTATGATAGAACCCAGATATAGCCAAAGGAAGAAATAGAGATTTTACCACTGAATCTTGGAAATACAGACCTTGGAACAGAAATTAAGCGACTAAACTGCAAAGATAAAATAAAAATGAAAGATTATACAATATAATCTTCCCCCAGAGCTAAGCTCCTACAGAACACTCCCAAGAGGAATTCTGCCCACAGCACAATGCACAATGCTAAAAACAAACTTCTGACAATATTCTTCACACCTCTCACTACCTCTTATTTATAACAATCAGACTCACTAATATTACTTTACTACCCTTCTAACAAATTAACCAACTCCCGCAATACATGCCCCAGGTACCTGCCAGGCAACGGGAGAAAAAAATAAATAGAGAAAAACACCCTGTTGGGGGCACGAAGACATTCAAGTGACAAAAACAAAGCCAAAGAATATTGAGCAACAACATTACCATTAACTTCCGCAATATTGTCAATACTTCCATGAATGTGTTGCTATTTATTTCCCATGATTGGTGGCACTATTACTAACTGCCTAATATACTTTCAGGAGTAAAATTGATTTTCCTTCGAATTTTAGTAAGTTCATTCACTTCCCTGTTATTAGCTTTTTAAGAGTCTTCTCCTTAAAACAATTTTTAGTTAATAACTCTTGAAAAAATTCAAGGACAAATTAACCTTGATAACAAATAGTTATATGAAATTCCACCTTCAGAAAGACAAGAGACCAAAAGGCCCATGCTTGATTTTCTTCCATTTGTAAACATTCTTTCACTTTAACGAGTTAATGTTTATTGGCACATATTAAATCATTTGAATATTAAATGTCTATAGATCTACTTTAGTTAAAAATCCTAATTCAAAGGTCAGGATTTTAGCCCAAAATAGATAATTTTGCACCGACGCATTAACAGAAATCCTAGTAACCTTACACAGCCCTCACTAATGCATCAGCAACAAACTGCACCACACCATCTATAAGATAGAGTTGACGAAAACCATGCCATCTAACTTGTATCGTACCACTGATATAATGAAAATTTTCCTCCAATCATAAAACATAGTGAAGTATTCTATGTATTAAAAAGGACCAATCAAGCATAAAACTGACAAAGACAATAAAATCTCAGATCTACTTCTTATGAGGAATGAAAATAAGCATGATTTTGTCATACACACATAATTTAAGGTAAAGGTTTTGGGCCATTGAGGTTTCATAGACCAATTGACCTCAAGGCATCCCATACAAAGAACAGTATAAGAAAGATATATAATTTGAGAGAGAAAAGGATAAACATACTCGATAATGCTTCCCATCCTGATACTTGGTAGCTGGCCTCGATAGCCTATATCTTATGCAGTGCTTGGTATCCAGCCTATCTAGAACAGGATCTACAAACTGCCAAAAAATGAAAGCAAGTCATATTAATGTTCCACGTAGAATAAGGAATTAAAAAAAGAAGAAGCATATTACCATATTTTGTTCATCAGTGTACACAACAATTTCATAAAATTGTGCTAGATGCTCCAAGAAAGCATCAACTCCAGGTCGTTTGAAAGTCTGCCACCCTGTATCCCGCTTTACATGTCCGGAAAAAAATACAATCTCAATATTGACCTCAAACACTTTTACTTGTATGAAGCAATATTATGACATCAAGAACTTTCATGTGAAAAGGATAAAATCAATGCTTAAAGAATTATGGCATTAACAATCATATTGTTGGCACAGAAGATTTCTCAACTAGCATTCTACCAAAAAATGTACAATGCTATCTGCAGTCCAAGCCATACCGTCCAGATATAGTGAATCAGTGTCTCATTGAGATCTAGAACGAGTGTAAACACATGTCGCTCCTGAGGGAGCAAATCTGGAAGAAGCTTGTCTGAGTATGGTTCTGTATAACTCTAAAATGTAGCAAGAGCAAAGCATTAGAATTATGGAAGAAGAAAGATTAGCAGGAATGAACATTCAAATAGAATATCAGAACCCAAAAAAAAGGCACATACCTGAATCTGTTCTTCTATTACCCTGCGTGCATCCAAGTAGAGTTCTACTGCTTTAGCAGGCACTGAGTTGTTACAGAAAAAAGAATCAGCATTCTGTCAATACTATAAACAAATATAAAAGCAATTTGAGCATAAAAACAGACAGAAATAACGTTACTTATGCTCTGCTCATCCTCACACCAAGCAAATTACCAATGCCGTTTAATGAATTTGTAAAGTCTCAAAATACGCTAGCAGGATTAATTTACCAAATATTAAAATAACATTGACTGTTTCACACAGATAATAAATGCAATTATAATTAGGTAAAAGGTGGATTTCAAGAGACAATCTTCTGATGACCCCCTTGTTTTAACTAAGAATATTATTCTTGTTTTATTAAAAAAAGATTTTACTAGAAAAGAATAGGATTACAGCAGAAAGAACACAAAAAAAAAAAAAGGGAGGAAAAGGAATCCTCCTAGAAGAAAAAGAAAGACAACACGGAAAACAAACACAGAACCAGTCCTAACACCTAATACAACAAGGCCTTCTAATCCATATGAATATCCAACAGACACACCCCCTCAAATATGCCACTGGCATAAACCCAAAGGGGAAGCTGCAAAACAAATTCTGTCCAAAAGCAAATGTGGTGCTAGGAACTGATTCTTAAAGACTTCAGCATTCCTTTCCATCCAAAGACACCATAACACCGTGAATACGGCAACATTCCATGGCATCATACTCTCCTTCCTCCTTCTGAAACCTCTGAAATCAAAATTAATGAACATTCCCAGGTCACCTGGGCAAACCATATTTCAAAGAGACCAAACAATCTAACTCCAAATACTCCAAGCCACCTCGCACTGCAAAAAGAGATGACTATTGGTCTCTTCACTCCTAAAACACATTACACAAACAAAGCGATACCATGATCAACTCAAATCTAATCAAATACTTGCTACAATGTCTTCTGTTGTGATTTATCTACACTTACTATTGTACTCTACTAAGAAGCATTTATTATGGAAATCACAATGAAATGGTACTGGTTGGTCTAGTTATTTTCAGAGATGTTGTACTAGTAGCTTAAACAGGTTGAATTTTCCACTGTCAAAAATACAATTATTTCAGGAAGAAGCAACCTTCATCCCGGCAGGACCAAAAATATTTAATAAATCAATGTACCTAAAAGAAAGGATGATATGGCCACTAGGAATTTGGTTAACAAACTAAATAATATTTCAAGAAAACCAAGGATACAGCGACCAAAGAAGCACGTGCCACCAAGTAAAAAAGGCTCGTTTGAAGATCACTCAACAAGCACCCATGTCTAGCTTTTTAGTGCCAATAATTCACATAACCATCAAATAGATATGAACTATTTTAGACTGAGATTCAAGAATTTCATCATATAGTAGTCTTGAAGCAAACCCATGGGTTTCAAGGATCTTTGTCCAGTAACTTTTTTTTTTAAAGCAGCAGGCAGTTGATTCAGGCAGCCATTGAATGAATCTAAATGTTTGACTCCATTCTAAGCCCTCATACAACTAATTCATGCATCACTATCTCAAAATATTAATAAAATATATATTACAGAACCAAAGCCATGAAAATCTACCAAACAGTCGACGAACTTGGAGAAAAGTAACAAAATACGCCTATATACCCAAAGCAGAATTTACACAATGAATTGCGTTGTGAATATAATAATGGGAAGCTAACATTATTACAGTAACAAAAGAGGCATTAGACAGAGACTTTATGATGAGAGAGAGAGAATGTTCATGTTAATACCTGTGTGTGTGTGACACAGAGAGAGAGAGAGAGAGAGAAAGAGAGAGGGTGTATGTTTTGAGCTGATACTTCAACATTTACTTCTGTGCTAATTATATTAGGGAAAGATTTGTTTGTTTGAGGACAAATCCCTAGCAAGAATTGAGCAACTAGGGCTAGGGGCTAATCATGTCAACATTTCTTTAGCATCTTGGAGTTAACTGTAAACACTTAATGGGGAAATTGGATATAAACTGAAGTTATACTTGCAATCATATTCTGGTAATATTTTTAAGTTAGAGGGAAAAATCTCAAGAGTTCCCAAAAGTAAGATGCAGGACTGAGCCGTTGAATCCAAACCTCTATGAGTCATACTATTACCTCTTAGAATTTTCTCTCTATTTAATTTGGAGCACTTTACAAACTTCTATCTTAATTGGTTCTGGATTTCTGGCTTTATATGCTTTTAGTATTATAATAGGTTCTGTTTAACATAAATACTAAGCTATTCAGTTCTGTATCATTCAAAATTTAACGGGATGTCCCTGAAGGGGCAGTACTGTGGTTTTCATAACAGAAAGTTTGGTTGTTCAACCTGCTTGTAAAGCCTACTGAAAAATTCTGTATTGAATCTGATAAAACTCGCTTAAACCCCAAATTTAGGCTTAACAGGCCTATACTAACAGCTACATAATTTGTTGCCAGCTCAGTCTGAGGAATAAGAGTCCCAAAAAATCCCAGGCATTCTCTTTATAAAGACTTAAATTGCAGCATATTCATGCCTTTTCCCGTTCTACTAACTAAACACAACTCCCCCCCAAAACACGGGGCAAAAGGCAAAGGCATACACATATCTCACACACTGGCAAACTTTCTACAGGCTATATTTTGCTACACAAAAAAAAAAAAAAAAGGATCTCGTGATTGTTATAAATGGACAGTTCCGATACTAGCATAAGCTAGTAATGTGCATCTGTAAGCCACTATTAGTTCTACAAAAATAAAAAATAAAAAATAAAAAAATTTCCTGCTAATACTTCAGATGACTTAGTTATGCAGAAAGACATTTTCTACAAATAATTTCCACATACTGATGTCATATTCAGATGATAAATTATGAAGCAAAAATGAAAGAGATCATGCTCATACAGAAATGGAAGTTAGAGCACTTAACAGAACTACCAAAAAAAGAAAGAAGTAGAGAAGTCATCTAATTGACCAACTAACATCCATGCCATTCATGTAACAGCCAACACTCCCAGGAAAAGAGAAGAGGGTTTCATTAAAACAGGAATAGATGATTTTTTCTATATAGATAATAAAAGATTAAATTGAAGGAGCAGGGCAACATTAGTATCAGATGAGAGATCTACATAATACAGCTCATGCAACTCACCTGTCATTGCAGTTGAGTATATCAACCCTTGAAATTTCTGAAAAAATAATGATAATTTATTATATCAAAAAAAGCTATAGTCCAAAACTTCAAAAAAGTACAGGCACTCAAGAATAAAGATGTCAGAGTTCCAAATCTAAAAGCAAGTAGATTATTAGAACAACTTACTAAAAGTTCTGAAAATCAATTTAGCAGAGAAGCACCTTAAAGAATGGTCTAGGCAATTCAAACCAATAGTATTGGTTAGGACCAACTATATAGTTCCTCAATGGATCTAAATTTAGCCTTATACTTTCTGATATGGATTTTATCACTAAACTCATAGCACGGTCCACCGATCACATTGACAAGTAGAAAATTAATGGAAACTTCAATCTGCATCACTAAATCCTAATATAAAATCGAAAAAAAAAAACAGTAATTACAATAGTGCCTAAGTAAAATAAATACCCCCACGCTGTATAATAATCAAACCGGACAAAAATAACCATATGCACAAAAAGCAATCCCCAAATAATTTATTGATACACCAGAATTTCAACCTTATGCTCACAGCTAATGCACTATGTGAAACAAGAGGAAACAATATTTCTAAGTCATTTTATCAGCAAAACTTATTCAAGCACTGCAACATCCATATTATTTGGACAAATGTTACAAACTAACCCATGCTAGAAAGGGGGAACACAGGTTAAAGAATCAGCAACTAAGACAGGATGTCAAGAAAACATCAGGAGTACTCACCTCGAGTGCAGTCGCATTATCACCTACACTGTACTTTGCCGATTCGCGGAAAGACTTCGTTTTGTTTTCTATTTCATCCAAACTGTAAGCTGCAAAATTCCAAATCTCTCAGATTTCCAGTCTAGGTGATATAAGATAACAAATGGCAGTCTAACGATGTTAAAAACACAACCATTACGCTCAAATCAAAGCATAATGGCGACCCCGAATATAAAATTAATAACTCTTTCACTTCCCAACCATAAATTTTGACCCAAGGTAACCGTGAACCATCCAATAATAGCAGTGATACCAAGATGTCATGAAGAACAAAGACAGTAACGAGAATAACCGAACCATAAGTGGCGTAACCAGCTGCAGCGGTGGCTCCGGTGAGCGTACCAAGGAGGGCGAGCTTGAGAAAGCTCCACCCCTGCTTGGTTGAACTAACATTGGACTCTGAGGAGGCGGGCGGGAGGGGCTCCTTGGGGGTACTGGAAGCCGCGATGGAGCATAGCAGTCGTGGATTGCGCTTCGATAGTAAGGGAATGGCTCGCGATCCGAGAATCCTCAAAGGCATTGCGGTGGTCAGTGTTTGATCTGCGTCAGCGATGGCTGAGGGTTCTGGTAGGGTTTTGCAGGGGGCGAATCATATGTAAGTGTTTGGGTGACGAGGATGGCTTAAGGTATGTTTGAAGACGGTTAATGCTGGCTCTGGACTCGGAGTAACAAAAATCCATCTTTCGCACCCACTTGACTTTTAGCACCCACTTGACTTTTAGCTACAGTTACAGACAGATGTCAGTCACCCATTGGGTCGGGTCAACCTAGCCCAATAAATTAGATTCTACCACAAACATTCCTATGACCAAAAACAAAAAATGAACATTACTATAAAGATGATTATACAATTAAATTTTCAATACTTTAGAGAATAAAATATTTTGTCGGAAGTTCAAAAAACATTTTAAATTAAGAAATTTTTTTAATGAATGAAAAATTATTATAGGTTAAATTATTCTTTTAGTCCTTATAATTTTATTTGATTTTTAATTTAGTCTATATAATTTAATAATTTATAATTAAGTTTTTACAGTTTTACAAATTTTGGTTTAATTGCTATTAAACTTTTGACAGTATTTCATTAAATTTTACTAATATAACTAACCATATGCATGCTAACATTATAAATATACATAATTTTAAAGTAGATAATTAAGTTATATTAACTCATATATATGACATATAATGTAAATTATGTTGAATAATTAAGACAAATTTACTTAATTCATATATATTTTCAATGTTAAGATGGTATATAATTGGTCATATTATTAAAATTTAACAAAATATTGACAAAATTTTAAAAATAGGGATAAATTAAAAATTATGAAAATATAAGGACTCAAGTACAAATTTTTAAACTATAAGAACTAAATTAAAAATTGAGTAATACTATAAAAACTAAACCTATAATTTAACCACTATTATATTATATGTTATATTATATTATTATTATTATATATAAGAGCTTATATTATTATGACATTTTCCGCCCCACAAGGTTCGTGTTCCCAAAAGATATTTGAGTAAACTTATTAAATTTACCAAAACACGCCTAAATTGCATGTTTGTGTGATCTATATATATATATATATATATATATATATATATATATATATTATTTATACATATTTGTTTATGAAAATTAATAATAAAAAATGATTTAAATTAATTTATAGACAATTTTAAAATAATAGTAAAGAAAATCTAATCTCCTAACCTATCTGCTAGTGGATGATGGAAATTATTGGGAGTATGTCATTCAAACACGTACTGCGGTTTTACGTTAGAACTTTTAGTGATCTGACTGTTCAATGTAAATTGAAAAAAGAGCAAGATAAAATAAAATAGTGTTAGAGGAGGGTAGGGAAAGATTTTAATTATTTTCTGATAGTGCTTTTATGTGAATTGAATAAAGAACAATATAAATTAATTCTGACTATACTTTATAAATAATGAAACAGTATACATATGTTTTTTAAATTTAAACCGTTGTTATTATTGTGATGGATCAACTTTATTTGGATAATATATACACTAATTTGATTGATTGTTCCCCCACAATTAGGCTTACAAACTGATATCAATGACAAAAAAAATAATATTTAAAGTTTCTAAAAAGTATTACACACAAATGCATTAAAACCTGTTCTCTTCAAATTTTCTTTAACTGTTATTTATTTCTTAAATTATATATACTATAATGTATTATAGTGTTAAATGGAGAAACTCAACATATTCGTCGTAGTTTGGCTTTTTATTCCATTGCAATTGACACGGAAATGTACAGTGAAACAAATAAGATAACAGTGTGGAAAATAGAGAACACATAAAAATTTAATTGGTTCGTTTAGTGTGACTTATATCTATAGACAAAGAAAAATTTTGTATTATTTTTGATAAAAAGTGTTTGATGATGATTTAAAACAGTAAAAAAATTGAATATATTTATGTACAAAAAAATACATAACTGCACTTTGAACCGGTTCAAAAATTTTTTTTCTTTTAGGTCGTACTCCCAAAAAATCAAATCAGGTAATAATTTGAGTCATCATATTCAAGTCAGTCAATAGCAATCATATCCTAGTTTGTCTCATTTGTCACATTTAAATTTAAAATTTGGTTCCCAACATGTCCCTATATATTAAAAAAAAAAAAAGAAATTCTAGTGGATTGAGAATGAGAAAATGATTGACATGGTAGAAAATGCTTTGTGGCCTCAATAATTTTTATCAAGATTTTTAGCAGTGCTCTATGAGAACAGAAGTTTGATTTTATATCAAGGAACCTTAGAAATATTTAATGTTGAGAAAGTTATGTCATTAATATAAACAACTATGATTAGATATATACCAGTTTTTGATATAACAGTTTATGGCTCAAAATTAGCTTTCTGTAATACAAATCAAAGTTATGGCTCTAAATTAGTCGATGCGATCACATTGAATAGACTTGTGCTATGTTTCCATGAGGTATAGGTTAAATTATCCCCACTAATTTGATACGTCCATGTTGTTTGATCTAGACGTGTATATCATTTAAGAATTTCATGAAAAAAAAATTAGTTAAAATATAATTCAAGTCCTTATAATTTCATTCAATAAAAAATTTAATTTCTACACTTTAAAACCGAAGAGTTTGATCTTTGTAGTTTTCAAAATCTTAAAAAGTAGTCTTCGATGTTAGTCAACGGTTAATATGAGATCTTTTATATATATAATATTTAGAATGTTAGTTATTTTTAATTTTGGACATATGTCATAATCTCTATTGTACAGGTGTTCTGTAATTTTTATTAAACACACGCCACACATTAATGAGGTTGAATATATGAGATACAAAATATTCAAATAATAAACAATGCGTAACACAAATAGCGCTGCTTCCATGACAACAATATATATATTTTCATGATGATCAGAACTCAGAAGATTAAACAAGAAGGAAAGAGTTCTATAAATCATATTATCATTAAACTAACCACAATTATCAAAGTCTCTAGATTAATTCCCATGCAAAATTCCATTGAATATCAAATTAAGCCTTCATTAAACTAACCACAATTAGCAAACTCTCTGATTAATTCCCATGCATAATTTGGGCCCCAAAATTATTGGCTTGGGAGATACATAGCTTCATGTGTTTGGTCGCTATATACACACACACACACACATACACATTTATATTTATTATTATATTTTTTAATTGATAAAAGATCTTACTTTAATTTTAAAGAAATGTAATCCACAAATAAACATAATATTATATTAAAAATACACTTTGCAACATGATAATAATATTAAAAACATGATAATAGAAAATACACTTCACAACAATAACAAAGAAAATATTATTTGTAATACCCAAGAAAAATAAAATATAAATATTTGTTTACAAACTACTGTTACTATTTCAGTATACGGTACTATTCACCTGTATAATACTATACGATACTGTTCATTTATACAATTGAAATGTCAAGTACTAGATGTGGTTTGGTCATAAAAGAAAATTAGGAAGAAATTCGTAGGAGAAAATGACGTTTTATGGGTGAAAATACCCTCAGGGACTAAAGTGAAAGGACTGATTTGAAAAGAAACTTAAAGGTTTAAGGTGAAAGGATAGTTTTTCCTTTAAGTTTTCAATAGTAATAACAGAAAAATTTTCGATCGCGTGAGGTGCACAGTAACTGCATTATTAGAAATGTCATTTTCATGAATAGTAAATTGAATATTTTATTAGCGCATAGTATCAAATAGTACCCTTGACTTTTGCTATAAATAGGCCCTTCCATTTCACTTCTAAACTCACACCTTCAACTTCTCTTCTTCTCTCCTTAAGTTTCTCTTACTCCAAAGCTAGGCGTCTGAGATTTTGGGCCTTTCCTTTTCAGCTTAGGTAAGGATAGTATGCCCTTTCTATGTCTTTCAAATTTTAGAAGTTAATTTCTTAAGTATGCTCTGTGGTTGCGGCCTTGGCTGATCTTCCACATCAGAAAAACTGTCCTTAGCTGTTTATATGTTATTTTGATTCTCTGATTACCGAAATAGAATGTAAACTGTGAAGAATACATGTCTAGGAAAGTTCTGGCTAAGGAAAGACCTGGTTTTTAAGTGTGTCCAGTGTGACCCTCCACTCTTTCCTGGGAACTTACCTGGTGTACTCTTTTACAGATTGTATTCTCTATTTCTGGTATGAATAGTGACCGTATATATGAATAGTAACCGTACGTATGAATAGTGACCGTATATATGAATAGTAACCGTACGTATGAATAGTAACCGTACGTATGAATAGTGACCGTATGAATAGTAACCGTATATATGAACAGTAACCATACATATGAACAGTATCTGTACGAAAACAATCCTGACGTATTTTCTCTAATCTTTCATGAAAATCTCCGTAGCAGAACACCGAAATTCACCTGAGAACTCTTGTCTGTAATGACTTGGAGAAGCGATGTTCGTACGGAATCCAGGTGAGTGAAACGACCCCGTTTTAATAGAGTTTTAGCATTACTGGTGATAAAAAGTATGTCGTAGGACACTCCCAAGATTCATAGGGGGAAATTGGATTCAGAATGACGAATCTAAATGAGATAATTAATCCATAAGTATGGATAAAATGAAATAAGTATCTTATGATGATGTGAAGTTTGAATGTTTTCAAAAATGGATTAATTGTTATCTTGATATGTGGTTTATAAATCCATAATATAGTTATATACTATACCTGTTATATGGATGAATATTATATTGAGCTTCTGATTATGATATGAAATGCTATTGATTGTGATTGAGCGGGACAGTACCCCCTCTCACGGCAAGGCGGAAAACCCGGTTGACAGGGTGTCTTGACCAATGAGTGTGGAGACAACGATTCCCTCAGTAGGGATATAGCCCGGATTGGTGATAAATCCGTGAGGCGCCCTAGCTAAGAGGATGAGGTTGTGCGTCATGGCGGAAATATACATAATTGGTGAGCCGGCCTGTGTGCGCTCTCCGGGATATATTGCCATTGACGAGTACTAGTAACGTTTGTTGAATTGGATGAATTTTTATCTTGTATGTAAGAGGATGATGTTGTGCGTCATGGCGGAAATATACATAATTGGTGAGCCGGCCTGTGTGCGCTCTCCGGGATATATTGCCATTGACGAGTACTAGTAACGTTTGTTGAATTGGATAAATTTTTATCTTCTGTCTATTGGTTGAGTATGAGCCTTTGGATATGCTTGCATGACTGGTAATGTATTTGAATTTTATTAATGCGAGGCCGATTCGCTCATTGAGTTTAAAAGCTCACATTGTTTGTACAACCTTTTTGTTCAGATCAGGTTGCCATCGAAGAATATCTGCTAGAGGAGTAGATCACTTTGTACCTTCCCGTTGTCGGGTAGACCTCTCTTCTGTTATAGATTATGTTGCTCTGTAATCGTCTAGGACATCTAGTTCAGGGGTTCGACATTTGGCTTGTATGTCAGTATAATAATGTATTTTAAATTGATAATCTATGATTTTCATATAAGAAAATTTGATATATTTATCGGAAGGCTTACAGTGATGAGAGATTCATCATTGTGCCGGTCATGTGCCCAGAAAACGGGTCGTGACATTATTTTACAAGATATGAAAATATTTAATTAGTTAAAAAAATAGAGAACAATCTCTACTTTCTATTATATTTACAAATCTCTTTTTTTCCTCATCTAATAGAGACTTCATTTTTCAAAACCTATAATATTATAATATCTTATTATTAGTTTTTACTAAATTGAGTTAAAAATTGAACAAATTATGAATGGTAAGATTGTAATTGTGTAGTATTAGTAGGAAGCTTAAGTTAATTAAATAATTTTTTATCTCAATTGACCTAATATATTAGAAATATATCAACAAATAAAAAAATAATCTAAAATACTACAAAATCGATAAATTTGTAAAATCGTAACATTTTAAATTTTAAATTGAAATTCTAGTAAATTTATATCATACATAAGATCATAATCATTTAAGTTGTTTAGAATTATAAAATCGTAAAATTTTAAAATTTAGATCGAGATCTTAATAACTATATGTACAAGAATTTTTTTTAAAAAAAAATTCCTTCATATATCATATTTTGACAAACAAATCTGATGAAAAATATTTAATTTTACTTCACTTATATTGTTGCTTCATCTTTAATTCTTGATGAATATATAGATGAAGAATTAATTGTATTGTGGGACTTTACATGGGGTGATTTTAAAGGAGGATCACTTGCTTGGTATCTCTCTTCTCTGAACCACATTCCCTTGGGGTTTCGGACCAAGACCCTTGTGAATGGCATTTGACAAGTCAACATCACACATGTGAAGATGAAGACAATTATGGGGTCAAATATTAGGTGACACTTAGTAGGATGTAAATGTACAGTGACCTATCAAGTATCAATTGGCTTCAACCAAACCAATTAAAAATCGATTAAAATCAAAAAATTGAGATGCAAATCAATTTTTAAAATATAAATTTTAATTAATTTGATTAAAATTGACCCAAAATAAATTAATTTTATGTTAAAAAAATTATATTATACATATAAAAAATATTATTTATATATATTTTTAGGTCAACAAAATTATTTATATTTATATTTTAATTAATTTAGTCTCTTTTTTTATATTTACATATATTTTATTAAAATTAAAAATCATAAATTATTATAAATAAAATTATCTAAAATTAAATTAAACTGTCCAACTAAAATCTAACTAAATCGTCAAAAACTTAAAACTGAATAAGTGTATAATTTTACAAAATTAATGAGCTTGATTTAGTTTCATTGAGGTTCAAAACTAAACCAAATCAAAACTATAAACACTCATAACATATCCTCCATTTTCCTTCTTCCAAATTAACAAACCCTCAGCATTATTAGCCTAATTTATCAAATATGTGATAATGGGTGGACTTAAATTGTCTTGACATCAGCACGTGAGCTGCCTTTGGGTTAATATGAGATGTGAAATCGGCCCCCACAATTATTTGCATTTCACAATCCCACCATTTCTAGTTCTATATATATGCCCACTCACATACACAAAGCCCTTCATCCCTTCAACACACCACCCTCCCCTCCTCCTCTTCCAAACCCCATAATATAATATCCTTAGTTTCATTCCCATTCTGAAACTATGGATCAACTTACATCCCATAACATTAAATCCTTCACCCATGGCCATAATAGCGCCATCAAGGCTCATTATCTAATCAAGCTTACCCAGTTATTACTCTCTGTGTCTGTGTGTTCTTTTCTCTTCTCTCCTTCTTCCTTGCTTGCTCTGCTTCATTACTTCAACTTCTATTTCTCTACCTTCCCTTTTCAGCTATTCACCCACACCGTAGACAAGAACTGCATGTTCCTCCTCTGTAATGGCCTTCTTGTTTTTGTGGGCATAACCAGATCTTTCTCTGGGTCTAGTGGTGGTGATGATCGTTGTGAAACTAGTTCTAAGTATCTTGATGATGATGGGTCAAAGTCTCAGTTCTCAGATGTTGAGGCAAAAGAGCCAGAGATGGAGGAGAGAATGGGTGAACCTGATGATCATCAACAGAGCATTTCTGCAGATCAAGTGATTGAAGTGGAAGAAGAAGACATTGAAATTACAATTGTGGAAGATGAAGAAGAACAAAAAGGAAATTCTCAATCAGTACTGTTGGAAGATGAAGAGAGTGGAATATTGTATGCAGGGGATGAAGAAGAAGAAGAAGAAGAAGAAGAGGATAAAGAGTCAGAAGTTGATGATTTTCTGATAGAAGAAAACTTGGAAGAAGAAGAAGAAGAAGAAGAAGAAGAAGAAGAAGAAGAAGAAGAAGAGAATTGTCTGTTAAGTACAGAGGAAATGAACAAGAAATTCGATGACTTCATTAGAAGGATGAGGGAGGATCTGCGGATTGAAGCTCTACAACACCAATTGATCATGGTTTAATTACTAGCATCAACCATGAATTTCTTTTTCTAGGATCTTGTTGTTACGATTTCTTAGGCCTAATCATTAGTTAGTGTTTTGAATTTGCTATGATGTGTCGCATGCACTTTTTTCTGTGCTTTTCCCACGTATATGGTTGCAGTTGTAATTGCAAGTACTAAGAAGCAACCTCTCTATATAAAAACCTTTTAATTATCCAATTAAGAGTCATGATCCAATCACTTGCCTTGGCTTTTTTTGGGACTGCACAATCATAAACACCTATTTATAGATAATCAATTTTAGATTTGAATACTAAATTTAACACCAAATCATGTGATGTACCTTTACAAAATTGATAGATGCTTGTCTTTTTCTATAGGAAGGAAATACATAGAAATTGAACTCCTTTGTAGTACATGGTCTTATTGGTCCTTAACAGAGAAGTAGATTTAAAAATTAAAATAAAAATGTGTCTGAATGTAAATATTGATTTACAAAGCTACTGATGGAAATATCTACTTGACATATGGTTATGCATTACTTGAATTATGGATAATCAGATTTTGACTCCATTTAGTATTTTGGGAATACGACTCGAAAGAAAAAAAATTCGAAGGTCTGTGAGATGAGTAAGACGATAATCTATAGGGAAGAGTCTAAAGAAGTTAACTATTTCTAATATACATGTTTTCTTTTCAATTTTTCATGTATTACAGAAAAGAGTTTTGTCAGATTAATAAGATATATTCTCTCTGTCTGTAAATATAGGTTACATTGATTGAACCACATTTAATCCTTGTGTTCTTCGATTTTTGTTTTGTTTATCTTCTGTATTTACTGTGTTTCTTGTGTGACATATTCAAATTTTAGTTATGTTAATTTTTTAAGAGATAAGTTATAAGAAATTATTTGAATCTCCCATCTCAGCATGAATAATTGAAAATATGTGAATATAGGTTACATTGATTGAACCATGTTAAATCCTTGTATTCTTCGATATCTATTCTGTTTATCTTCTGTATTTACTGTGTTTCTTGTGTGACATATTCAAATTTTAGTTATGTCAATTTTGTAAGAGATATGTTATAAGGAATTATTTGAATCTTCCTTCTCAGCGTGAATAACTGAAAATATGAATTATTTGTGATGCACACTAGTCGTCCAAACATCATGTAATTGTAATACTAATTTCTGGAACATCAAGGATAATAATAGAAGCAAGCATGTGACATAAAATTTGGAGATGATCCAAACACAACCAAATTATAAAGAAGAAAACACACCCATAGAGATTGATGGAGTGGATGAAACCACCTATATGGTTACAAGTATTTATCTGTCTTTGTCCAAAGATAGAAGCATAGTTGAAGATGAACTAGGGTTGATCATTGAACATTTGGAAAAGGATGGATGAATGATAAAGTCCTGTCAAAATCTGATTCACACATGTTACCCTCAGCATTTATGTAGATGTTACTTCCCCTTTTTTTTTTTTTAAATAAGTACACCTTGGTGAATCATTGATGTTGTTTATATCTGAGAAACAATATACCCTCCATAACCTGCAAAGTGCAAACGTAGTACCTTGTCATTAATATCATTTATTTACTAACTCTTTGAGAGCCATTATTCTTTTGAAATGCTAATTATAAAGTTTATAACTCTCTCTCTTTCTTGGGGACCATGAAAGGGAAAAATAAGGATAATTCTCAGGTGATGAGTTGGAAGGTAATGCAAATTGCAAAAATTATGATATCATTGAGCATGAATGCCCCTGTGAAAGTGAAGCTTCAGAAATATCAAAGGGAAAGAGGACCCGGGAATAGAGAGAGAATACTAGTAGTTATATCAAATATTATAGAGCAAATTACACAACGACCCCATGAATTTTGGAGTCATTGCAATTTACCCCTTGAACTTTTAAATTTAGCAAAAGATCCCCTTTAACATTCAAATGTTTACAAAAGACTTCCTTTTTTAAGTTCACCTTCAAGCTGACTATTAGTCCAGCTAACTTTTTTTATGCTCATCTAGCATAAATGTGCCACATTAACACTAATATGCTGGGGGTATATTTGTCCTTTCAACTTAAAAAAGTTAGCAAATTATAAATTAAGAAAAAAAATTACACATTAAAAATAATAAAAATTGAATCAAAATGTATCATTGTGTTTTAGATTTGACTAGATATAAAAAAATTGATCGAACCATTAACTAATAGTCAACTTAACAGTTAATCTAACTAAAAGGACTTTTTACAAATATTTTAAAGTTGAAACGAGTCTTCTGCTAGATTTAAAAGTTTATGTGCAATTTTCCCAAAATTATATAAAGTTTTAAAGCACCGGACTCTTAGGAGTACGTACATGTACATCTTTATTATTCATTTATTCTCACAGCATAACAACTTTGCAGACTTCAATCGAAATAAACTAAAACTAATTAAATAATTAGATCATTTTCTTTGACAACATTAAATAATGGAAAAAAATGTAGAAATTTTTTTTGAACTTTAAGTTACTTGAAAGTAGACATCTAAACTTTCAATTTTTGTAAATTAAGTTCTTGAACATTTAACCTTCAAGAATTAGGTCCTTTTATTAAGTTTTTCTTAAGGATAATATCTCCCTTATTATGTTAGATTTGTCATTCCTTACTCTTCAATCGTCGAATTTGTCATATGAAGAATTGGATGTAGCAAAAGATGATGTTATTAGAAAGAAGTTAAATCAAAGGACCTTTAAAAAAAAAAAGAAAGTTTATGGTCAAATATTTTAAATTAAAAACTTATAATTTCAAAGTGATCTAAAATTTGAGGAATTTTATCGTATATTATTGCTTTAATAATCATATAAAAAGGTTTAAATATCATAATATTTTACAATTTAATATGAGAGAGAAATGCTCTTTGATTAAAGTAGAATGGTAGCAAAAAAAAAAAAAAAAAGACCGTGTGTTTGTTTTCATTTGTGAAAGCAACTAGTCCAAGTTCGTCTATTCATGACATGGTACGGCAAAGGAGGCGATTCAATCCAAAATGAAAATAGAGTAAATTATTAATTAATTTATAAAAAATATCTTAATTTATTTTTTAAAAAAATTAAGTACATCAATTTAATTCTGATAAAAATTATATTTGTTTTAATTTTATTCTTTAATTTAAATTAAAACACCTTATATTTTAAATATTAAATCAAAATAACTATAATTTTTTATAAATTAAATTAATAATAAATAAATCATGTTTAAATCAATCTACTTTAAAATATTAAAAAAATAATATAATAATTAAATACTATAAATATAAATTTACATATTGAATAAAAAAAATAAGATTTCATAGACTAACTTTGCATTGAATGGTTAATAGTTGGATTGTGATTAAACCATAATTATACCAATATATTTGCAAATATTAAAAAAATAATATACATAATAAAAGGTTATTAATATAAATTTACAAATTCAATAAAAAATAAGATTTGATATCAAATTATACAAAAACAACATCCACAATAAAAATAACCAAATAATAAAGAAATATTATTAACCAACATAATATTTATTAATTTCAAATCTATAAAATATTAGTATATTGACATCTTCACTAAAGTTTGTTGATTTGTAATATTAATTTCTTTATTACCTGATTATAGAATAAATAAAATAAAAAATAAGTGGATCGGTTCAATCAGTTATGTAGCACTGATTTTTACCCTATTCGATCGACTTTTGATTAGTTTGATCACTCACAAGTTTTAAGAGTTATTTTAAATTGATTTTCTGACTAATTTCTAATCTAATTGGTCAAACTATCCGATCTAATTCTGATAACAATGATTTTGATAGTAAGGAGAGAGAATGTAGATTCAAGATCAAACTTAAGAGGGCGGTCAGGGACGGGCCTAGATACAATGCCCCCACAAAGAATATTTTAATTAATATATGTAGTATTTTTTTGTTATTACAAAAATTTAAATGCTATTCCCACATAATAAATTATGACTATTCATCTTATTAAAAGTATCTCATCTAACAAATTTTTTTTTGTGTATTCTATAGTTTATGTTATTTTTATTACTTATACATATTTATAATGTTTTTTAATAAAAATATTTTTAAACAATTTCTTACCTTCATTAATCAAAATTTTTAAGCCCTAGGGCGGTGGTAGATAATATTAAAAAATCATGGGCCTTTCATTTTGACATTGTTAGTGAGAGAGAAGCTTCTGTTGGTTCAGTTGGGTCCCAATTTCCAATGTATGAATTATTGACAGAGAGGTCAATCTCAAAATTAAATGAACTTGTTTCCTCTTTCTCTTTTGTAGCATCTCAATTTTCAGATCTCCATCCCACCCACCTATGCCTCCAAACTTGGTGGGCCTACCCCAAAACCCCATCGTTCTCAAACCACATAATGCTACTCAAATCCAACTCAACACATCAATGACAAAAATAATTATTAGATTACAAATTGAGAAGTAAAACTAAAATGAAATATGAAATGGATTACTTTCATTTCATATATTGTTTGGGTTTGTAAGTCTAGGTGCTCCATTTTATCATATTTTAGTTGATTCAGATTTTATTTTAGCTCTTGAAAGACGGAACAATTTTTAATTCACATCGTGTGCATTGTATTGGGATGCAAAACTTTTAACTTTACGTCATCATAAAGTGAAATTTAGTTAGTTTATTTTACACGATTGAATAATTTATGTTTGTAATTATTTTTTTGATAAAAGTAAACTGTTCAATCGCATAGAACAAATGATCCATATTTCACGTTATGGATCTTCACGTAAAAAAATCTGTGTCTATTGTTTTGACAATATGCTAGAGAAGTTTGGTTGAAATTTAATGACATACCACAAGAAAATCTGTCGTTTCATTGGACACTAATTTGGATAAATTGTAAATGATGTGGGAAAAACCCAGGTGAGAAGAATCAACTTCAAAATTATTGTATCTATGAATAATCAAAACATAATTAATTTTAGTTTCTAAAAGTGTAAGAGTCTCCTTTTTGTATGTTTTCACTGACACTTGGTGTCGTTTAATGATATCTCTGTTGTTGGATCGTATTTCTTTTAAAAAGAAAAGAAGATAGAAATCTTGAAGTAGAAATCAAGAGTGTCCCTGTGTCGTACACTGCAAAGTACAGATTAAGTGATGGATAAGTGAAGCAATGATCCAAAGAAGCCAAATCTGAGACACAGAACCATGAAAGGTACAAATTGGTACAGACACACAGGGCAAGATGAAGATCCACGTGGGGGTGCTTATATATCAAGCTCAATGGATTAAGATCAGAGAAAATAATATATTCATACTATTCAAAAATTCAGTGTTATTTCTTATTCATATCTTAATAAAAAATTTTTGTTTGATATTTAAGATTCAATTTAACTATAATTTAAAATTGAATTACTTGGCTGTTCTAATAAACTATGTAACAAAATATAAACAGGAGTAATTATAAATTCCTATAATTAAAAAAAAAGTGTTTGAAAGATGAGTTATTGAATGAACATGGATTTATGGCTATAGAGGAGTGATCATGGATGATGAAGACAGTTCAGACGATTGTTCATTTTGTAGCAATAATGAATTCTATGCTCAATTATTGGTTGGGACCCCCCAAACGAAAAAGTAAAAGAGAAAAAGAAGAAGAACAGTGGTTGGGGGATGCATGTGTTTTGTAGTCAAATTCAATTGTGGTGTCTCAAAATTGATTTTAAATTATAAAGGTATAAAATTTTTTACTATTAATTTTAAAAATAGATATCTTTTTGTGCGTAGAAGAGGATCTAATCCAACATCTTAAAATTTTTTTAGTTTTTTTTAGCTTTTTTTTTAAAAAACATGAAAAAAAAATTTTGAGCTATTAAATCTAAACATTCAACGATTCATATTTCTTTCTAAGCGTAAGAGAAAATTTAAATTCATTAATTTTTATTCATTTACATAATTCATAATAAAGATTTTTCTTGACGAAATTAAATATCAAATCACTTAAATTTATTAGCATTGATTTTCAAAATTAATTTGTTATAATGATAATGATTGTCCGAATACCAGAAACAACAATGATTTGGCTTTTAAAGATATCAATATTAAAAAGATTTTATTTTTTATGCTCAGGAAGCTAAAAAATAATTAGTCTTGGAGGAATTTTTTTTTTGGTTTTATTTTTTTATATTTTTTCTTGAACTGTAAGCTTTTATCTTTTAAAACATGGTAGAAATCAAATTAAAAGGCTAGATTAAGACTGTGGACCTCATTTTATATAATTTTTAAAATTTCAATTTGCATCTCTTCGAAAAGCTAACAAAAGTCACTTAAAGGCTTAATTAATTTCAAATTTTATTTCACATAACAACTTATTATATTTTAAGATTAAATTCTTTGAATTTGCCAAAAGTCAATTCCGCAATTTGAGTTTTAGACTCCTTTTTTATTTTTTCCCCTTATGTTATAAAAGAGACACAAGACTTAGAAAAAAGGAAGTGGAAAAAGGAAATCAGAGTTTCTCTTGTTCTTGGAAGGGTGCGCATCATCCAACGGCCTATGTTATTTTCTTTTTTCTTATTTTTTGTGTTTTAATTTTTTAAAAAATTGTACTAACTTTTTAGATCTAATAACTGTTTGATCAGATCCAACAATTAGTATAATTTAAAAAAGAATGTAAGAAAAATTATGGCCATTAAATATAACATCTAACAGTTATGACAGAGCGTTGAAACTTCCTACACACAAGAGAGAATCTGCATCGTGAGAAAGGGATTAGGGAGGAATCAGATCTTCAATTATCAAAATCCCTTAAAACTTATATTTCGAAAAAGTACTACTACATAAAAAAAAAAAATTCAAAACTTGAGGAATGGATCCTTAAAAAATTGAGGAAAGTAGTCAAGTCTGTAAATCAAATTTCGAGATTTCATGATCCGATACGCAAATCTTAATGCAATGTTTTTTAAGAAAGATTTCATATCAATAATGTGGTTGGAAACAAACATTATGTGAATTAAAACCTATGTCGTCTCTTATTGAAGTCAATTAATCAATACATAATAATAATAATAATAATGTAAGTTAAATTATTCCTTTGACCCTTATAATTTCACTTAATTTTTAATTTGGCCACTATAGTTTAAAAGTTTATAATTAAGTCCTTATAATTTCATAAAATTTTAATTTAGTCATTGCTATTAAACTGTATTTCATTAAATTTTACTAATGTGACCAATTATATGTATATTAAGATCTAAATATACATGATTTTTACTAACAAAAATAAAAAAGTAATTGATTAAGTTATATTATCTCTCCCTCTCTCTCTTACACACATACAAAAATACACATATATAACATGTAATGCAACTTATAATATTAATTTAAATTATGTATATTCTCAATGTTAAGATGGTATATAATTAGTTATATTACCAAAATTTAACAAAATATTGAAAAAAAATTTAATAATAGAGATTAAATTAAAAAATTATAGAAGTACAAGAGCTCAATCATATATTTTTAAACTATAGGGACCAAATGAAAAATTGAATAAAATTATAAGGACTAAAATCACGATTTAACCAATAATGTTGGAGATATGATATATTTCATAACTTCAACCGGCCTAGTATGAGTTTTCTTGATATTAGCTTTTCATGATATGATCAATTCATAAATTCGTTGTGTCTAATAAACCACATCTTCTCATGAGGATTTCTTCCCCATGTCCTGCCACTTTCAATGGACCCTATTCACATTTCTTTTCTTCACGGCCTCTCTATATATATCACAACAACTGCATATACATTGTATATTCAATTCATTATTGTCTATACAATTAATAGCTTCCTGATTTTTGAATCTATGATCTGTCTCTTCAAAAAAGCTTATGCCATATAATATTGGAAATCTTCATGGCCTCTATTGAACCAAGACAAACTCAAAGTAGGACCCTCCAAAACAAATGAATTTATTTTGTTTTCTCTCTCTCTCTCTCTCTCTTTTGGTAAGGGAAATATATATTCAGATGAAAACAATAGAGGTATTAGGAACTTGATATTTCTATTTCCAGTGCCATAGAGTGATCCAAGATTCATAATTCATTTGATTAATTTGAATTTCAGCCACAAATTTTTCAATCACATTGAGAACGTTTGATCACCACTCTTGCAAAAATTGATAATAGCAATGTGTACATCTTGTATATTAATAGTTGTGCACTTGCTTATTGATTATACATTTATATTATTTGTGAGGAATTAGTGATATTTGGTTTCTTTTTTCTTCTTTTGTGTGCCAAAACAAAACTGTAATCTCATACTGTTGATTGCCTTGAATAATTTGATAAACCTAATTTATGACCCGACTAGATATTTAGGAGTGCAACCTAAAAGGAAGAAAAAAAAATGGAAGTATGTGATGCAAGCAAGGCGGGACCAATATATTATGTATGTTTTTTGGACGGTTATATATTATGTAAAATTAGCATTATCAAAATGGCCTGGTCTGGCTTGGCCAATTTTTAAATGGGATTGGATTTGGATTTTCATGTGAGCCGGCGGGACAAGTTGTTTATATATATATATATAATATAATATAATATTAAAATTATTTTAGTAAAAAAATCAATAATTTTTTATTGAAATATAATTTATACATGTAAAATATTACTTTTTTAATGTTTTAAAATAATCAATAACATTAGTTTTTCATATTTTATTTTTAAATTAACTATATTAAATTTAAATTTGAAAATTTTATATTTATTTGTAAAAAATTACAAAAATTTCCATATCTAAATTTACTATAATTATTGAATATAATGTTATAAAATATAAAAATATGATAAAATAAGTTTATTATATACTAAGCAATATAATATAATTATGTGAAAAAAAAGGCTGACCTGTTTAGGCCTTTTTTTTTACAGGCCTAAATTTGAATGCTCAGGCCTATGGATCAAAGTTCGTTTTGACTATGCTGTGTAAAATGCTCTGTAGTATAATGTAACTTGTAATAGTTTGTTTGAAAAATAAGAAAATTTCTATCTCTGTCCGTAAATGTATGTCATATTAACAAAATCAAGTAAATTTGTATATATTCTGTAATTTTCTTTTCTTTTTTTTGGTTTTTATTTTCTCTGCAATTTTCATGACACACCAATAATTGAAAGCACTACAAATAAAAATACCATAGCATTTCATTTGAATTTGAAAGATGTACGCCTCACAAATGATTGAAAATTCAACAATATGACTAATACAAGTTCTTACTTCCTACATTATTGGACAATGCCTATGTGCCTTTTCAAATTTCTCATTGTCTCCAAGGTGGTGGCCGCGCCCAAAGTGGCACCGAAGGAGGAGGAAATGGCGGTGCCGCCCAAAACGGTGCTACCGGAGGGAGAGTTGTTGGTGGTGGTACGAGAAGTGGTGGCGCCAAAGGTGGAAGAAAGCCTAGACTTGTTGGGTACCAATGGGATTGAGGACATCCAAATGGTGGATGTGCACTATGCATACCATAGGGATCAAATTCATGTTGTCCATAATTATAATAAAATTGGCTTCTGTGTCTAATCTCACCATCAAACCTAACATACTTCAGCTCTCCATGTCTCCCATTCTCTTCCAGCACTTCCATTAATGAATTAGGGTTTACTCTCCCTGTAACTTTCACTGTCCCTTGCTCTCCATCAATGGTAATGGAGTAAACTCCTAAAATTGTAAAAGAAAAATTAAAGATATCGTCACAAAATTTGCAGGAAAAATAGAGACGAAAAACAGAACATACACAGATTTATGTGATTCGATGGATGTATAACATATATCTACATCTACAAGTAGAGAGAAATTTGCATGACAATAAATTGTAAAACCGTATATTTTATATAACTTAACCATTCTAAAAAAAAAAATAAAAACCAGATTAGATCCATAAGCTATCAGTCTTCATTCTGCTCGCACTACAGACTTTTAGTTTTTTTCTTATCTTACAGGTTGTGCTCCCAAAAATTGGGTTGAGTCATAAATTCAATTCTTAAAAAAATTCAAGGCACTTAACAAATATTAAAGGAAATAGACATGATTAATGAGATATTTTTGTCCCAAATAGAGAAAATAAGGTGCGAAGCCTACACGGGATAATTATTAAACCGACGATTGACTAAAAATCTGGAAAAAAAAATCACTATCACTGGACCCCATGAATTCTGAAGGAGTTTTCAATAATTAAAAACTCATTGAATTGATGTTTCCATATGATAAATACAAACATATCAAATATGAAGAGGAAGAAGTACCAGTGAGGTTCTTCAAAATCTGCATCACCTTTCCCTTGCATGTCTCACATTGGGTGTTCAGTTTCAGAACACAAGTCTGAAAAGAAAGACCAAAAGCAGTTTAAGGAAAGATTAGAATGTAATATAAAGCGCAAACCAAACTTGATTTGTGAAAGGGAATTAAAAGAAAAAAAAAGGTTTTAACAATGAAATGGAAAATGTATGGAATTTGACTTCACCCACCATTTCTGCTGAAGAGTACTCCATGGCTGAACTCTTTGAAGAAATATTTAGTGAAGAAACAGATTGACCTCTAAATCAATATTTTATTTTGAGGTGTTGGGTTTTGATTTTTGAATGAGAAGAATGGTCTTCTTCAGAAGCTAAAACGTAAATGGCCTATGCTTTCTTGATCTCTTCTTCTTTAATTCCCTTTAATGCACGGGGTTTGACCTTTGTGATAAAATTGATATTAACTGAAATAACACAACAATTTAGGATATATAAATATTACACCTCAGTTTCCTGAAATCTCTCCCTAATATTCAAAATTTGTTTTGAAATGGGAAAATTCTAAACTGACAAAAAAGAGAATGGTAAGCAGCAAAGGCATCAGCGGTAAGTGCAGGGGACTCAAATACAGAGCATTTACTTTCACATGACAGCATCTTTGACTTTGAGAAAATTTAACTGATTTTTAATCTATGAAAGAATACATGTTTTAACTTAAAACCAATGTTTTAAAGACCAGAGACATAAGTGATTCACAGTTTAATAGTGGAACTGTGGTTGAACCAATTAAATTAAAATATTACAAAAAATATTGTTCAATATATTTTATATATTTATAACATAATTTTTTAATAACTAAATTAAAATTTTCAATAATAAAAATATAAATAATTTATTTTTAAATAATTATTAGTTGTTTCTAATTATATATGATATTATATCATTTATTGCTAATCTTTCTCAATTTTTGTATTATTTAAAATTGTTTATACTAAATAATAATATAATTTATTTAATCAATGACCATTTTAGTTGTTATATATATATATATTGACACATTATTAAATGCTTATGGTGACACACATGGCAAACACCAATGTTATCTTCCTCTTTGACCTAGGTTTGAATCTTAGTAGTCGCCATTTTGCTGAAAATATTACAGTTACTAAAGGGCAAAGACAGTCCAACTTCAAATAGGTTTGGTTTCATATGAATTGGCCAGTTAAACCCGATTATTGTACCAAATTTGACCAATTCCTTAGACCATATGTTCTTCGTATCTTTCAGACCGAATCATGGACCGGTTCGAGTCTAATCAGTCCACTGGAGTTACAAAAACATAGCTTAAAACTACAACGAACAAATGGTATTTGGTGAGAAGAATGACATAGAAGGGAGACAGTGATAATGGTTTCTCGCCGTCCAAGAATTGGTAGGCGCATGCCTGTCTCAAATCTATCTGCAATTAATTTCAAGTGCTCCAAATTTCATTTAATTTGTCACAAAGATGCTGACCCTTTTCTTCTCATCCAACGTCACTTGATTTGCTTTCCCTCTCTCTTTCTATAATTGCATTCAATTTCTTTTGGATAAACAATAATTTAGTGTTTCAACATCTAATTACTTACGAGTATCAATTAATTCATATTTAAATTAAATAAAATTATAATAAATGATAAAATTTTTTTTATTAAATTTTAACACAGTTGTATTTTTAGAAATTTGAACTCGAAACTTTTGATTAAGCTAGAATAACAACATATTACAAATTAACCTACGCTTTGGGTAGTGCTTTCAAATTTTTCATGCTACATTATTACACTGCTATTATTAGAAAAATAGATTTCAAGCAGAAAAGTGCATCTTCCAAAACTGTATAAAATCTCTATAAATAAACTTATATTTCATGCTAATCCATTAGTGTGAGACTTGTGACAAGCAATATTTGAGCATAATCAAGATTCATAATCAACTTTTGCAATCTCACATTTTTTATTTTCTGGTATCTGATATACCTCTTCTGTAACTCTTTTGCTACGTACTACATGCATTGCAAATAACAACAATTGATGAAGGGTTATTGATTAGTTCGAGTCAATTTGTTAAGTTCAACTCAATCGATTGGATTGGTTTGATCTATGGATTGAAGAAAATTCAATCTGTGCAAACCGACCTGAATCACCAAAGACCCTTTTTTTTAAAATATATATATATATATTATATTAAATAAAGATGAAAGTGTAAAGTGTGCTGTTATTGTAACTTAGAGTATCTATCGTGTTAGAGATTGTTTGGCAGGAATAACCTATTATGGGGATCTATATTTTAATTTTTCTTGTTTTTTTGTTGTTTCTCTGCTATTTTTTGTTTTTTCGTAATTTTTATTTGAGTTTTCTATTTTCTAAATTCTACATCGTACTTCTATATCTTTTTATTTTGTTTCTGTTAGTCTTCCTCTAATTTTATTTTTTTATTTTATTTTTAATCTTTATTTTGATCTCCAATTAATTGATTGGCCTGTTTGGCCTTCCAACAAAATACGGAGCTTAAAATCTTATAATGCATTTTATTCAATACAATTAGCATTGTGATAATGGGTCTTACCCAGTCTGTGGATGGGCTTAAAATCTCATATTCATGTCTGTCCATATTAGACTACGAGTTGAGTTTTTTTTTTTAAATCAATTTTTTATATTTAGAATTAATTATTATCAATGTTTAATTTTTATTGAAAGACGGTGTCTTCTTTGTGGATCTTTCCAACTCCGATGGAAACAAGAGGTACACAAAAGCATTTGGCTAGCATATTACCAACCTCTACTGGCTTGAAATGCTGAACATCGAAAGAAATGAAAGGGAAGCAATTTTATTATTTATTCCTTTTTGCTTCCTACTTTGAAATATGTATACCTCTAATTTGTAAAATGGATGAATTTATATACTAAATAATATAATATAATTATATAAAAAATTAATTTTTTATAAAAGTGAGCCGACCTGTAAGTCTTGTCTGTTTAGACCTATTTTTAAATGGTCATAAATTTTGAAATATAAACCCGCCAAAATATAGACAGAAAAAACTTGACTCACGGTCTAAAACCCATTTTAAAAGTGCTAAATACAACATGACAAAAGAGACTAACACAACATCTACAAAGTTTATTACACAACAAAACTTGATAACTCAAAAAGCTTCCAAGTATTATATCTCTTCTGTGATCACCTAGGAAGTCCATTCAAATTAGAGAAAAAAACATAAAATTCACACACATCAAAACTGAGTGATAAGTGAGAATGGTATTAGATTGAGTTAATGAACTTCAATCCTATGGGAGAAATTAAAGTCTGATCTAATATAGACAGTCTAGATATGAAATATAACTGTCATGTTGCCGCCAAAACATAATAAGATGCAAATTTACATCTTCTTAAGAAAGTTCAAACGCATATAATTATCATTTGAAAGGGTCTGAAGATTATCGATCCAGTCATATAACCTGGTTTTAAACAAGAAGAAGACAAGTTAATTAGTGGTGTGTGTGTGTGTTGAAATAGAGACATTGAGCAAAAGATTTTGGTGATCTATGAGCTCAAAAAAACAAACGTGTCCTTTCTTCAAATTGCATTCCCTCGCAAACTTAGGCCAACCTGCCGAGAATTGCCCAGCGCCACGATCATTATGCACAACTTTGGTTGCCCATGACTTTTCCCCAACTTGCAATCTCACAATATCGTATCCAACACCTCTCACATATCTCTGCAGGAACTCTTTTGGTATGTACTACATCCAATGCAAGTAGCAACAATTAATATTTATAATCCTCATTGTATATTTAATTACTTCATATTACATATTCCCCCCAAACAAAAAAATTCTTAATAGTCAGTAATACCGGACCTACATACATCTTTGTGTGGCGCTGCTTCATAGCAATCTTGAAGCAATCTTTTGACTCCTCATCATGTTTTCTTGAAGCTTCAGAAATGTTGGAGTCTGTGGTTAGACATATAGTCATACGTTTAAGATTAATTCCACGCACCTCAAATGGGAAATTCAAAACAGAAAAAAATTACACTAAACCATTCTTTCAAGTTTTATACTAATGTAGATAATGTAGATTCGAGTAATTTTGAAAATTTATTGAGAAGCATATAATATTACTTAATAACATGCAAGCTTTTATAACAAAAAGTTGAGAAAAGAAGAAGTAAAACATACCTTTAGTTATGGAAGGGGTTTGTGCTTGTAATGTGGCTCGGAAAATGACAACATTGAATGAAAGCTGAGTGGTGGCATGGTTAATCATCTCGAAGACACATGCATCGTTTACTTCCAAATGATTGTCCTCTGCAAATAATCTCCAACCTCTTGTAAGCACAGCTCTCCTTTTGGTAGTGGGCTTACACATTACATCCCAAGTTCTCTTCGACTTTTCACTAACTCTTATGCTTATAATTTTATTTTTATTGGCTAAATATTTTCTTGAAAAATTGCATGGTATAACCTGTATAAATTAATTGATTATGAATGAATCATTCTAATTTATTGAACCCAAAAAATGTTAATTAATACCATTGAACGGCCATGAGCATATGACCAGCGCATTGTACGTATGAAAAATGGATACTTTGAACGGAATCTTGTTGCTCTCTCTAGTGCTGTGCTATGTTTTGTATCTTCTAATATTGAGGCCTTCCCTTCAGTAACCTCATCCTCTTTTGACCGTTTTCTAGTTCCATTACGTCCTGCACATTTTGCATAATCCAAAAACTATATAAAAGGTGACAATAATCCAATCATGACACTTGATCCATGCATACATTTTCTTAAAAGAAAAAATGTAAACAATGCGTTAAGTTGACTTTAATCTTTCAATATTTACATGTTACAAATAACTTATTCTGTTCGCCAGGAATAAAAATCATAAAAGAAAAATTATTGTACCTCTTGTGTTCTGGTGATGTTTTGCCCTTGGATCAGTTCCATCATGTGCCTTCACGGAGCTTGAAGGATCTTCATTAGGGAAATTGGTTTTCATCCTTTTACAAGACTGCATTGATGGAGATGATCTAGGTCTAACTGGCCTTTCATCATGACTCTCCTCCTCACTTTCTTGTTCAAGTTTGACCTCTTCACAATCATCATCATCATATCTAACTGGCCTTTCGTCAAGACTCTCCTTATCATCATCATCACTTTCTTGTTCAAGTTTGACCTCTTCACAATCATCATCATCATCATCAATATGAACTATGTCTCTTACAGAAGCAGGATAGTCTATTTCTGAGGCACTCTTATCAAATATGACAACCTGAAAACGAGATCTAATTCCTAATTCATACCTAAACATCAATAAATGCCCTTCAGCTATTTTATAGTAATTTGCAAATTTTTTCCACCCACCTCTGAACCAAACACCCCCATCATCATGTTCTATCCAATTTATTTTCCACTCGTCACCGTTCGAAAGGCTCAGCGTTACTGGGTTTAATAATCCTTTCCAATATTTCCTCACGAAACTGGTTGGAATTTTCTGTCACAAACATCAGTTCAATTAATATTAGCGTTCAGATTAATGGCAAGAAACCCCACAAATTCATGTTGCATTTAGTACGCCCTCAACTTAACCGTAACATGATAATAAATATTATTCAAGATAGAGGTTATAGCTATATATATATATATATATATAGCCATACGAAAATACCATGAAACCACTCGCAACAATGGAGGACTACTTGAGCTCAGTCTTTAATGTCTTGTAAGAATACAAGTTTTCAAGATATTCAAGATACTCAGATTTCAAGATATTTTTTTTTGCAGCCAACGTACAAATGAGTTAGAAGACTGATTATGAAACAAACTTTGAATGAAACATTACGAAAATAATCCTAGCTTTATAAAGAAAAAGAGAAATTTAAAATAGAGATGGCGATTAGTATACTTCGTATACAAATTGGCATTAATATATATATATAAATTAAAAGGAGAAAGAGAAGATTACAAGCTCTCCATTTTGAAGGGTGGATTGCAGAATGATCTTGAAAAAGTGGGTGGCGTTTCCATGGCGTTGAGATGGCATTGCTTCGACTTTGAACAAGATGGAAAGCCTCAAAATGTGTATTATGCGTTTGATTTAGTGTTGCTCTATTACTTTGGAAGCTAAAAGGCTATATATATTTAAAATAAGAACCACGACTCATCAGTTCTTATTGATTTACGCGTTAAATTAATTGTGCATAGAAAATTTAATCACTGTTTAATTTAGTCAAACGCCATTAATTTATTTGAATGGTGGCACCTGTTTTGAATTGAAAACGGTGCAGCACTTTGACCAGTTTCTGAATCCATCAATGAAAATATAATTAAAGAGTGACCCACCGTGCTTCAAATAATCAGCCAAAAGACTAATTAAATTCTGCAACTTGATACATTCCAGAAATTTTGTCATTCCATTTTGACTCATGAATTCTGATCTTTCACAAAGACGTCTTCTTGGGATCTGAATTTGCTTCTGTTCTGATTCGGACCGTCGATCATGATGATTGACAATCCAATTTTTTTTAAAAAATTCAAAATTGAAAAAATATTAAAAAATTTAGAGCTAACGATCTTGAAAACGACTATAACGTGATAATATTAACAACATGCTCTTGTTCCTTTAGAAACAACACCAAATTCGATTCGGTCCTTTTGGGTATATACAAGTTGAATTTTTTTTTTCTTTCTCTTAAGCGACAATATATATACTGAAGGTCCGTAGAATTTCACAGAAGGGAAAATGGAATTTTGCTGTATTATTGATATTAGAAAAACATACTTACAAAGACAAATGAACCACTATTAAATAGTCAAAAGAAAACTTAAACTAACACAACTGTCACAACAAAACTAACTAATTGCTTCCAACGACTATATCCTAATGGTCAAATAAATCACACATCTCTACACCACCCTCAAGCTGGAGGCTGAAGTGGATCGAATAACCCGAACTTGGACAATAATTGTTGAAACTGAGGATTGTTCTGAGGCTTCATAAAGATATCTGTCAAGTTAGAATGAGAAGAAACACATCGTGGCTTGGTCAGTTCCTATTGGTATTTCTCCCTTACAATCAATTTCTACATGTTTTGTACGCTCATAAAAAATAGGGTTTGCCGTCAATGTAGCCTTCTTATCACATCACAGATCAATGGGTTTTTGGCATGTCACACGAAGATCATGAAGGAGGTAGGTAAGTCATTGGATCTCACAGGCAGTAGAGGCCATGCTCCAATATTCTGACTCCATTGATGATCGTGATACTGTTCTCTGTTTCTTAGTTCTCCAACTCACCAACACTGGTCCCAAAGATATGCAAAAACTAGTAAGCTATCACATATTGTGCGGACATAATGCCCAATTTGCATCGCAGAAAGCAGAAGGTTGTAAAGACTTATCAACGGGAAAATAAAGGCCTTTAGAGGGACATCCTTTGAGATATCGTAAAACATGGATCGCTGCGTCCTAGTGTTTTGAATTTGGTGTTCCCATATATTGACTAAGTTGCTAAACAAAATATGTAATATTTGGTCAAGGTGAAGTTTAAATACAACAATCATCCTATGAGCCTTTTGTACTTGTTAGGATTACTCAACGGTGTGCCTTGGTTGTCAAAGAATTTATGACCTTTGGGTAACGTTGTGGTAGTAGGCTTGGATCCTAATAAACTCGTGTCAACAAGAATATCCAAGACATATTTTCATTAACTAACATACGTTCCTTCAATACCACGGGCTATTTCAAGACCTAAAAAATGTTTTACAAAAACCCAAATCTTTGATAGTGAACATTTTATCAAGATAATTCTTGATGTTTGTAATTTCTCGTTTACTGGCACCTGCAATAAGGATGTTGTTAACGTAAACAAGTAATATAGTAAAACTTTTAGGAGTTTCCTTGATAAACAGACAATGATATGCTTTTGACTAAGCAAATCCAAAATCTAGAAGCTTACAACATAATTCAATATTTCACTACTTACTCGCCTGTTTTAATCCGTATAGAGAGCAAATTAGTTTACACACTTGTCCGGATAGTCTATCCTTTTGCCACCAATCTAACCTTATAATGGTCAATCAGTTTACATACTTGTCCAGTTTACTCACTTGTATAGTCTGTTCGCTCGATCTGGTGGAACCTTTTTGCCACCAATCTATCCTTATAATGGTTAATCTTGCCATCTGGATTTCATTAAATCCGGTATACCCATTTAAATCTGATAGGAACCTTTCTTGGGAGGTATATTAGTAATAACCTAGGTTTTGTTTTTCTCCAAAGCCCTCATTTCTTCCTTCATGGCTTAAATCCACTCATCATTTAGTTTTGCCTTTCATAAGAATAAGGTTCACTAGCAGTAGAAATATTAGCAAGATAATTCAAGTATTCTCAAAATTTGGTAAAATAATGTAAGGATATGCAAGAGGTGTATAATTAGTAGGGGGCAGTTAATGTTTTGGGATTATTAATAGAAACATCATTTTGAATGGAAGCATTTGTGACAAAATCTTCTATCCAGGATAGATGTTTTCTCTGCCTGCCACTTTGCCTATGTGAAATAGGCAAATCCAAGGTACTGATACTTTCTTGAGGTTCTTCACTAATTGGAGTAGTGATAGGTACTGATGTTTGTGCTCTTGTGTGGTTGATTCTCCTCTGGTAACTCTGCTATATTAGGTTCATTGGTAGCATCACTTGCCACAGGAAATGGAGGTTCATTTTCCTTAGATTGAAGGTCATTAGATTTAAAAGGAAAGATATTCTCATAAAAGATAACATCTCTAGATACTATCACATGCTTGGAGTCAAGATTGTAAAGCTTATATGCTTTCTGTCCAGGAGAAAAACCAAGAAAAATGCATTTATGTGCTCGTGCCTCAAAATTTGTTTTGTGTGGTTTGACATTAGTGGCAAAACATAAACATCCAAAAACCTTTAGAGAATTATAGCATTGTTTTTTTTTTACCAAAAAGCTGCTCATAGGGTGTTTTCCAACCCAAGATAGGTGTAGGCAGCCTATTAATGATATAAGTAGCCATCAAGAGAGAAAATGGCCAGTAGTATTTGGGCAGTGAAGCTTGTAACATGAGAGACCTTGCCAATTGTAAAAGATGCTTATGCTTTCTCTCCACGATGTCGTTTGCTAAGGCGTGGATACACAATCTTCTAATGTATGAAACCATTCTTATTTAAAAGGGCTATAAACTCACCACTAAGGCACTTACTCCCATGATTAGTCCTAACATTCTTTATTTTAACATTAAATTGGGTTTGAACCATGTTTATGAAAGACTCAAAAATAGTTGAGGTTTGAGATTTATATTTTAACAAATACGTCCATACAACTCTGGTAAAATCATCAACAATAGTTAACATGTAATTTGCTCCAATGGGTGAAGGGTATGTGCAGGGGCCCCAAATACCAAATGCATGAGTTCAAAAATAGCATAAGTATTACTAGTATGATTTGAAAAAGGGTGTCTAGCCTATTTGCCTTTATGACAAATTTCACAAGCTCTCAAATTATTTTCTTTTCTATTATGTAAAACTGTAGATTCATCATCAATCATTATGTGTTGTAGTATGTAAAGTGTATAGGCTAACCTTTTGTGCCAAACATGTGGGTCAACAAAAATGCTAGCATGTGAATATGTCATAGGATTATCACATTCCTTTGAATTTATTTTATAGAAATCAAAATCATTGTATTTACTCAACCTTTTATAGTTCAAAGTCAAAGTATCTAAGTATCTAGCATCATTATTGCAATCAACAGTATTACACTTGATAACAAAAATATTTTCCCTAGTATCTTTATTGAAACTAACAATATTACATTTGATAACAGACTTATTTTCCTTAATATCACTTAAAAGCATATCTAACACATATAGGTTGCTACTAATGACCCTTCCTCTGGTAATAGTTTCCTCAGTCCTGAGGTCCCGTAATAAGCAATTTGTAGGATAAATTATAATTCTTATTTGTGAATCAGTAGATAGCTTGTTCATAGAAATCAGGTTGAATTTAAAGTAGGGAGTGTAAAGAAGATTTTTTAAAACCAAACCAGATGCTAAATCGATATCACCAGTTTGAGTTACAGACCTTTTATTCCCATCAGATATTTTCACAGATATTGGTTGGGGTGTGTGAGAAATGTTGGTTAGTTGTTTTAAAATACTGCACATATACACAATAACACATGTATGTATGATCCAAGTTCCAGGCATATTAGTTTACAGTTGTCAGTTAAGCTAGTTTAGTTGTGGTGGTTACTGTCACATCCCAAAAATAGATATGAGAATAAACACACAAACCTATGGTATACCTCTATAATATCCTTAAATTTCTTGAACACTCATAATATCCACGATTATGAAATTCATAAATTTATCAAACATACGTTTATACTTTCATATACAAGAAGAAATTCAATATTTTACTTTTGTTCTAAATTCCACAACAACGAAATTATAATTCAACTAATCATAATAACAAAAGGTAGGTCATTCATAAAATGTTGTATTATATCAAACAAGCTTAGGTGACCTATAGAGACTAAGAGCATTCCCTAGGTCTTTACAAAAAAAAAAAACTTCTTAAGCCCACCTGACAGAATTAGAATATAATTTTAATAGGCCTTTAATTCTCAGGCGGATTGTTTTCTTCCTCAACCTCTGTATCTGAAAAAGATAATCAAAGAGAGTGTGAGTTTATCAAACTCAGTAAGTAATCAACTGTGCATGAAAATATCATAAACACAAATACCACATTGCTAATTCAATCAAAGGTATTATTCAATACATTCAACATATTCATATGTATAAACACCAGTGTTTTATGTCGGTTTTGAAAATCCTGTGAGCTTACATTCTCACAACCATATTAAGCTCAAAATCTATTAGTGTTCAATAGGTTTACGCTCCCTAATGTTCATCTTTAGGAATGTTTATCCATAAATTTACTAATTGGTATATTCAGGTCTGTTGAGTGATTAATCTCTCACCTTATTCAGGTCTGTTAGGTGATCAATTCCTCACTGTTTTTAGGTCTGTTGGACAATCAATCTTTTACCTTATCTTGTATTATCAAACACAATCACAATCATTACATACAATCATATTCCCATAAACATGTTCCAATTTGTTTAAGGAACTACCACATAGGGTAATAAAAATAATTGTCAATGATATTGTAATTTTTCTTCAACTTAAACATACATTGGTAATTTCCTTAATTTCATAAATAACACAAATGAAATTTATATTGTGCTTTGACCAATTTAGTAAATTAATTTTGCAAGATTGTCCACTCACCTTGATATTTGTCCAAACTTACCTTGTTCCTCACAAGTAATTGTATAAGATGATAGAGAAAAATTTCCTAGTAAAAGATATTACAAGGAAACATAAGAAAGGAAACAAAATCATGAAAATATGCAATATTTTCTGATTGCTACAGCAATGGTTCACTACAGTGACGGTTTGTTACAGTATCGTTGACTGCCGACACTATAGTAACTGCTACAGTAAACTCGAAAATTTTTCAAATTTTTCAGTTGCTATAGTAACTTCAAATTTGCAGAAAATCCTCCAAAATTTTTCATCTTATAATATTTTGTTTCTAAACCAAAATTTCATCTCTACCAACTTACCTTAACTCAATCTTAACTCAAAAACCTCCAAAACAACTCAAATCCATGACTTGTCATAAAAATCTTCAAGAACAAAATCTCCTCTAACTTTCCACATAAACTGAAATTTGAGGAAAATAATAAAATTAAAGCTTACCTTTGATCCTTACAGGGCTTTTGAATCGAACAAATCTCTAAGAATTACAAATTTATGGGAAGGATTTAGAGTGAGATGAAGGTTTTGGGGAGAGTTGCTAATGAGAGAAGAAAGAATCATGAAAAAAATGAGGGAGTTAGGGCAGCTAAAGGGTTTAAGGCCAAATGGGTTATGGGTAAACCCATGGGTACTAAACCCACTAACCCAAACCTATTTTGACCCAATACAAAATATTCCACTTAATTAAATTTAGCTCATCTTTTTCCATAAATTTTACAATTCACAAAAATACACTGTATAGCGTTACAAATATTTAGTCTAATCATTTAACACAATTTTCATAAATAATATTCAAAGAAAATTATTAAATATAAAAAAATTAAAATGACTAAAATAAACAAACCAAAATTATTCTATAAATACCGAAATAATTCTAAACGTATAACCCTAAAATTAGCAGGTATTACAGTTACAATTGGTTGTAATTCAGTTAAATAGTTTTCCTTTCTGAAGTGTGTTCATGTGAGCCTATATAAGTGGACTGTATCTCGTTAATCTGGTAAGATAATACATAGAAGTATTTCAGTTTATATTCTTTAGTCTTTTCTTTCTCTATTCTCTATGTTCTTTATCATGGTATCAGAGCTTTTCTAACCAGAGGATGGAAAACGAAACTTCAACACAGAGCATTGTTCCTCTTATTGGACAAAAGTCTCCAGTAACCTTCAGTCACTCGCTATTTGTAAAACTCGAGGAGAAAATTTTTTTGTTGTGGAAGCAACAAGTTCTCGCAACCATTGAAGGCTATGATCTGCTACAGTACATCGAAGGAGACTCAGCCATACTTGATAGATCAAGCTCCAATTATCAACACTACCACAAGCAAGATCGTCTTTTTGTCTCATGGTTTCTTTCATCGATGTTAGAGAATATTCTCACTAGAGTAGTAGGTTGAAGTAGATCTTATGAGGTTTGGAAGAGAAGTTCAGATTACTTTGTAGCGCATACTTGTGCGAAGGTCCATCAATATAGATCTGAGCTGCGAAACACCGAGAAAGGGTCAAGAACAATTGCAGAATACCTATTACGGATTAAGGCTTTAGTCGACTCGCTGATTTCCATTTGCAGCAAAGTTTTTTATCAGGAGCATGTAGAGATCATACTTAAAGGTTTACCAGCAGACTATAATGCCTTTGCGACTACAATCAGAACCAGAAAAGAGTCTTACTCTATAAGTGAAATTGAATCATTACTCCTTGCTCAAGAGATCAGACCTGATGTTTTAAATAAAGCCTCTGGCTCACTATCCACAACAGCTAGTGTTAATTCGAAGGAGAAAACTAATGATGCAGATAAGAATTCCTTTAGTAACAATAATCAAAATTTTAGAGGCAATTTTCAGTTGGCCAGAGATGGTAGGTGAGGTTTTTACAGATGAAGAGGATATGTAGAAATTTTCAGGCTGGAAGGAACTCAATTATTTGCCAAGTCTATTTAAAACTTGGACATTCTGTAGCATATTGTTACCACCGTTGATCACTCAATACAACTAGTATCGTCTCAGTATCAACATAAAAACAATCAAAATAATGTAAACTCCAGTAATGACATGTCTACACTTATGGCTTATTCTAATTGTGCTTATGATAATACAACATGGTTTCCAGACTCAGGTGCCACTAACCATGTGACCGTAAACTCAAGCAATCTAATCCAAGTGAATAACTACTATGGCTCAAATCAGTTGCATATTGGGAATGGAGCAAGTTTGCCTATCAAAAGCATTGGGAATACTATTGTCAAATCTCCTTTTAATCCTTCTATCTCTCTTTCTCTTCAAAATCTTTTTTATGTTCCTTCTATTACAAAAAATCTAGTTAGTGTTTCAAAATTTGCCCAAGACAACTATATCTTCTTTGAATTTCACCTTAACCGTTGTTATGTTAAATCACAGGATACCAAAGAAATTCTACTGGAAGGTTTGGTCAGTGATGATGGACTTTATTACTTCAAAAAATTTCATCCTCAAAAGGTTCAACACAAATCTGTTCTAACCTGCACTTTGAAAACATCCTCTGGTTCCACTCAAGATGTAATTTCATCTCATTACATGTTGTGGCACAATAGACTAGGTCATCCACATAATTCTGTTGTGCAATATGTTCTCAAACAATGTAATGTTTCTTGCTCAAATAAACAGACTTCAGTTTTTTGTAATTCATGTTGCTTGGCAAAATCTCATAGACTTCCTTCTTTTCCTTCTAAAAATATATACATAGAACCATTGCAACTCATTTACATGGATGTTTGGGGTCCAGCACATGTAAAATAAAAAAATAGTTCACTTTACTATCTTGCTATTGTTAATGCACATTCACACTTCTCATAGATATTTCCACTCAAAGCAAAATCTAATGTTGCTCAAATCTTCATTCGCTTTCACAAGATGATTGAACTTCAATCCAACTACAAAATAAAACAAGTTCAATCGGATTTGGGTAGTGAATTTCGTTCTTTCACTACCTTTTTTAAAGAAAATGGAATCATTCATAGATTATCGTGTCCACATACATATCATCAAAATGGAGTCATTGAAAGAAAGCATAGGCATATTTATGAAACTGGCCTTGCCTGACTTGCGAGAGCTAACTTGCTTATGGATTTTTGGGAGGATGCATTTACTACTGCTGTTTATCTTATTAACAAGCTTCCCTCATTAGTTACTGGTGATATTTCACCTTTTCAAAAATTATTTCATAATCCTCCAGATTATTTCTTTTTAAGAACCTTTGGTTGCTCTTGCTTTCCATTTCTTAGACCCTACAACAAGCACAAGTTGCAATTTAGATCTCTTGAATGTGTGTTTATTGGATATAGTTCCCAACATAAAGGGTACAAGTGTTTAGCTCCCAGTGGTAAGGTGTTCATTTCTAAAGATGTAGTTTCCAATGAACAAAGCTTTCCTTACCAAAATTCCTCTTTTATCAACCTATCCTCCACTAATTCTACTGCCTCTATTATGCCCTTTGCTTCCCTTCCTAAAATTCTTTCTCAATACACTGATGGCATCTATGGTCCTCTTTAATATCCTACTGTTTCTACTGCTAATGTTTTTGCTACTGACCATACAACTTCTGCATATTTACATATTGAAGATCTAGCTTCTGTAGGATCTTTTACTGGCAACCTAAACTCCATAGAGCTCACAAGATTAGTTTCTGTACCAAACAACAACATAGTTCATCCTTCTAGTTCAGGTTTGGCAAATTCTAACAATGATGCAAACCCACAGTTATCTTCTTCTTCTGGTAATAACACACATCCCTCAACTTCTTTAACTTCTAATCAGAATACTGGTAACACTCATCATATGGTCACTCGTTCAAAAGTAGGCACCTTCAAACCAAAAACATACCTCACTCATACTACTCCTAAGTCTGTTAAACATGCCTTGTTAGATGAACATTGGGCAGCAGCTATCAAATCTGAGTATGAAGCTCTTATCTTAAATAACACTTGGTGTTTGGTTCCTTTACCTCTCAACAAAAGTGTTATAGATTGCAAATGGGTCATTAGAGTAAAAGAGAACACTGATGGATTAGTAAATAAGTTTAAAGCTAGATTGGTTGCTAAGGGCTATGATCAACACTATGGTTTGGATTTTCATGAGTCCTTCTCTCCAGTAGTGAAACCTGCAACAATTAGAACTGTTCTCTCTATTGCCTTGTCAAATGGATGGAGTATCTATCAAATAGACTTTAATAACACTTTTCTTAATGGTTTTTTGAAAGAAGAAGTCTATATACAACAACCTCCTGGTTTTGAACATTCTAATAAACAACTTGTCTGTAAATTGAACAAGGCGATCTATGGCCTTAAACAAACTCCTAGAGCTTGGTTTGAAAGTCTAGCAACTACACTACTGAAGTTTAGGTTCTTGGTTAGTAGAGTAGATCCTTCATTGTTTATTAGAAATGACTCATCTACTGTTACCTATGTTCCTATATATGTTGATGATATCCTAATCACTGGTAGTAGTTCAAATTTCATTTCTTCATTGAAGCTGAAACTTAATTCTGAGTTTGCTCTAAAAGATCTAGGGTTGCTTAAATATTTTTTGGGGGTAGAAGTGAACTATACAGACAATGGCAATATGTTTCTATCTCAAAATATACATGATTTACTAGCAAAGGCAAAGATGGATAGTGCAAAACCCATTAATACTCCCATGGTCTCAAATGCAAAACTTACAAAAGAAGGTAATATTCTTATGGCAGACCCTACTTTATATAGATCCATTGCAAGTGCTATTCAATATGTTAATATCACTAGAGCAGAAATAGCCTTTACAGTCAACAAAGTGTGTCAATTTATGCAAAAGCCACTTGAAGAGCATTTGAAGGTAGTGAAACGGATCCTAAGATATCTAAAATGCACTATTTCTTCTGGTTTACAATTTTCTCCTTCATCCAATCTCTCTTTTACTGCTTACTGTGATTCTAACATGGGTAGTGACATTGATGACAGAAGGTCAACCTCAAGGTTTTGTGTTTTTCTTTTACTGTCTCTTGGAGTGCTAAAAAACAACCCGTGGTGTCTAGATCAACCACTGAAGCTAAGGACAGAAGTTTGGCATTGGTAGTCATGGAGATAGTTTGGTTAAAATCACTTTTGACAGAGCTACAAATCCCACTCATCTCTAAGCCCCTTATATTTTGTGACAACATGAGCACTGTTTTATTATCCAGAAATCCAATCCTGCATCAAAGGATGAAACATCTAGAGTTGGATCTCTATTTTGTCCGAGAGAAAGTCATATTTGGTGAAATCATTGTGAATCACATACCGTCTTTGTATCAAAAAGATGATATATTCACAAAACCTCTATCCTTATCCAGGTTTCAATTTTTGAGTAATAAACTTAGAGTAGGAGCGAGCCCCTCCTTGATTTTCCAGGGGCATATTAGTTGTGGTTCTGGTTTGTAATTTGCTTTATTTCTTTTATCTCTGTTGTGATTACTGTTGAGTTATCTCTGGTTTTACTTTTGCAATGTTGTAATCACTCTCTGGTCCTGTACTTGGAATCTCCATACTCTAAGTTTACAGGGGCATATTAGTGTACAGTTGTCAGTTAAGCTAGTTTAGTTGTGGTGGTTACAATTTGGTTGTAATTCAGTTAGATAGTTTTCCTCTCTGAAGTGTGTTCACGTGAGCCTATAAAAGTGGATTGTATGTCATTAATCTGATAAGATAATACATAGAAGTATTTCATTTTATATTCTTCAGTCTTTTCTTTCTCTATTCTCTATGTTCTTTATCAAGGCTTAATATTATTAAGAGTATTTAACACAGTATGTAAATCAGAGAACATGGGTCTATGGTGAGTGGCAATACCTGCATAATAGTTACTTGGAAATTCTTCGATCTTTACTAGGTTGACAACATGATTATCAGTATGTCCTTTGCCTTTGATCTTGTAAATCTCTTGCTGCAAATTATGCAGAATGCTTGATACAGATCCTTGCTTCAGGGTTGATTCATCAGATTTTGCCAAATTTGCATTCTTCTTTTGTCCCTTGTATTGCTAGTACCATTCTGGGTACCCATTTAACTGGAAGCAAGTTTCTCTTGTGTACCCAGGGGTATTGCAATAATCACAATACCTTACACTTTTATCACTGTTACATGTTTTGCCTCATCTCGTATGCAAGGCTTGATTATTTCTACCTTTCGCTCAATTTGCTCCTCTGCCTCTGCCTTGCTGGGTTCTTGTCAGGATAGCACTATTTTCTTGCGAGCCCACATAAGTCAGATTAATTTCTCTCTACTTTTCTACACGAAGAATCATAGAATAGGCTTTGTTGGCATTGGGTAAAGGCCCATGAGGAGGATTTGTACTCTAATTGAGTCATACACATCATTAAGACCCATTAAGAATTGGATAAGCCTGTTAGAACCAAAAGAAATAGAAAGAAAGGAAATAGGAGGCGAAGGAAGACCGAATCAAAATATAGTGTTTTGATACCATGTAGAATTTCACAGTAGGGAAAATGGAATATTGTTGTATTATTGATATCAGAAAAACTGTACTTACTGGGAGAAAATAACCTCTGTTAAGTAATCAAAAGAAAAATTAAACTAACACTACTATCACAACTCACACTACAAAAAAAATAGCTTTCAATGGTAATTTTTGGTGGCAACTAAAAAAGTTGCCACCAAAAGTCGACCTTTAGTGGCAACTAAAAGAGTCACCACTAAAAGTTTGACTTTTGATGGTAACTAAAGAGTCGCAACCAAAAGTTTAACTTTTGGTGACAACTTTTAACAGTTGCCACTGAAATAGGGACTTTTGGTGGCGACTTTTGAAAGTCGCCACCAAAAGTCTAATTTTTCAAAATAAAATTTAAAAAATTTTAGACTTTTGGTGGCGACTATGATAGTTGCTAACAAAATAACATTGGTGGCGACTTCAAGAGTGACCAAAAATCAATTTTAGGTATTTTTTTAAAATTACTTTCGGTGGCAACTATAGTTGCCACTGAATGTGACTTTGGTGGCAACTCTGAGAATCGCCACCAAAAGTCTAAACTTTTTTATTTTTATTTAAAAATAAATTAATTTTTGATGGTAATTCTTAAAAGTCGCTAACAAAATACTATTGGTGGCAACCAAAAGTTGCCACCAAACACCATTAGTGGCGACAAAAGTCGCCACCAAAGATAATCAAAAATCATTTTTAACATTTTTTTAAAATACTTTCGGTGGCGACAATAGTTGTCACTAAAGGTGACTTTTGGTGGCAATTCTGAGAGTCGCCACCAAAAGTCTAAATTTTTTTATTTTTATTTAAAAATAAATTGACTTTTGGTGGCAACTTTTGAGAGTTGCCACTGAAAGTGGGACTTTTAGTGGCGACTCTCATAGTTGCCACCAAAAATCAATTTTTATATTTATATATAATTATTTTTTATCTATTAATCTACTAATAATAATATATTTTCTTTTTATTAAGTTAGATATTGTTTCATTTTAGTGTTATGATGTTTTTGGCTTAAAATAATTTTAACAGATTATATATATATATATATCAATATTTTGCCCTTACATAACACAAATAAAGTGGTGGCGTAATGGCAATACACATATGGTTGCAAGCAAAGAACTCAGGTTCGAATATCAGGTATGCACATGTTTGGTTTAATTTCAAATAAACTCTAATATTGCACAAAAAAAAATCGAGTCGCCCTGAAACAGTGAGTTAGTAGATCGGCTAAGACCTGCACAGGTCAAATAGGTCTCGGGTTGACCCTTCGGACCAATCCGAGTCTAAAAAAATTACTATTGACTTTTGAGTCACCACCAAAAGTTTTTTAGTGGCAACTTTAACTAAAGGTAACCAAAAATTATTTTTTGACACAATTTTTTTTTTGCAAAAAATGACTTTTAGTGACAACTAAAGTCGCTACTAAATGGTAACTTTTGGTGGCAACTCTTTTAGTCGCCATAAAAAACCTTTCAACCTGAACTTTCAGCAACAACTTAGTTGCCACCAAAAGTATATATTTTTTTTTATAGTGTCACGGCAAAACTAATTAACTGCTTCTAATGGCTATATCCTAATGGTCAAATAAATCACACATACGTACAAGGTCTCCTTAAATTTTGTGTAGCTTGTAAATAATCCGTTTTTAAAGATGAACTTTTTTAAATACGTGCTTATATATATTTATATATATTCATTATCTGTTTAATTATATACCTATCTAAATGTTACAGTTCGTATTAGAATTTAACTAAATTAGTCATATTCATAATAAGATATAATTAAGAACAATAAAAACAAAATTCTACGCGTGTAATTACATCAATTCAATCAAAGTTATTTCAGAAAAAAATGAAATAGAGTTTTTTGAAACATTGAAAAAAGTTCTCCATTTTATAATTTATACGAATAAAAAATATTTTATTATGATTTTGAAGAACTCAATTGGGACCCCAAAGATGGAAAATTTTTTTTCTTCGCAGAATTAGGGACAAAATTTTCGATCTCAAAAATAAAATTTTATCTCAAGAAAATTTCGATTGTCAAAGATGGAAAATTATTCCATCTCAAATCAGGAAAGAAAAATTTGTTCATAATTCCGTCTAAAATATTTCGTCATTGATTTTATCTAAAATTAAGGATCATCTATCCCTTAGTCTGTCTCAAATTGAAGAAGGAATATTTTGACCTTAATTCCATGTCAAATAAGGTACAAATTTTTTTTCCCAAATTCCGTCTTAGAGTTTCATTTCAAAATTTGAACGAATCTTTATCTGAAGAAGTTGGATCTTCTGTGATATTTTGTGATCTTAGCATGACAATTTAAACACAGATAATTATCATAAATAGTAAAATGTATAAGATAATTAACCAAAATTTCAATCTAACTGATTTGATCCAAATTTTCTAAGCAATGACTGGAAAAGGTCTGATACAGTAAATTTTGCTAGTGAAAATGACCAGACAATTGGGAAGGCTCTAAATGAAACAGTTAGCTTAATCAATCTCTTGAAATGGAGACTTTGAGCACAAGATTTTGGTGATCAATGAGCTCAAAGAAACAAATGTTTCCTTCCTTCAAATTGCATTCCCTCGCAAACTTAGCCCAACCACCAGAGAATTTCCAGTAGTTTGAAGAACACACCACTTTCAATGCCCATGATTTTTCCCCAGCTTGCAATCTCACATCTTGTCGATGACATCGGATATACCTCTTCACGAACTCTTTTGGTAAGTACTGCATGCAATGCAAGTAGCAACAATTTAAAAAAAAAAATATATATATATATATATACACTTCCTCATAATTAATTAATTACTTTATATAGATATACACCAAAAACTCTTTGTCTTCAGTCATACCGGCCCTACATACTTCGTTGCGTGAGACTCCTCATAACAATCTTGAAGCAGTTCTCTGACTCATCAAACTTCCTTGAAGCTTCAAGAATTTCAGAGTCTGTAGGTAGAGATCGATATGGTCAATGATTCAAGATATACAGTCAAAGAGACTGTTACGAAGTCTAATTTTATAATTTTTATACGGAGAGAATTATATTTATGATAATCTAATGTCACATTTTTTATTCTATAACTAAAGATGTGCAACACTTTTATATTTTCTTTTAATAGAATATTCTCTATTAAACTAATTAAGTATATATTAGTTTATTTTCTTTTATATTTTCTTATATTTTAAATATATAAGAAAAGGACTTGTAATTTTGAAAAGAGTATAATTAACAAACTTCTCAATAAAAAGCAAGTAACACGAGCAAAATGAAAAATTAAGGGCGAAATTTTTGGTCTCTAAAAATAAAATTTTATCTCCAGAAAATTTCAATTGTCAAAGATGAAAAATTATATTGTTTTAAATTAGAGATGAACAATCAGTCTATAATTTCGTCTTAGATATTTTGTCATTGATTCTGTTTCAAATTAAAAATGAATTTTTTATCCTTAATTTCATCTCAAATTGGGGATGGAATAATCCATCCCTTAGTATGTCTCAAATCAAAGGAATATTTGGTTCTTGATTCCATATCAAATCAGAAAATTGAGATTCAAATAAAATGTACCTTTGGTAATGGAAACACCTTGATCCTCTCTTGGGTTATGTTGCTCAATAGAGTGCTGGGTACCACCAACATTGTTCGGGAAATGTGGGGTCAATGTGGGTCCCACTCCGGCTTCCATGTATGGTACAATGTTAGGAACACTAGAATCATGTTGGGTAGTAAAGCCATGCATAGAATATAAATTTGTAATAGAAGGGGTTGGTTCTTGTGAAGTGACACGAAAAATAACAACATTGAATAAAACTTGTGTGGTAGCACGTCGAAAAATCATCTCAAAGGCACAAACGTCGCCTTCTTCCAAATGATTGTCCTCAGCAAAAGATCTCCAGCCAATTGTAAAAAAAGCTCTCCTAGTGCTCAAACTGAACTTACACTTAACATCCCAACTTCTCTCTTTTCCATTGACTTCAATGCTTGCAGTCCCATCTATGTCTTTCAAATATTTTCGTGAGAAGTCGCACGGTACGTACTGTTTCCACAGATACAAATATAACTAATAAGAATATTATGTTGATATCAAAGATGCTATGGTTACATAATATTGATTTCATTTTTCTTAAAAATTTAAGTTAAATTAATTAATCATGCATTTATTGACCCAGAAAAACAAAGTAAATTGATACCAAAGGACTGCCATAAGCAGATGATGAGGTCACTGAACGTATGAAAAATGGATACTCTGAACGGAATCTTGATGCTCTCTCTAGTGCTCTGCTACATTTGCTATCTTCTAATATTGAAGCTGTTAGGTTACTGAAAGGCAATTAATCAAGGAGAAGGATAGAGAAGAACACACAAAGAAATTACGTGGTTCGGTCAATGCGACCTACGTCCACGGACAGAGAGAATATCTGTATTATTTCTGACGGAGGCTATACAGAGAGAAATTACATCAACCACTCTTACAATGAATTCCCTCACACTCATATATATAGAGACAAATGGGTCATGGGTCGTGGGTCGGGTTACAAACCGGGTCACCCACAAAATTCAAGTCAAACCCAACAATTTCCCTCCTTGACTTGAATTCTCTCAAATCACCAGAACTAAATATAAATTCATCTCTGTCATTCAAGCCCTGTAGGGCTTCATGGAATGCGAACATTCACCAAGTCCAAGCTATGCTTGAACTTCTCTGAAGGCAGAGCCTTTGTCAACATATCTGCTGGATTATCTGCTGTGGCTATCTTCTCGATGGATAATTTCTTGTCTTCTATCACATCTCGAATAAAATTCAATATGATATCAATATGCTTCGACCTCTCATGGTAGACTGGGTTCTTGGCCAAACTTAATGCACTCTGACTATCACAATAAATGATAGGTCTCTGAATATTTAACCCCAGACTATCAATCAAACCATGTAACCACATACCTTCCTTAACTCCTTCTGCCAATGACATGTATTCTGCTTCAGTGGTAGACAAGGCAACTGTAGATTGAAGTGTTGCCTTCCAACTGACAGCACATCCATTCAGAGTCAAGACATAGCATGTTAAGGATCTCCTCCTCAAAAGATCTCCAGCATAATCTGAATCTGTATAACCAACCAAGCCACTATCAGATTTATCAGCACCATAAACCAAGCAAATATTACTCGTACCTTTGAGATACCGCATAATCCATTTAACTGCATTCCAGTGAGCTCTCCCAGGATTACTCATAAACCTGCTTACCACACTGACTGCATGAGCCAGATCAGGCCTAGTACACACTATTGCATACATCAAGCTTCCAACAGCATTACAGTAAGGCACTGAACTCATGTACCCTTTTTCCTCAGCTGTAGTAGGTATTGTACTAGCATCAAGTTTAAAATGTGCCGCCAATGGAGTACTAACCGGCTTAGAATTATTCATTTGGAAAGACTGCAACAATTTTTCTATGTATTTCTGTTGAGATACATACAGTAAACCTGCACTTCTATCTCTCCAAATCTCCATGCCCAGTATCTTCTTGGCTGCACCCAAATCCTTCATCTCAAACTCACTGCTCAACAAGGCTTTCAAACTATCAATTTCAACCTTGTTCTTTGCAGCAATTAACATATCATCAACATATAGCAACAAATAAATATAAGAATCATCTGCAAGTTTCTTAGAATAGACACAGTTATCAAACTGATTACGCAGAAAACCATGGGAAGTCATGAATGCATCAAATTTCTTGTACCACTGTCTAGGAGACTGCTTCAAACCATACAAGGACTTTTTCAGCAAACATACATGATCTTTCTTCCCAGAATCAAGAAATCCTTCTGGCTGTGACATATAGATCTGCTCCTCTAAATTTCCATGTAAGAAAGCAGTTTTCACATCCAGTTGTTCCAACTCCAAGTCAAAAACACTTACCATAGACAAAAGGACACGAATGGTTTTATGCTTCACAACCGGGGAGAAAACTTCATGATAATCAATTCCCTCATTTTGTGAAAAACCCTTTGCCACAAGTCGTGCTTTGAACCTTGCTGGTTCAACTCCAGGAATACCTTCTTTCTTCTTGAAGACCTATTTGCATCCTACCGGTTTCACTCCCTTTGGTAACGGTACAAGATCCCATGTTTCATTCTTCTCAAGAGATTGCATCTCTTCATTCATTGCAACCAGCCATTCTGATGCTTCTCTACTCTCAACTGCTTCTTTATATGATCTCGGGTCATCAGAATCAATACTTTCACCTACTGCCAAGGCATAAGCAATTGAATTAACATCAACTATATCAACACAATCTGCATACCTCATAGGTTTTCTGATTTCCCTTCTTTCCCTCCTTGTTGCTATAGGTTGTGATTCTTCTTCTTCCCTGGGCTGCTGTACAGGGTCTGTTATAACCCTTTTTGAAGTTTGAACTTCAATTTCCACCTTCTGGTTGGCACCTTGATCATTATTACCTGCATGACTACCAAGCTCCTCCTTCTGACCAAACATAGCAGACTCATCAAAAGTTACATCTCTGCTAATAATAAATTTTGGAGTTCTATCCTTTTCAGTACACCACAGTCTGTACCCTTTAACTCCATGTGCATACCCTAGAAATATGCATTTCATTGCCCTAGGCTCTAGTTTACCATCATTCACATGAGCATAAGCAGGACAACCAAATATACGCAGGCCAGAATAATCAGAAGGTTTACCGGACCATACCTCTTGAGGAGTCTTAAAATCAATTGCAGTAGATGGCGATCTATTCACCAGATAACAAGCAGTGTTAACTGCTTCAGCCCAGAATTGTTTTGGCAAGCCAGCGTTTAATCGCATGCATCTCGCACGCTGCAACAGTGTTTGATTCATACGTTCTGCAACTCCATTTTGCTGTGGTGTATGACGTACAGTGCGATGCCTCACTATACCTTCTTTCTTGCAAAATTCATCAAATGGAGCGTTACAGAACTCCAACCCATTATCAGTTCTGAGTGTTTTGACCTGTTTTCCAGTCCGTTTCTCAACCATGGTCTTCCACTCCTTGAACTTCCCAAACACTTCATCTTTGGATTTCAGAAAATATACCCAAACCCTTCTAGAGTAGTCATCAATGAAAGTAACAAAGTACTTGTATTTGCCCTGAGATTCAACTGGAGAAGGACCCCACAAGTCTGAGTGAACATATTGCAGAACATCCGTAGAAGTATGCTTCCCAGAACTGAACTTAACTCTGCGTTGTTTACCCATAACACAAACTTCACAGAATTTCAGTTTCCCAGTTTCTGCTCCTTCTAACAATCCTTGTTTACTTAGAATTGACAGCCCTTTCTCACTCATGTGTCCCAATCGGCAATGCCACAACTCTGTATAATCATCATTCTTCCCTAAAGATTTAGATACAGCCACTGTCCCCATCACAGAACTACCAATCAGAAAGTAAATGCCATGCTGCAATTTACCCTTCATTATAACCAGAGCACCTTTGGAAATTCTCAACTGTCCATTCTCTCCAGAGTACTTGTACCCTTGTTTGTCTAGAGTACCAAGAGAAATCAAGTTCTTCCGTAGACCAGGAACATACCAAGCATCAAGCGTCCTGACTATTCCATCATACATCTGAATCTGCACAGAACCACTGCCCTTAACACTGAGCTGCTCATCATCACCCAATCTCACAACACCATTCCACTCCTTGAAAGAAGTAAACAGTTCACGTGAGAAAGTCATATGATAAGATGCACCTGTGTCCAAGACCCAAGTATTTGCAGAACCAGAGGTGCTGACTGTAAGAACATCAATGTCTTCTTCTTCGTCAGAACTATCTTGCACCACCGCAGCACTACCACTGGTATTCGGTTCCTTCTCGTCATTTCCCTTCTTCCTCTGTGGACAATTCTTCCTGATGTGCCCCTTTTGTTTACAATGATAACATCGAGGTCCTCCTTTGTTCCTCGACTGAGACCGTGACTTGCTTCTTTTTCCATCATCCCTTTTAGTGTCTCTGCCTCTGCCAACATACAAACCTGCTTCTGCACCATCCTCATTAGAACTAGAGACTCTTCTCTTCAGCTCTTTAGACTGCAAAGCATCTTTGACATCATTAACAGAGATACTATCTCTACCATACAACATAGTGTCAACAAAGTTCTCATATGAATTTGGTAGAGAACACAAAAGAATGATAGCCTGATCTTCATCATCTATCTTAACCCCAACACCCTGTAAATCCAGGATAATTCGGTTAAAATTATCAAGATGATCTTTTACCTGCATATTTTCTGTCATCCGCAGGGTATACAAACGCTGCTTCTGATATAACCGGTTTGTGAGAGACTTTTTCTGGTATTTATCATCCAATTTCTTCCACAAACCTGCAGCAGTTGATTCATCAACTACTTCTCTCAACACCTCATCTGTCAGACTCAATAGTAATGCACTATGAGCCTTTGCCAAAATTTCCTTCTTCTCCTCTTCTTTCAACGTGTTAGGTAGACTACTTTCTCCTTCTAATGCCACTGCACATCCCTACTGAACCAGAAGTGCCCTCATTTTTACCTTCCACAAAGTGAAATCATTCGATCCATTGAACTTCTCAATATCGAATTTATGAGTCGACATCTTTTCAAATAACAGCAGATAAATTACTAGCAAATTTCGCAATCAGAAATTGAATTTCACAAAACTGTTCAGAACCTTGCAAACTGACCAGAACTTCACTAACAGAAATTCAACACAGCAGTCCAACAAAATTCACAGCAGTAAACCAGAAATTCAATCCAGCACAATCCAGTAAATTCACACAGAAATTCAGAATTCTTTTCTGAATTAAACATAAACTTACCGGAACTGTGTCGAGGAAACAATAACGATCGCAACAGAAAACTTGGTCCAAACAACAACAATGACCAAACAACAGCTTTGACCAAACAGCAATTTTTGACCAAACAGCAGCTTTAACCAAACAGCAGCTTTGACCAAACAACAGCTTTGACCAAACAGCAACTTTGACCAAACAGCAACTTTGACCAAATAGTACCGTTGACCGTTGACCGTGCTACAGTGCCTCGCCGTAGAAGACGATGAACAGTGCTTCCGATGAAGATTCCGTCAATGAACAGTACTTCCGATGAAGATTCCGGCGATGAACAGTACTCGCAACCGTAAAAACTCACCGAAACAACTGAAAAACGATCTCCAATGCACTAGAAATGCAATAAACGGTCTCTTTTTCCTCAAAAACAAGCGAATCAAGCTAGATCTGAAATTTAAAACTAGATCTGAAAATTTTCTTACCACCAAAAATTGGTCTCCGACGTTCTTTAACGCACCAAAGATGCAGAGAATGGTCTCCTATGCTCCAAATCAACCAAATCGGGGCAAGATCTGAAATTTTGGAGCCGGATCTGAAAATTTTCGGACGTGCTACAGTAATCGACGAACCAAAAATGAACCAAGGCTCTGATACCACTTGTTAGGTTACTGAAAGGCAATTAATCAAGGAGAAGGATAGAGAAGAACACACAAAGAAATTACGTGGTTCGGTCAATGCGACCTACGTCCACGGACAGAGAGAATATCTGTATTATTTCTGACGGAGGCTATACAGAGAGAAATTACATCAACCACTCTTACAATGAATTCCCTCACACTCATATATATAGAGACAAATGGGTCATGGGTCGTGGGTCGGGTTACAAACCGGGTCACCCACAAAATTCAAGTCAAACCCAACAGAAGCCTTTCCATTAGTAACCTCATCGTCTTCTGACCGTTTTTTAGTTCTATTACATCCTGCACATTTGGTATGATCCAAATACCATATCAAAGTTAAGAGCAATCCAATCATGACACTTGATCAATGCATAGCCAAAAGAAGAAAATATAAACAATGCGTTACGTTTATTTTAATCTTTTAATATAGAAAATTACAAATGACTTGCTATATACGTCAACATGATACGAATACAAATTAGGTGTGATCTTCCGGTTCAATTTTGAAACTTAAGACTTATCAATTTTGTAAAATTATAATCTTATTCAATTTTAGTTTTTAGAAAATTTGATTTAATTTTAAACAATTTACTTCGTTTTTAATTAGAGGATTTGAATCGATTTTAGACGATTTTGTTTATAATAATTTATAATTTATAATTTTTAGAATATATATATATATATATAATAGACCAGATTAATTAAAAGAAAGATGTCAAATTAATTAAAATATACATAAATATAATTTTATTAACATTAAAATATATAAATATAATATTTTATTTTTATAAAATATAATTTTTTTTATATATAAAGTTAGTTTGTTTTAACTGAATGAACTTATACATTACATCTCAAGTTCTCTTTGTCTTTCCACTAATACTAATGCTTGCAATCTCATTTTTGTTGGTTAAATATTGTTTTGAAAAGTTGCATGGTATGACTTCTTTAAATTAATTGATTATGCATGTATCATTCTAATTTATTGAACCCAAAAAATATTAAATAATACCATTGAACCGCCATGAGCATATGATGAGTTAATTGTACGTATGAAAAATGGATACTTCGAACGGAATCTTGTTGCTCTCTCTAGTGGTGTGCTATGTTTTGTATCTTCTAATATTGAAGCCTTCCCTTCAGTAACCTCATCCTCTTTTGACCGTTTTCTAAATCCATTACGTCCTGCGCTTTTATACTTTTACATGTTATAAATAACATGTTCTGTTCGCCAGGAATAAAAATCATATAAGAAAAATTGTTGTACCTCTTGTGTTCAGGTGATGTTTTGCCCTTGGAACAGTTCCATCACGTGGCTTGAAGAAGCTTGAAGGCTCTTCATTAGGGGAATTGGTTTTCATCTTCTTACTGGGTTGCGTTGATGGAGATGATCTAAGTCTAACTGGCCTTCCATCATGACTCGCCTCATCATCATCATCATCACTTTCTTGTTCAAGTTTGACCTCTTCACAATTATTATCATCATATCTAACTGGCCTTTCATCAAGACTCTCCTTATCATCGTCATCATCATCATCATCATCACTTTCTTGTCCAAGTTTGACCTCTTCACAATCATCATCATCATCATCAATATGAACTATGTCTCTTACAGAAGCAGGATAGTCTATTTCTGAGGCACTCTTATCAAATATGATAACCTGAAAACGAGATCTAATTCCTAATTCATACCTAAACATCAATAAATGCCCTTCAGCTATTTTATAGTAATCTGCAAATTTTTTCCAACCACCTCTGAACCAAACACCCCCATCATCATGTTCTATCCAATTAACTTTCCACTCGTCACCATTCGGAAGGCTCAGCGTTACTGGGTTTGATAATCCTTTCCAATATTTCCTCACGAAACTGGTTGGAATTTTCTGTCACAAACATCAGTTCAGTTAACATTAGCGTTCAAGATTAATGGCAAGAAACACCCACAAATTCATGTTGCATTTAATACGCCCTCAACTAACTGTAACATGATAATAAATATTATTCAAGATAGAGGTAATAGCTATATATATAGCCACACGAAAATATCATGAAACCACTCGCAACAATGGAGGATAACTTGAGCTCAGTCACTAATGTCTTGTAAGAATATAAGTTTTTAAGATATTTTTTTTTGCATCCAACGTACAAATGAGTTAGAAAACTGATTAAGAAAAAACTTTGAATGAAACATTTCGAGAATAAGCCTAGCTTTATAAAGAAAGGAGAAATTTAAAAGGAGATGGCGATGATGCATACACATATACTATGTATATACATTGGTATTAATATATATATATATATATATAGATAAATTAAAAGGGGAAAGAGATGATTACAAGCTCTCCATGTTGAAGGGTGGATTGCAGAATGATCTTGAAAAAGTGGGTGGCGTTTGCATGACGTTGAGATGGCATTGCTTCGACTTTGAACAAGATGGAAAGCCTCAAAATGGGTATTATGCGTTAGATTTAGTGTTGCTAGATTATTTTGGAAGCTAAAAGGCTATATATATAAAATAAAATCCACGACTCATCAGTTCTTATTGATTTACGTGTTAAATTAATTGTGCATAGAAAATTTAATCACTGTTTAATTTAGCCAGACGCCATTAATTTATTTGAATTGAAATCGGTGCAGAACTTTGACCAGTTTCTGAATCCATCAGCAATGGAAATATAATTAAAGTGACCCACCGTGCTTCAAATAATTAAAATTAACCAAAATTTTAATCCAGCTGATTTGAAATGTCTAATACAGTAAAATTTCCTACCGGAAATGACTAAACAACTGGGAAGGCTCAAAAGGAAACAGTGAGCTTAATAATCAATGTCTTGAAATGGAGACTCTGAGCACAAGATTTTGGTGATCGATGAGCTCAAAGAAACTAATGTTTCCTTCCTTCAAATTGCATTCCCTCGCAAACTTAGGCCAACTTCTAGAGAATCTCCAATAGTTTGAAGAACACTGCACTTTCAATGCCCCTGATTTTTCCCCAACTTGCAATCTCACATCTTGTCGATGACATCGGATATACCTCTTCACGAACTCTTTTGGTAAGTACTGCATGCAATGCAAGTAGCAATATATATATATATATATATATATGTATAAACCTCCCCACAATCAATTAATTACTTTATATAGATATACACCAAGAACCTTTTCTTCATAGTCATACCGGACCTACATACTTCGTTGTGTGAGAGTCCCTCATGACAATCTTGAAGCAATTCTCCGACTCATCAAACTTCCTTGAAGCTTCAAGAATTTCAAAGTCTGTATGTAGACATATGGTCAGAGATTCAGGACATACAGAGAGAACTATTATAGTCTATGATAATCTAATGTCACATTTTTTTTATTCTACAACTAAAGATGTGCAACACTTACATTTTCTGTCCATTTTTTAATAGAATATTCTCTATTAAACTTAGTATATATTAGGTGTTGTTTGTTTAAAAATATAACATTAAGTTACTAATAATAAAAAGAAATACTATAAAAGTCCTCTCACCCAAAAATTTGAAATTGTATAAACTACTTTGTAATTATATTTTAAATAAAATAGAAAAGGACTTGTAATTTTGAAAACAACATAATTAACAAACCTCTCAATAAAAAGCAAGTAACACCGATTTGAGATTCAAGTAAAATGCACCTTTGGTAATGGAAGTGCCTTGATCCTCTCTCGGGTTATGCTGCACAGTAGAGTGCTAGGCACCACTAACACTGTCTGAGACATATGGGGTTCATGTAAGTCTCACTCCAACTTTCCTGTATCGAACAGTGCTAGAAACCTCAGAATCATGTTGGATAGCAAAGCGCTGCATAGAATCTGAATTTGTAATAGAAAGGGTTGGTTCTTGTGAAGTGTCACGAAAAATAATGACATTGAATGAAACTTGTGTGGTAGCACATCGATAAATCATCTCAAAGGCACAACATCGCCTACTTCCAAATGATTGTCCTCAGCAAATGATCTGAAACCAATTGTAAGTATAGATCTCCCTGTGCTCCAACTGAATTACACCTAACATTCCAACTTCTCTCTTTTCCACCCACTCTAATGTTTGTCAGTCCCATCTATATCCTTAAAAAATTTTCGCGAGAAGTCGCACGGTATGCGCTGTTTCCACAGATACAAATAAAACTAATAAGAATTATTATGTTGATATCCAAGATTCGCTGCTTACATAATATTGATTTCATTTATTTAAAATTGAAGTTGAATTAATTAATCATGCATTTCACTGACCCAGAATTCCAGAAAACAAAGTAAATTGATACCACAGGACTGCCATAAGCATATGATGAGGTCATTGAACGTATGAAAAATGGATATTCTGAATGGAATCTTGATGCTTTCTCTAGTGCTTTGCTACATTTGCTATCTTCTAATATTGAATCCTTTCCTTCAGTAATCTCATCGTCTTTTGACCGTTTTCTAGTTCCATTACATCCTACACATTTGGTATAATCCAAAAACCATTTCAAAGGTAAGAACAATCCAATCATGACACTTGATCCATGCATAGCTTCTAAGTAAAAGAAGAAAATATAAACAATGCGTTAAGTTAATGTTAAACTTTTAATATAGAAAATTACAAATGACTTGCTTCATACGTCAACATTATACAAATACAAATTAAGAGTGTTCGTTAGGTTTAATTTGATTTGGTTTTAAATCTTAACCAAATCAAAATTAATTTATAGATTTTGTAAAATTATGAACTTATCAAATTTTAATTTTTAAAAAATTTGGTTCATTTTAGAATGATTTAATTCAGTTTTAGTTAGATGATTTGATTTAATTTTAAGTAATTTTGTTTATAACATAAAATATATAAATATAATATTTTATATATATATAAATTATAATTTTTTTCATATATAAAATTGTTTTGTTTTGACTAATCTAAACATCTAACCAACTAAAATTCATATTTCAAAAATCAATTTAAATTTTATTTTTTTTATTTTGATGAGTTTTAGATCAATTTAAATTCGACTTAGTCAATTTGATTTGTTTTTTAACACCCCTTGTACAAATAACATGTTCTATTCGCTAAGAATAAAAACCGAAGAAGAAAAATTATTGTACCCCTTGTGTTCTCGTGTTGCTTTGCCCTTTGATCAGTTCCATCAAGTGGTTTGAAGAAGCTTGAAGGATCTTCATTAGGGAACTTGATTTTCATCTTCTTCCGAGGTTACATTGATGGAGATGATCTAACTGGCCTTTCATCACTCTCCTCCTCATCATCATCAATTTCTTGTCCAAGTTTAACCTGTTCGGGGAACTCTTCACGACCACCATCATCATCATCATCATCAATTTCAACTACGTCTCGTACAGAAGCAGGGTAGTCTATTTCTGAGGCACTCATATCAAACATGATAACTTGAAAATGAGACCCAATTCCTTTGTACCTGTAAACCAAGAAATGCCCATCAACTATTTTATAGTAATCTGTAAATTTTTTCCAACGACCTCTGAACCAAACACCCCCATCACGCTCTATCCAATCTAATTTCCACTCATCGCCGTTTGAAAGGCTCAGCACAACTGGGTTTGATAATCCTTTCCAATATTTCCTCACGAAACGTCTTGGAACACTCTGTCACAGACATTCATTATATAAGTTTATTAATATTAGCATTAACTAATGGGAAAGAAAATACTCTGTCAAAAGTTCATGGTTGCATTTACTACACCCTCAACTCAATAACTGTAACATTATAATAAATATCATTCAAGATAGAGTTTATAGCCATATATACGAAAATATCATGAAAGAGCTCAGTCATGAAACATAAAGTAACGAAAGACCTACTAAGATTTTTGAAGTTGGAAAGCAGATTTCCATTTCCATTTTCCGCACAAGTAATGGAAGTGACTAAACAAATTTCGAATGAAACATTAAGAAAATAACCCTAGTTTTAAAAAAAGAGAAGGAGAAATCTAAAAAAGAGGTGGCGATCATGCATATGTATTATATATATATGTGTGTGTGTGTGAGACACAGTTAATTTATATATAGTGAAAGCAAAAGGAGAAAATGATCATTACGTGCTCTCCTTGCTCAAGTGTGGATTGCAGAATGACCTTGAAAAAGTGGACTGCGTTTCCATGGTGTTGTGATGGCATTGTTTCCACTTTGAAGAAGATGAAAAGAAAGGAAGCCTCAAAATGGGTATTTAAGGGACCGTTGAATGAAACAGAGGGGGCTGGAAACTAAGAACAAGACGAGAAGACGCAGAGATGGAAATAGAGAGAGAGAGAGAGAGAGTTCAGCAAGAAGGATATGAGAGGAGGAAGACGAGTTGCGTAAAATTGGGGTTTTTGCGATTTTTTTTTTTAAAGTCATACACGGATATGAGATTTGGAGCCTTTCCAACTGGAGTGGGTTTTTTCAAATATAAAACTCTTCAATACTTTATTCTTCGGTACTTTCACTTGAACTCTTAGATTGAGGTCAGGGTCAGTCTAGATCGTGTAAGAACTATTAGAGAGATTAAATTAAATAAATTTAAAATTTTATAAGAATCAATTTAAATTTAAAATAAAATATATTTTAAAATGAAAGATTTAGATAAAATTAAATATAATTTTAAATCAAGTAAAAGATAATAAAAAAAAATCTTATATAGAGATCTAAGTGAATAGATTATTTATTAGACAAATACGATTTAAGTCGTTGAATTGCATGAATCTAACAACTTAGACTTTTAATATTTTTTACTCGTCATCCATAATTTCATTTCGACAGTTTAAGTAAAAGTATTATAAAGTCCAGTACTTTTATGATATTGAAGAGGTTTCAAATCAACTAGAATGGACCGGCTTTCTAAGATCCACAAACCCAATATTGCGTGGTTGGACACGTGGCAATAATTGAGCAATTTTTTTAAAGAAATCAAAACACAACATTTTAAAAGGAGAAAAGTGATCTGAGTCGTTAAATCGACCTAACAGCCAAAATAAAAAAAATAGTACTTTTTTTTTTAATGAGAAGATCAGAGGAGCTGCTTCCTCATCAATTAGATTTAAGCGTTTGGAAATCAAATAGTTATATATAATAAATTACTTGTGTATTGAAAATTTAATCCCAGTTTTTACGAAATTTTAGCGCTGAAAATTTAATCCCTGTATTGGAATTGGAAGTGGAGTAGTAATTTGACTAATTTCAGTAGCATATTTAATAACAAAAACTATATATACTCTTTATATTACTTATGTGGTTATTTATTTAAGGATACTTTTTTGTTAAAAATGGTAGACTTTTTACTCTATTATGATTTATTTCAATAAAAAGTAATAATCGATTATTGTAATAAAAGTTTTAATCATTACAATATTATAGAAATACTAAAATAGATACTTAATCAAAAAGTTTAAAAAATTGATGATTTTTTTTTTGAAAAAAAGAAATAGGGTAAGAGGATAAAAGCCCGACCAAGGTCAAAGTGTTGAAAGCGCACAGTAACATAGAAAGAATCAAATTTTAGTATTGCATCAGCAATTTAACAATAAAGTGTTTAAAATTTTTTTGATTAACTTTGATCACAGTACACAATGGAATGGATGTAATGAAAATTAATAACTTCCATGCTAAAGTGAATTTAGTTTCTCGAGTGAGAATGTTCATTTTTCGCATGTAAATCTTATACTTATCTCAAATCTAATTGTTCAATTAATAGATCATACGGTCAAATTTGAGACAAGCATTTTATATTGTAGTTATAGAATTTGTTTGATACAAGAGTTATGATCTTGGTCAATATTTATTTTGGATTACATGTGTATCAATGTCATCTTTGGCTGGAATAATAGAGAGACACTTTCTTTATACTTTTATTTCAACTAATTTCATAATATCTAAAAAAAATTCTTCTTGTGCAATAAAAGTTGAGAATTTTATTTTCTCTTTCTGTAGTTCTCTCTTTTTAATTGTTTTCATAATTGGCCACATTTTTATTTCAAAATTGTTTTTCAAGTACCACTCACATGTTTCTTTAATATTTTATTTAAGTCATTGGGTATTATAATAAGAGTTTTTGAAGATTTTTTTTTGCAATGAAAGAATAATTATTAGTTAACTAGGATAATCATAAATCTAGAGTGTGATACTTGTAGCTAGAAATTGTTATGTCTATTAATTTTTTTGTTTGACTATGAATTTTCATCAGGGTGTGCATGTAAAAACTATGAGTTACATATTTAATTACATAAATTGTGTGTGGTATGATGTGATGCTTACCCTGTGAATAAAAAGTGAGTAGAGATAGAAGGAATAAAATGAAAAATGAAAATAAGGGACTATAATGAAAAAAAAAACTTTGTAAGTGGTTGGACGAAATTACACCAAATGGAACTAATAAATAGGGATTAATTTAATAAAAATAATGTGAGACTTTAAAAGTTAATTAAAAGTTTAGAATTTAAAGAAATTAAATATAGGAAAAATAAAGAAAGAAATTTCTCTTAAATAAATGAAATTTAAGAAAAGTTAAATAATACAATTGTTTTTGTAGATTTTTTTTTCAAATTTTTTTTGCAATAAAAGAATGATTATAAGTTAAGGCCATAATTATCAATTACGATTCAAAATTGTTTTACTGCAAAACAAATCTTTGAAAACTCTTTTTGTAACATCCAAGGAATTAAGTGAAATTTTAAAGAAAAATATAGATGATATTTAAAATAAAGTTTTGAAGCAAAGATATAGTTAATTATGAAAATAATTAAAAAAAAGGAAAACTATGGAAAGAAGAAATAAAATTTTCAATTTTTATTGCACAAAATTTTTTTTCTAAGATACTATAGGATTAGATAGAATAAAAATTTAAAAGAAGTGCTGTTCTATTATTTCAGTCAAAAATAACCTTGATATACCTGTTATCTAAAAAAAAAAAAAGTTAACCAAAATTGTAGCAGTTAGATCAAACAAATTCATCAATCACGCTATAAGATACCTATTTCAAATCATGACCGTCTAATTAAATATCCACAATTGAGACAAGCACCTATTTCAAAGTAACACCCTGTTGGCAAGTTTGTTTGTGATATAACTCCATTGCCAGTTTCCACATTGAGTCGTCACATCGTTGCTCTAACCATCCATTTGTGCTCACATCGAGTTTTTCTTTTCAATTACATCCTACCTACTTTCGTTGAAAGAGCTTTGTCCTTATCTAACCAAACGAGTGTATATTTGAAAAATAATTAAAAAAATTTAAGTTTGCATAAAACATTATTTATAAAATTAATTTCATAAAAACTTAAATTTAAACAAATTTAATACAAAAATTATCAACTATACTATTTTATACTAAAATCATGTTAATATTATCCAAAGTTTTATAAAAAGGCAAAGCAAAACCAAACTTAATGAGATGTGAGTGACTGGGGCATCTATTTTCATCATTTGAACCCCTTTGTATTATTTTATTCAAAATATTAATTTTGATAGATTTTTTTGACCTTTTAGAAAATTTATTGAAATAATTATTTTAGTATTTTTTTTATTTGGTCAATTTTATTGGATAAAATATTTTGGACTTCTTAACTGTCCCAACCCACTTTAATTTTTAAATTCTCCTCACATTCCAATTTTTTTTTTATTTTTCGAAACTAGACCACTCTCACTGTAGCTGGTTTTGTCTGATACGTGTATCGTTCATGTTAGAGGTAACACAGGCCTTTTAGGACTCCTACGTCCGAGCACGACACATTAACCGACTTTTTTGATTGTTTGACTGGCATCATCCTTTTTCTTCCTCCTCTTTGCCAACCCTCTATTTTCTCCTCCCATTTTTTTTTCTCTCTTCTCCTTCTTCCCATTCTCACTTTCTCTTGACTCTCTCCTCTTCTTTGGTCCCTTCAAGCATCACACTTCATTTTGATAGTGTTGTTATCCCTCTATGCTCCCTTGTTCTTATTTCTTTCTGTGATAAATTTATTTTTCATCTTAGTATTGTTATTTTTGAAAAAATAATATTATTTTTATTTTATTTAATCTATTTATATTTATTTTATTTTTGTTGTATTAGGTAAAAATACGTTTTAATTTCTCACTTCTAAGTCATTTATTTCTATTGTCATTGAGATATATAATTTCTTTCATATTTTTTCTACTAGTTATTAATTTTAAATAATATTTTGAGAATATGTAGCTCTATTTTTTTATTGCTATATTTAAAAAAAATTTAGATGTGTGTAATTTAATTAATTTAGAATTTTAATTTGTTTTAGTTGTAGTTATTAATTTTAAATAATTATTCTTGTAATAATTAATTTAGGTAATATGTAATTGTTGTTTTTTTTAGTTTAGGGTTTTGGGATATTTTTCTTGGAATAATTATGTTAACTGTTGTAAATATTTACTTTCGGAATAATTATATATATATATTTATTATTGTTATACTTAAATAAAATTTTAGATGTTTTTACTTTAAGAAATTTGTAATTCTAGTTTTCTTTTTTATTTTTTTTGGTTAAAAGGAAAATTTATATTAAAGAAAGTTTAGTACATAATATGAAACAGGTACAAAAAGTGAAGCTTCCAAAAGGATTTTCTAAGATTGTTGGTAGCGCCTTGCTCTTTTGGTCAACTGATATCATACATTTTTATATACATTTTAGTCTCTATCTTAGTCTTGTTGCATACTTATTCATGAGAACTCTATAATTTTATTATGTTTCAGAATTTGTTGAATGTAATTTAATTATAAATTAATTATGCTTTAATTTTGTAATTAGAGAGCTAAAATGATGATGTGGATGCTGCTGATTCTTAGGTGGACAATGATGTGGCAATTTGTTGCTAACTAGTTCTGGTTTACTACACAAACAGACTACATAATTTAGCAAATAGAAAGGTGCAGCAGAACTAGCAGAAAATGACAAACAGCAGCAGAAATGCAGAAGATAAAAAACCAGAAGTGCAGTAGCAGAAAAATACAAAAGAAAGGGACTTGTCCATGAGTCAAAATTCGTCCCTCCTTCTCTCCTGCAGCTTAAAGAGACTTCAAAAGCCATTTGAGAGTGTTGAAGAGTTTCTCCTTCCATTTTTTCTTTGTAAATTTGTAGGTTTAACCCCTCATTTTTTCTTCTGTTTTGCGTGTTTTAGTCGCCATGAAAGGCTAAAACTCTTGTGTAATCAGTCCATAGATGAACTGGTATGTAATTTGAATTTTTAATACAATATATTGTTCTAGTTCTACTCTATTTCATCTCTGTTTGCCATTTTTGCCCCTAGTTCTTGTATTTTGCTTTTGTTTTGGTATGACTAAGTAAATATAATTAAGTGTTGTTCTAAAATCTTATTTGAGGTTAAGCTTGCTGTATGAATTTGTATGTGGTTGTTGGGTTTATGTAGTGAGTTGCAACTGAGATGACATTCAGTATACAGTTGCCAAGCATGATTAGGTTAGGACTTAATTAGATTATGTTGGGTTATAGATTAGTGGAGATCTCCCTGATTATAATTTTAATGCAATTCAGTCTTGGAAGGTTTTCTAGGAATTTATGTTTGATAATCTAATAGTAGAAATGAACTAGAAAATCTAATTAGGAATAAGACTGATGATGGTTGCATTCTAAGGATCCTATGGCTGATTTCGTTTCTGTTATGTGTTTCCATTTTATTTTGTTGTGTGTTATGTTCTATGAGCTTTAGTTTATGTTTAAGTACTTTAAATATGCAATCACCCTTCATGTGTTAATTAGTAGATAATTAAGGTCAATTAGTGTTAAAATAATTAATTAGACAATTAAAAGCAAGGCTCCACGAGAGAATATGATCTGAGAAAATTACTATACTGCAAGTTGCCACGAATCTAATTATGGGCGATTCGAAAGTCGTAGTGGCGTGAACCACCAATGCATTTGCACATCTATTGTAGTTTCTATGTATTTTACTGAGCTTGTATCATTCCAGTGAAAATAATAGGAATCTGCAATTTGAAATTAGAACAAATAGAGGATGAACATTGTTTTCATGATGAAGTAAATCAAAAAGGATTTGACTATCAATTTCAATTTCCAGTTGTTTGAAATCAAGAGTAATGGCTAAGGATAATCCATAGAACAGGCCTAAAGTTTTTTCCATAAGTGTTGAACCTCTTCCCATGAATCTTGAGGTCTCTACAATCCAAGTACCTTTGTCATCTCTAATGACTCCTGCAGCTGCTATAAAAACAGTTTTTGCAGAACCATCAATGTTAAGTTTATACCAATTTAAATATGGTTTAGTCCAAGAAGTTAAAGTATTATGAGAATCTATATTTATTGATCTGACGTTTTGGGAAGTGACTGAGCCTTGTGACCAGAATTCCACTACTTTGAACATGGTTTGCTTACTGAAAAGTGGTAGAGGAGGAACTTGTGATTTGAAGATGAAATCATTTCTTCTTAGCCATGTTCCCCTAAGGAAATAGAGAAAAATAGTATTCCGGGGGATAAGATAATGCCTTCTCTCCCTATCATTAGAGTTTTAAAAAATCGAAGTTTGAAAATTTTGGGAAAAGAAATCTTGTTGACTGATTTTTAAGTTTGTCCATATAGTTCTGACATGATCATAGTCTCTTAGCATATGGAGATGTGTTTCACAAGAAGATTATTATTAACTACATTTAGTCTATGAAGTTTCTTGTTTGTTGGGAGGCTTTTTAAGAAAGTTTGTCAGAGGAACATTTGTTCTCTTAGATGACAATTTATTTTCCAGATCCAGTTAAGATTTTTATTTTGATTATTTATGCCATTTACTTTGTTAATACCTTCAAGTTTGTTGACCTCCTGATTACAAAGGAATAAGTAAGCTAATTTGTTTTTGAAATTCTCATCTATGGATAGATTCCATATTTGTTTATCTTCTTTTAAGCCATTCTGGTGAGGTAAGGGTTGAGCAAGGATTTCTAATTATATGTTGTTAGGCCGATAGAAGAGAAGGTTTTTAATGTTCGAGTGAAATAAAAATCGAGAAGTTTGAATGATAGAGCTCACTTCTTCAAGTTTAGGGAGAGGTCAAATAAGTTGATGTCTAAGGGGTTTACTTAATCACATATCATACCATAGATTTCTTTATTTTTACTCTTTACATGGTTGCTTAAATTTTAGTAATGTTTTTTACATATGAAAATTGTATGTGTTACTAATTTTAAATATTTATTTTTAGAACAATTAGTTGTATAAAATATTTAGGTGTTATTAATTTTAAAAAAAATACTTCTTGCATAATTAGGACACTTTTTAATTACTAATTTTAAATAATTATTTTAGTAATAATCAATTTATGTGATTTATAGTTTTTTTTAAGTTTAGGGTTTTTGGATATGAAATATTTTTCTCTTTTTTACTTGTTACATATAGTAAATTATTTTCATAATAATTAAGTGTTGTAAATATTTTTTTTGGAATAATTATGTTATTTTTACTTTAGGAAATTTGTAATTTTAGTTTTAGAAAATTTGTAACTTAAGGAAAAATATTTCAAAATATTTTTCTCTTTTTAAATAATTATGTTAGTAACAGTCAATTTAGGTTATTTATATTATTTTTCTTTATCTTTACTTTTTACATGCTTGCTTAAATATTTATTTTTAGATATTGTAATTTTTTTTATTATCTATGTTATTGGAAAAAATTTTACATGTTAGGTAGTTTGAAATGTTAATTTTTGTTTACTTTCAATTTTAGTTTATTACAACAATTAATTTTTGTTGATTTTGATATTTTATGTTAATATTTATATCTTATTGTTATGAATTTTAAATTGTAGTAATTAAAATGTTCCATCGGTCTTGTACTTACAAAACAAACATATTTCGAAGGCTGTGTGGGTGGGAGAGGTAACTGTGTATAAAATTAATTTGTTCATTTAGTTTCTAATATTGTAGTAATACTCACTTGATTAATATTGTGGTAACATACTAATTAACTGCATATTTAGTAAAGTGTGACGATGTTATATCAATGCTCGGAACTTTTACCAGTCGCAGGCTCTTGTTCCCTACCCTTAACAGGCTAGATTTTATGGAGCTTCATGGATAAGGAATTTTGAAATGGATTATGCATCGATCTCTGCATTGATAGAGCATTGGAGGTCTGAGACACACACTTCATCTACTAGTTGGTGAGTGCACGATCACCTTAGAGGATGTGGCTATCCAAACTAGCCTACCAGTTGACGATTTGTCATGATTGGGAGAACCAATCATGATTGGATCTAGCAGTGTCAAGAGCTATTTGGGGTCACTCCTCCTGACAGCACCATAAAAGGAAGACGTTTATCCATGCCTTGGCTAGGTATTTAGTTTGGTGAGATCCTCTCGAGGGCCATAGAGCAGCAGTTGCAACACCGTGCCACTGCTGGGCACATAGCACCTTTGAGGACTCCCGTGGAGGCACCTACAGGTAGTGCTAGACGAGAGTCCCTTCAAGGACTCTCGTAGAGGCGCCTATAGGCGGTGCTAGACGAGAGTGTAGTTGACCAGCGGGCTACACATGCACACGAAGAACAGTGCATCAATGAGCTGAGAGGAAGAGGGTAGTCAAAAAGTCCACTTGAGATAGTCCACATGTCGCGACAAGCTATGTGTCACCCTGGCATGGTTGAAACTTGTGTCGCCCATATCAATGGCGACACCCAGAGGCATTATGTCGTCTCTGACATGGGCGACATGTGTGTTCGACGCTGAAGGCCAAAGTAAAAGTGACCTAAACGTAATATTTAAAAAAAGAGAGGTTGTCTTGGAAATTTAAATTTAAAATTGAAACGGGACAGTCAAAAAGTCAAAATATTTATTATTATCTCTGTTGTACTCTCCTCTCTCTATATGTGTGTGTATATATATTATCCAATATAAATAAATAAATAATATTGAAACTTTATGCATAAAATAAAATATAAAATTTAACACTGATTTTATACATATCTTACAAAATTCCATTGTCTAAACCTTACAGATATTTTAAAATAGGTTTCAATCAACATTAAAAATTGTTATATAAACGTTGAAATCAACAACAATAATTTAATTTATATATGTTACATAAAATTGTCACATACTTCAAAGTAATTTGGGATGTTATAAAATTGTTGTTTATTTTATCAGATATGACCAACTTTTAAGTGTTACAATTTGAAATGATATTACTGCTACAAAATGTTGTATTGCACCCAGAAAGAATGAGTACTTAATTATTAGAAAATAAAAAAAAATTGCTCTATTCTAACAGGACATAATATTCTAATCTCATACATGGTAGTTGTAAAACTAAGTTACCTAACATGTATTTACGTGCATTGTTGAGTGACTTGAATTATTTGATGAATTAAATTATGATTCGACTTGATATTTTGAGAGCGTGATTCAAAAGAAAAACGACTCATGACTTGTTTTATTAGAACAGTTATATATTTCTGATATATGTTTCTTCTTTTTTCAGTTTCATCATGTATTTAGAACAATTTTTGTCAATGAAAGAATAAGAAATTTTCTTTACTTGTAGATATCAGTCACGTTAATCAAAACACGTTAAATTCATGTGCGTTCTTTATTTTTGTTTTGATTTATCTTTTTTGTTTTTTTATGCGTTCTTGCTTGACATAGATCATTAGGAGTGATACAACTAGATAGAGCTTTGAAATTAGACTTAATTGTAATGTAATTGTTTAGTTTATAATATAGAACACCATACATATACTATAGCCAGCAGCCTTATAGAATATTACGAATATAATTATAATGTCGTTATCAAGGAAATGGTTACACACAAATAACCTGGAATTAATGAATTATATATGAACCCTTGATTTTGATTAGTTCAGGTCCATTCGTTATATATATATATATATATATATATATATATATATCTCTCTCCAAACAAAATAAGGAATTTTATTGGAACTTACTTTCTTGAGACCTCATGAGATCGATGCTTTTAATTTTTGATTTAGACTGTCTGATCTAATATGGACAGTTTAGATAAGAAATATGACCATTATATTCCTGCCAAAACATAATAAGATACAAATTCACATCTTCGTAAGAAAGTTCACACACATATAATTATTATTTGGAAAGGTCTGAAGATTATCGATCCAGTCAGATAACCTGGTTTTAAACAAGAAGCAGACAAATTAATTACTGGTGTGTGCGTGTGTTGAAATAGAGACATTCAGCACAAGATTCTGGTGATCTATGAGCTCAAAAAAACAAACGTGTCCTTTCTTCAAATTGCATTCCCTCGCAAACTTAGGCCAACCTGCAGAGAATTGCCCAGCGCCACGATTATTATACACAACTTTGGTTGCCCATGACTTTTCCCCAACTTGCAATCTCACAATATCGTATCCAACACCTCTCACATATCTCTGCAGGAACTCTTTTGGTATGTACTGCATCCAACGCAAGTAGCAACAATTAATATTTATAATCCTCATTATATATTTAATTACTTCATATTACATATTGCCCCCAAAAATAAAATATTTTCTTAATAGTCAGTCATACCGGACCTACATACATCTTTGTGTGGCGCTCGTTCATAGCAATCTTGAGGCAATCTTTTGACTCCTCATCATGTTTTCTTGAAGCTTCAGAAATGTTAGAGTCTGTGGCTAGACATTTAGTCATACGATTAAGATTAATTCCACGTACCTCAAATGGGAAATTCAAAACAGAAAAAAAATGCACTAAACCATTCTTTCAAGATTTATACTAAAAACACACATACAGATACAGCAATTGCTTTATATTTTCTGTAGGTTCGATACGGTTTATTTGTTGATGTTTGATAATTTAATGTCATATTTTTCTTGATTCTGTAACTATAACATGTAATGCTTTAATGTTTTTGATCTACATAAGTTTATTACAATCTTTGTAAGAAAAATATAGAGTCGCAAATAAAGATACTTGATTTCGCCACTAAAGATACTTTATTACAATCATTAATTTTGCCACTAAAAGTATCTTCAATAGTTACTTTTCTTCCTTATTTTGTCTACAACCTATTTGAAATGATGCAAATAATATTTTAATTGGCCACAACAATAATTGTAAGTTTTAGTGGTGACAAAAGTTGTCACCAAAACCTTAAACAACGAGACTTAGATGACAAATTTCAACCGACGACTTCTTAATTTTTGATGACAATTTTTATCATCACCTGAAAATCAAGTTTTTGGCAGTGGTTAATGTAGATTTAAGTAATTTTGAAAATTTATTGAGAAGCGAATAATACTACTTAATAACAAGCAAGCTTTTATAACAAAAGGTTGAAAAAAAAAATAAAAGAAGTAAAACATACCTTTAGTTATGGAAGGGGTTTGTGCTTGTAATGTGGCTCGGAAGATGACAACATTGAATGAAAGTTGAGTGGTGGCATGGTTAATCATCTCAAAGACACATGCATCGTTTACTTCCAAATGATTGTCCTCTGCAAATAATCTCCAACCTCTTGTAAGCAGAGCGCTCTTATTGGTAATGAGCTTACACATGACATCCCAAGTTCTCTTCGTTATTCTATCAATTTTAATTCTTGCAATCTCATTCTTCGTTAAATATTTTCTTGAAAAGTGACATGGTATAGCCTGTTCAAATTAATTGATTATGCATGCATGTATGTATCATTTTAATTTATTGAACCCAAAAAAATTAATTGATACCATTGAACCGCCATGAACATATGATGAGCGCATTGTACGTATGAAAAATGGATACTTTGAACGGAATCTTTTTGCTCTGTCTAGTGCTGCGCTATGTTTTTCATCTTCTAATATTGAAGCCTTCCCTTCAGTAACCTCATCGTCTCTTGACCCTTTTCTAGTCCCATCACGTCCTGCACATTTAGCATAAACCAGAAACCATATAAAAGGTGACAATAATCCAATCATGACACTGGATCCATGCATACATTTTCTTAAAAGAAATAAATGTAAACAATGCGTTAAGTTAACTCTAATCTTTCAATGTAAAAAATTACAAATTACTTGCTTTATACGTTAACATGTTATAAATAACATGTTCTGTTCGGCAGGAGTAAAAATCGAATAAGGAGAATGATTGTACCTCTTGTGTTGTGGTGATGTTTTGCCCTTGGATCAGTTCCATCACGTGGCTTGAAGAAGCTTGAAGGCTCTTCATTATGGAAATTGATTTTCATCTTTTTACGAGGTTGCATTGATGGAGATAATCTAACTGGCCTTTCATCATGACTCTCCTCCTCCTTCTCATCATCATCACTTCCTTGTTCAAGTTTGACCTCTTCACAATCATCATCATCATATCTAACTGGCCTTTCATCATGATTCTCCTCATCATCGTCACTTCCTTGGTCAAGTTTGACCTCTTCGTCATCATCAATATGAACTATGTCTCTTACAGAAGCAGGGTAGTCTATTTCTGAGGCACTCTTATCAAATATGGTAACCTGAAAATGAGATCTAATTCCTAATTCATACCTAAACATCAACAAATGCCCTTCAGCTATTTGATAGTAATCTGCAAATTTTTTCCAGCCACCTCTGAACCAAACATCCCCATCATCACGTTCTATCCAATTTACTTTCCACTCGTCACCATTCGGAAGGCTCAGCGCTACTGGGTTTGATAATCCTTTCCAATATTTCCTCACGAAACTTGTTGGAATCTTCTGTCACAAACATCATTTCAATAAATATTAGCGTTCAAGATTAATGGCAAGAAATCCCCACAAATTCATGTTGCATTTATTTCTCCCTCAAATTAACCGTAACATGATAATAAATATTATTCAAGATAGAGGTTATAGCTATATATATATATATATATATATATAGCCATACGAAAATATCATGAAACCACTCGCAACAATGGAGGATTACTTGAGTCTTGAGCTCAGTCGCTAATGTCTTGTAAGAATATAAGTTTACAAGATATTCAAGATACCCAGATTTCAAGATAATTTTTATTTTTCAGCCAACGTACAAATGAGTTATAAAACTGATTATGAAACAAAACTTTGAATGAAACATTAGGAAAATTAGCCTAGCTTTATAAAGAAAGAAGAAATTTAAAAAAGAGATGGCGATTATGCATGTACGTATACTATGTATATACATTGGTATTAAATCATTAATATATATATATATATATATAAATTAAAAGGGGAAAGAGATGATTACAATCTCTCCATGTTGAAGGGTGGATTGCAGAATGATCTTGAAAAAGTGGGTGGCGTTTCCATGGCGTTGAGATGGCATTGCTTCGATTTTGAACAAGATGGAAAGCCTCAAAATGGGTATTCTGCGTTAGATCTAGTGTTGCTCGATTACTTTGGAAGCTAAAAGGCTACATATATAAAATAAAATCCACGACTCATCAGTTCTTATTGATTTATGTATTAAATTAATTGTGCATAGAAAATTTAATCACTGTTTAATTTAGCCAAACGCCATTAATTTATATGTATTGAAAACGGTGCAGCACTATGACCAGTTTCTGAATCCATCAATGCAAATAATCAACCAAAAGTTCCACCAATTAAATTCTGTAACTTAATACATTCCAGAACTTTTGTCATTCCATATTGATTCATGGCTTCTGTGATCCTTTTACCAAGACGTCCTGTTGTATATATTATACATGTTCAATTTTTTTTTCTTTTTTCTTAAACGACAATATATATTGAAGGTCTCCTTAAATTTTGTATAACTTATAAATAATCCGTTTGACATTTTTTAAATACGTTACTACAAAAAATATAAATTTAATGTTAGTTATTTAGTGTCAGGTTTTAAAAACTGACGTTAAACATGTGAAATGTGATTTTATTAAAGTATTTAATATTAATTTCACAGAATGCAACTAATGCTAATTTTTTTAAACTTGCAATGTGTAATTTTTTAAAAATATTCAATATCAATTTTTTAACTCAAAAAAAAAAGTGTATCAATATTGAAACTAGTGGAAAAAAAGCCCGCAACCCGCTGGCCAGATTGGAACTACCCATAAATGGATAGTCTTTGGTTGAGCAGTTTAGGCCCTTTTAGTCCCGCATGCTGGCTCTTTTTTTTAATTTTTTTAGAAAAATATATTTTTTAGTTTAAATCATCACACTTTATCACATTTCTATATTTTATAACCTTATATTCAATAAATATAATAAATTTAGATATAAATTTTTTTTGTAATTTTTTAAAAATAAATATAGAATTTTTGAATTTAAATATAATATAGTTAATTTTGAAAGAAAATATGAAAAATTAAAGTTATTGGTTATTTAAGAATAATAAATAAGTAATGTTTTACTTGTATAAATTCTATTTTAATAAAAACTATTGAGTTTTTACCAAAAAAATTTAAAATTATATTATTTTAATATAAAAAAATTAACCAAAAAAAAAAAAAGAAGTGGCCCGCAGGCCAAGGCAGGCAGTCTTAAATTGAGTAAAGAGGACTAAGGGTCTAAAAAGACCAACTTGTGACAGGCCAACCCATTTAACAATACTAATTGAAACACTTATTTGAGCTTTAAATTATTCTTTTCTTTATTTCAATCACACGACACTTGTGGCTGCTATCACATAGCTTTTTTTAAGAATATTTTAATAATTTTATAATTAAAATAATTGAAATTAATTTATTTAAAAAATCCTAATTTGGACAAAATCTGAAATTGACGTCTCTATTGTCACTTTCGTCATCTGAGATCTGATTGCTATATCATTAACCATCTCCCAATCTCCAGAATCCAGATCGTGCTTCTCAATCTTCGTTATCTGATAAGTCCTAAATAGTCATCAAATTATGCCATTATAAGTGGAGTTTTCTTCTTCTCTTAGCCTTGTTTTGCTATCCTTTTGCGCTTTTATTTTGGTTTTTATTATTTAGCTTCTTTGTGCTTTGTAGTTTTCTTGTTTTATTTTCCCTTTTCTTGCCTTTTTAATTAATTTTAGTTGTTGTCTTTTGTAGGTGTATTTTTGGGGGAAAACAAGAAAAGTATGAACACAAATGAAGCCTCCAGTAGCTTGGCGCCTAGACGCCAAGAATATGAACATGAAGAAGCCTCTGCCCAATTGGGGCCCAGGTGCCAAACGTGGTGTTTGGGTGCCCAACGTATAAACTTACTTTCTGATGCTGTTGGACTTGGCGCCTCACGAAACTGACAGTTTAAAAGCTTCTATTAGGGCTTTTTAACCCAACTTTGGATTAAGAGATTTTGGAGCTTGGAGGCAGCAAAAAGGAGCAACTTCTAGAGGAGCTGGTTAGGGGAGAAGAAGGCCTTCCCTCTTGGGATTGGTCTTCCTTCCCCCATCTCTTCTATTTTCTTTTCATTTTCTTCTAGTTTAATGTTGAAATTTGTTCTCTATGTTAGTTGTAAGTAGTTGTAACTCTAGGGTTGTTGTAAATTCAATTTTAGATTAGGTTTTGTGTAATTTCTTAAACTTTTGTAATTGTTGATTGGTTAATACATGTGTATTTATTCCAATTTTAATATTTTCCTTTAATTTGGCCAATTATTGGGATGATATGGTGTTTTTATTGAACTTGGGAAAATGAGGTAGAATCTAGACCTAAGGAATGAGTTGTATGAGTTCTTGAACCTTAAAGGAGAGGGGATTGATTTGCTAATGTCATAGGAATATAGATATTAGCCTCATATAGTCAAATTAGGGTTTGTTCATTTAATTAACTTGATTTTCACATAAGGAATTATGGAGAATTATGTCTTATCTTAGTTGAGGTTTAAGAAAATCCTTCTAAGAATATTTGTGCTCTAGACTAGTATGTACAATTGATGAAAGCAAGATTAAGAGAATGATAAAGAAACCTATGAGAAATGAAAGGTTTGGTGGTTGATATAGTTTGATTTTTATGAAGTTTTGTTGTTGAATGATTCTGTTTAATTGCATTTTGTATTTTGTTAGAGTAGATTTTACCAAATTGAGTTGTTCTAAAAATGCTTGATCACCACTTTTATGAGTTTGGGGTTTTTATCTATGCTAGGGATAGCTAGATATTAACTTTGCCTGTTGTAACTTCCACTATAAATCGGATTAATCTAGGGATAGATAATCTTATTTATGTGATTTTTATGAGTTCCTAAACTTAACCACCTACTTGAATGGTTGGATTAAGGAATTAGATAATTATTTGGGTTAGGTAGGTTTGTTTATCTAAGGGATTGGGTTCAAACAATTTTGATAACTTAACCGACATCAAAAGGATTTGTAATTGGATTGAATCATTCTTTAGCAACTCAAAGATTAATTTGTCTATGAATTAGTCGGATTAAGAATTAAGTGAAGTCAATCCCATCAACCCTAGTTTTTTGTTACTAGGAATAGCTTAGTCTTAGGTTTTAGTTAGTAGTTTTAGTTCAATTTGTTAGCTTTAGATTTATATTTCTGTTTAAGTTTACCCTTTTTATTTTTGCCAATTTAATGATTCGTCCACATAGTATTTAACTTTAGCTTCGCGGGTACTTGACACCTCAATCCTCGTGGAAACGATACTCTACTCACTCTGTATTACTTATACGATTGGTACGCTTGCTAATTCGTTAACGTTATCTCTATCTTACAGTCAGGCAATCTTCATCGTCTATGTTGTCTCTGTCTCACCGTCGGCCAATCTCCATCTTCTACGTTGTCTTCGTCTCACAGTCGGCCAATCTCCATTGTCTTCATTGTCTCTGTCTCATCATCTTCTAATCACTCCATCGTCTTCATCATCTCCATCTCACCGTTGGCCTATCTCCATCGTCTTCTCTAATTCCATCATCACCAATCTCCATCGTCTCACCATCAGCCAATCTCCATCCCTTTGACGAGGCCTTTGTATTGCAGTAAGTTACATCGTCTACATCCAAATTTTGCTTTCCATTCTACTTTTCAAACTTATAGTAAATAAGGGTTTCCAAGTTTTCTTTTCTGGTTGTCTATTCTCATGGTTTCTACTTGTTGATTGTTAGCTAATTATGTGTTGATTGTTAGTTTGTTGTGATTTATTGTGATTGTTAGTTTGTTGTGATTTATTGTGATTGTTAGTTTTGTTGATTTATTGTGATTGTTATGTCTTTTGAATTTTTTCTCATATCCATTATTTGTTTAATTATACACCTATTTAAACGTTGCAGTTCATACTGATAATGCATTATAAATTAACTAAATCAATATTTTAGTGACTTGAATTATGTAACAAATCAAAACCAGAAAAACTTGAAGGTCTGTGTGACAAGGGCGAACACCAATGGAAGGAGCGACCCAATTTAAAGAGCAATTTTGTATTTTATTATACATGTTTGTTTTCGGTTTCTACTGTATTGTAATGTATCAAACACTTTTCTAAAAGATTAAAAAGATTATCTCCCTACTCATAAATGTAAGTCACACTAACCAAACCATATTAAATCTGTGTGTGTTCTTACTTTTTGCTCAGTTTTATCTTCTTTCCTAGTGCATTTTTTCTTGACATTAGTCATATTCATAAGATATATTTAAGCACAATAAAAACAAATTAAATTCTATGAGTGTAATTACATCAATTCAATCATTAAGGGAAGAGGAAGCTCCAGTTTGAATGAATCTTTATATGAAGAAGCTGGATCTTTTGTGATCTTAGCGTGACAGTTTAAACACAAATAATTATCATTAATAGTAAAATAAGATAGTTAACCAAATTTTCAATCCAGCTGATTTGAAATGTCTAATACAGTAAAATTTCCTATCGGAAATGACTAAACAACTAGGAAGGCTCTAAAGGAGACAGTGAGCTTTATAATCAATGTCTTGAAATGGAGACCTTGAGCACAAGATTTTGGTGATCGATGAGCTCAAAGAAACATATGTTTCCTTCCTTCAAATTGCATTCCCTCGCAAACTTAGGCCAACCTCTAGAGAATCTCCAATAGTATGAAGAACACAGCACTATCATGGCCCATGATTTTTCCCCAACTTGCAATCTCACATCTTGTCGATGACATTGGATATACCTCTTCACGAACTCTTTTGGTAAGTACTGCATGCAATGCAAGTAGCAACAATTAATATATATATATATATATATAAACCTCCTCACCATTAATTAATTACTTTATATAGAGATACACCAAAAACTCTGTCTTGATAGTCATACCGGAGCTACAAACTTCGTTGTGTGAGAGTCCTTTATAACAATCTTGAAGCAATTCTCTGACTCATCAAACTTCCTTGTGATAGAAATGGCTAGCACCCAAGAGGGGGGGTGAATTGGGTTTTAAAAAAAAATTGCGAAGACTTGATGGAAGTTTAAGAAGTTTTAAAAACAATGCCAAGCGTTTTATGAAAGTAAAATAAGTATGATCAAGATGAATAAATATAGAGTACAATTAATCAAAAACAATTAAAGAGATGAATGAATATAAAATGCAAGAAAGTAAAGAACATATAAATAATTAAAGAGCAAGGGAAGAGAAAATCAAACAGCGAGATTTATACTGGTTCGGCTTAAACCAAGCCTACATCCAGTCCTCAAGATAACTTCTTGAGTGTTTCACTATAGACCACAAGTTTATGCAATTGGGCACTTGTAAGCCACTACAACATAGAGATCTTTTCTTCCTCAAGGGTGTCTCTCCCCCTTACAATGTGTTTTCTCTCAAACACTAACTCAAGGAACCAATCCTTGAGCAACTAAATTTGAAGGCTTAAGGAAAATAATGGTGGACACTCTCAAAGTGTAGATAACGCAAAAATTAAGCTCAGAATATTTCTCTAGCAATTTAGAGAGAATGAAACTCAAGATAATATGAGAAATGAACAATTGAAGCTTGATGTAAATGGTGTTGTGAAGTCCCCTTTATATAGTGAAACCTTGCTGCTACAGTGACTGCTTTAGTCAAAATTGCTACAATAAGCTTCATCATCATTTTTCAACCTTTCTACAACAACCAAAAAACTTTATCATACTTTTTCAACAATCAAAATTCTTTTTCAAAAGTGCTACAGTAAAAGATATTCTTTTTCAAATTATATTACAACACCCAATAAACTTTATCATACTTTTTCAACAATCAAATTTCTTTTTCAAAAGTGCTACAGTAAAAGATATTATTTTTCAAATTATATTACAACACCCAATAAACTTTATCATACTTTTTCAACAATCAAATTTCTTTTTCAAAAGTGCTACAGTAAAAGATATTATTTTTTAAATTATATTACAACACCCAATAAACTTTATCATACTTTTTCAACAATCAAATTTCTTTTTCAAAAGTGCTACAGTAAAATATATTCTTTTTCAAATTATATTACAACACCCAATAAACTTTATCATACTTTTTTAACAATCAAATTTCTTTTTCAAAAGTGCTACAGTAAAAGATATTCTTTTTCAAATTACATTACAACACCCAATAAACTTTATCAAAAATCAATTTATATTACTATATATAAATATATAAAGCATTAAATATATTTGGGCCAAGAAAAATTGAATCATGCATTTGGGCCAATAAGATTAAATCATACATTTGGGCCAAGAAAATTAAATCATACTATTTGGGCTAAGAAAGATTAAATCATACATTGGGCCAAGAAGATTAAATCATACATTGGGCCAAGAAGATTAAATCATACATTGGGCCAAGAAGATTAAATCATACTATAATTCTCACATATTTGTCATCATCAAAACTTATAGCATAATACATTAGGGCTAACAATCTCCCCCTTTTTGATGATGACAAATCACCAAAGAAAAATATGTTACAATGTAATAATCATTATACAATATACACATATTTTTCTTTCCATATTCTTCTCCCCCTATTTGACATCAACAAAAAGGTATAAGGAAGGCAATATATAAAGGCTAAAGCGTATTCCTTCTTTAAGCAAGAATATCATATGACGTCATGGGGTAAAATTTCATCAAAACTTATCATTGATATGCCAAAAATATATAGTTAAGGAAAACATTGCATATCAGATAAAGTGAGCTTAAAGATATAGAGGATTTAATTATAGGTTAGGCTCCCCCTCAATCAATGCATATTAAACAAATGTAATTTTCAAGATGTATTCATATATGTATCTTGAGGATGAGCACCTGCAAAAATTTTGACAACCACTCCGATGCTTAAGTTAGTAATGTAAATCAAAGATTAAAGGAAAGATTTAAAAATTATGCAATAAAAAAAATAATTTTTAAAGTTCATTTGGATTTGCCATCCCAAGTTCTCTCCTAATAAAGTTGAATCTATCTTCAGCAAGAGGCTTCGTGAAAATGTCAGCTAACTGAAAATCCGTTTGCACAAATTCAAGAGAGACATCTTTCTTTTGAACATGATCTCTTATAAAATGATGTCTTATTTCAATATGTTTGGTTCATGAGTGCATGACAGGATTTTTAGATAAGCATATGGCACTTGTGTTATCACATCTAATGGGTATGTTTTTAAGAAATACACCAAGATCCTCTAGTTGTTGTTTCATCCACAAGATTTGGGCACAACAACTCCCAGCTGAAATGTATTCAGCTTCAGCTGTGGATAAAGCAACACTGTTTTGCTTTTTACTAAACCAAGAGACAAGAGAACTACCAAAGAATTGGCAAGTTCCACTTGTACTTTTTCTGTCTGTTTTGCTACCCGCAAAATCTGCATCAGAGTAGCCAATTAAAAAATTAGAGGATCCTTTAGGATACCATAAACCCATTTGAGATGTGCCAACCAAGTATCTAAAAATTCTTTTCACAGCCTTAAAATGAGATTCCTTGGGGTTAGTTTGAAATCGTGCACACATGCATACACTAAACATAATATCGGGTCTACTAGCGGTTAAGTACAGTAGAGAGCCAATCATACCTCTATATTTTGTCACATCAAATGGTTGACCTCTTTCATCCTTGTCCAAGTTTGTTGAGGTACTCATGGGAGTAGCAATTGGTTTTGCATTATCCATGTCAAACTTTTTGAGCAACTCTTTTGCATACTTGGTTTGGCTAACAAATATTCCATTATCCATTTGTTTGATTTGGAGCCCAAGGAAGAAGTTGAGTTCTCCCATCATTGACATTTCAAACTCACCTTGCATGATCTTAGCAAACTCTTTACACAAACTTTCATTAGTAGCACCAAATATTATATCGTCAACATATATTTGCACTATAATTAAATCATGCTTTTTATTTTTGAAGAACAAGGTTGTATCGACCTTTCCTCTTGAAAATCCATTATTTAAAAGAAATGAACTCAATCTCTCATACCAAGCTCTAGGAGTTTGTTTGAGACCATATAAAGCCTTTTTCAATTTAAAAACATCATTTGGCTTATCATGATTTTCAAAACCGGGAGGTTGTTCAACATAAACTTCCTCCATGATATAGCCATTTAGAAAGGCACTTTTCACATCCATTTGAAATAGTTTAAAATCATTTATGCATGCAAATGCCAATAACATTCTAATAGCTTCAAGTCTAGCTACGGGTGCAAAAGTTTCATCATAATCAATGCCTTCTTCTTGGTTGTAACCTTTTGCGACAAGTCTAGCCTTATTTCTAACCACTATTCCATTTTCATCAAGTTTGTTTCTAAAAACCCATTTTGTGTCAATTATTGGATGATCATTGGGTCTAGGAACTAATTCCCAAACTTGGTTTCTTTCAAATTGATTTAGTTCTTCTTGCATAGCTAAGATCCAATGTTCATCTATAATTGCATCATCAATATTTTTTGGTTCAACTTGAGAAAGGAAGGCTAAGTGGTTACAAACATTCCTAAGAGAATTTCGTGTTATTACCTTTTGAGAGGCATCTCCAATGATGAGCTCCTTAGGATGACTTTTTGCATACCTCCAATCCTTTGGAAGATCATCATTGTTTCTTGTTGGTTCCTCTTGTGGTTTCTCTTCTTCTTGTTGCTTTTCTTTTTCTTGAGGCTTCTCCTCTTCTTGTGGCAATTTAGCACCCTCATCATGATCATCATCATTTTTTGGTATTATTTCTTGCTTCTTCCTCATTTCATCATCTAATGAAAGGTCTTTGAAGTAATCTAACACTTCATGTTGATCATCACAATCTTTAAGGGAATTGTTAGATTCATCAAAAACAACATGCATAGATTCTTCAACAAGTAAAGTTCTTTTGTTATAGACTCTATATGCTTTACTAGTACTAGAATATCCAAGAAAAATGGCTTCATCGGCTTTGGCATCAAATTTTCCCAAATTATCTTTTCCATTGTTTAAAACAAAGCATTTGCAACCAAACACATGGAGATGAGAAATGTTGGGCTTTCTTCCTCTATAGAGCTCATATGGGGTTTTATTTAAAATTGGCCTTATCAAGGCTCTATTCATTACATAACAAGCAGTATTAACTGCATCCGCCCAAAAATATTGAGGAAGTTTCCCTTCATTAAGCATAGCTCTAGCCATCTCCTCTAGAGTTCTATTTTTCCTCTCAACAACACCATTTTGTTGAGGAGTTCTAGGAGATGAGAAGGTATGCTCAATGCCATTTTCATCACAGAATTCCTTAAAGTCATGGTTATCAAATTCTCCACCATGATCACTCCTAATCCTCACAATGGTCAAGCTTTGCTCTTTTTGAATAAACTTTGCAAGTTTTAGAAAAGATTTAAAAGCTTGATCTTTATGAGCTAGAAAGAGAGTCCATGTGTACCTTGAGTAGTCATCTACAACAACTAGTACATAGGAGTTACCTCCAAGGCTTTTTGTCCTAGATGGTCCTACAAGGTCCATATGAAGTAATTGCAAAGGCTTAGTTGTAGAAACAATATCCTTAGTCTTGAAAGAGCTTTTAACTTGCTTTGCCATTTGACAAGTACCGCAAAGCTTATCTTTTTCAAAATTAATTTTGGGTAAGCCAATTACAAGTTCTTTCTTGACTAGTTTATCCAAAAGATTCATACTAGCATGAGCTAGTCTTCTATGCCATAACCAACTTTCATTACTAACACTAATTAAACATGTAGAGTCTATAGAAGGATCTTCATCGAGATTTATAACGTAAACATTATTGATCCTTTGACCGACAATCTTAACTTGCTTATCATTAATATTTTCAACTATGCAACGATTTGAATCAAAAATCACTCTATTGCCTTTGTCACATAGTTGACTAATGCTAAGCAAATTATGATTGAGGCCTTTAACAAATAAGACATTTTCAATAGAAGTTGAGAAATTTTTACCCACTTTACCTATTCCCTTGATTAGACCTTTGTTATTTCCTCCAAAGGTCACTTTGCCTCCTCTTGGTGTCAAAGAGAGAAATTTTGATTGGTCGCCGGTCATGTGCTTTGAACAACCACTATCTAAGTACCATTTTTCACTCTTTGTCTTGAGGCACACCTAACTCACAAAATCAAGTTTTCTTTTTAGGTACCCAAATTTGTTTGGGTCCTTCTTTGTTAGTTGTTCCCTTGGGAACCCATTTCATTTTATTTTCATAGGAAATATTCTTTCTATACCAACAAGAATAGGAATTATGTCCTTTTAAACCACAATAAAAACAAGTAGTGAAGGGACTACTTGACATAGTTGCATGAACAAAGAAATTCTTGTAGTATTTTTGACTAGCTTTGGGCTTATATCCTAAGCCGGCTTTGTCAAATACACATCTTTGTTTTCCAAGCAATATGTTCAAATTGTCTCTTCCTAGTGTAAATTTTGCAAGGGTATTTTTTAAATCTTTATTTTCCCTTTCTAATTCAATGCATTCACAACAAGGACAATTTTCTTTTGGAGAGATAATCAATTCTTTTAAGCTTGCATTTTCTTCTTGCAAAATTTTGTTTTGATCTTCAAAAACAAGGCTTTCCTTTTTAAATGCAATAAGATCATCTTTCAATTTTGAAATTTCATCCTCAAGTAAGGAAATTTTTTGCTTTGAAAAACTTAACTTTTTAGCAAGCTTTAAAGATTCATTGTGTAGTTCTTCAAAAGCATCTTGTAATTCATCAAAAGAGTGTAAAGGTTCAAGAATGTTTACCTCTTCATCTTTTCTTGCCATAAGGCAAAGGTTGGCTTCTTCATTTTCTTCTTCATCGGATTCACTTTCTCCCCATACAGAAGAAATATATGCTTTCTTTTTCACTTTGTCATAGCTTTTCTTTCCTTCTTGCTTCTTGATGAATTGTGGACAATCCCATTTGATGTGTCCAACCTTTTTGCATTCATAACAAGTGGGACCTTCCTTGTTGCTATCTTGGTCTCTTCGCCATCTTCTTGTATTCTTCCTTTTTAGGAATTTACTAAATTTTTTGACCAAGAGACCAATGTCTTCATCATTGATTTCAAGTTCCTCTTCTCCCTCATCACTATCGATTTCCACCCTCTTGGAAGAAGATGATTTAAGGGAGAGAGTCTTCTTTTTCTTGGTTTCTTCCTCTTGCCTCATCTCTATTATTTTGGACTCATAGTTTTGGAGGTTCCCAAACAAGGCTGTGAGGGAATTCATTGACTCTCCTCTTACTTCCATAATCGCAGTCCTCTTTGCCTCCCACTCCGGGGTAAGACATCTTAGAATCTTGGTGGTTTGTGATTTTTCTGAATAAGAAACACCAAGAGCTTTCAAATGGTTAGTAATATGAGTGAATCTTAATTGCATTTCACTAATACTCTCATCACTTTTCATTTTGAAATTTTCATATTCATTGGTGAGAGTACTTATTTTTGACTCTTTGACTCCAAGAGTTCCTTCATGTGCAATTTCTAAAGTATCCCACATTTCTTTAGCACTTGCACAGCTAGAAACTCTAAAATATTCATCTTGGTTTAAAGCACTAACTATGATCATTTTTGCTTTGGCATTAAGATGGACAAGTTTCTTTTCGGTATCATTCCATTCACTTTTGGGTTTTGGAATAACATTCCCTTCAACCTCCTTAGTAGGAGTATAAGGACCTTTTTCCACAACATCCCAAAGATCAAGGTCTACCGCATCGAAAAACATTCTCATCTTAGACTTCCAATAAGTGTAATGGTTTCCATTAAAACCAGGGGGTTTTGTAAAGGAACTTCCTTCAGGTAAAACACAATCACCAAAGCCAGCCATATTTCAACTCTTAGACGATTAAGTCTTTGATCAAGAGCCCAAGCTTTGATACCAATTGATAGAAATGGCTAGCACCCAAGAGGGGGGGTGAATTGGGTTTTAAAAAAAAATTGCGAAGACTTGATGGAAGTTTAAGAAGTTTTAAAAACAATGCCAAGCGTTTTATGAAAGTAAAATAAGTATGATCAAGATGAATAAATATAGAGTACAATTAATCAAAAACAATTAAAGAGATGAATGAATATAAAATGCAAGAAAGTAAAGAACATATAAATAATTAAAGAGCAAGGGAAGAGAAAATCAAACAGCGAGATTTATACTGGTTCGGCTTAAACCAAGCCTACATCCAGTCCTCAAGATAACTTCTTGAGTGTTTCACTATAGACCACAAGTTTATGCAATTGGGCACTTGTAAGCCACTACAACATAGAGATCTTTTCTTCCTCAAGGGTGTCTCTCCCCCTTACAATGTGTTTTCTCTCAAACACTAACTCAAGGAACCAATCCTTGAGCAACTAAATTTGAAGGCTTAAGGAAAATAATGGTGGACACTCTCAAAGTGTAGATAACGCAAAAATTAAGCTCAGAATATTTCTCTAGCAATTTAGAGAGAATGAAACTCAAGATAATATGAGAAATGAACAATTGAAGCTTGATGTAAATGGTGTTGTGAAGTCCCCTTTATATAGTGAAACCTTGCTGCTACAGTGACTGCTTTAGTCAAAATTGCTACAATAAGCTTCATCATCATTTTTCAACCTTTCTACAACAACCAAAAAACTTTATCATACTTTTTCAACAATCAAAATTCTTTTTCAAAAGTGCTACAGTAAAAGATATTCTTTTTCAAATTATATTACAACACCCAATAAACTTTATCATACTTTTTCAACAATCAAATTTCTTTTTCAAAAGTGCTACAGTAAAAGATATTATTTTTCAAATTATATTACAACACCCAATAAACTTTATCATACTTTTTCAACAATCAAATTTCTTTTTCAAAAGTGCTACAGTAAAAGATATTATTTTTTAAATTATATTACAACACCCAATAAACTTTATCATACTTTTTCAACAATCAAATTTCTTTTTCAAAAGTGCTACAGTAAAATATATTCTTTTTCAAATTATATTACAACACCCAATAAACTTTATCATACTTTTTTAACAATCAAATTTCTTTTTCAAAAGTGCTACAGTAAAAGATATTCTTTTTCAAATTACATTACAACACCCAATAAACTTTATCAAAAATCAATTTATATTACTATATATAAATATATAAAGCATTAAATATATTTGGGCCAAGAAAAATTGAATCATGCATTTGGGCCAATAAGATTAAATCATACATTTGGGCCAAGAAAATTAAATCATACTATTTGGGCTAAGAAAGATTAAATCATACATTGGGCCAAGAAGATTAAATCATACATTGGGCCAAGAAGATTAAATCATACTATAATTCTCACATATTTGTCATCATCAAAACTTATAGCATAATACATTAGGGCTAACACCTTGAAGCTTCAAGAATTTCAAAGTCTGTATGTAGACATATGATTAAAGATTCAGGACATACAGAGAGAACTATTATAGTCTATGATAATCTAGTGTCACATATTTTTTATTCTATAACTAAAGGAGTGCAACACTTTTGTATTTTCTGTCCATATAATCTCAATTAAACTAAGTATATATCGTTCTCACTCTTGAAACCTTGCTTCTAATTGCTTAATTAATTGTTCAAACACTAATTACACTAATTTCCTAATGATTACAAAAGGGTGAGTTTTGTTGACAGGATTAAAATATTAAAAACAGAATAACAACACAGAACATAACACAATAACACAAACATGTAATCGGTCAATCAATCCTTAGAGTCTGCATCTATCATTATCTAATTCTTAGTTTATACTGATTTAATAATATTATTCAGTTTTCAATTAAAATTCCCATAAGATCTTTCAAGACTAAACTATACCAAAATCACAATCAGGGAAATCTCCACTAATCACAACATAATATAATTCATTTAAGCCTTAATTGAATCATGCCTCCGTAATCGCATACTGACATGTTATTTCTATCCTAACTCACTACACATACACAACAATCGCATACGTGTACATACAGCATGCTAAATTCTCAGATAAAAATTACAGAACAAAACTCATGTTTAAACAAGTCATATCAAAGCAAGAATAAACACAACAACAAGAGTAATTGTAGAACAAAAATGAAATAGGATTGGAAACCAAAAAACTTATCTATATTGATCCAAAGATTCAAGATACATTCTCCAGTTCATATCTGACCAATTACATAATAGTTCTAGCAATCTATAGGGACTAAAACAAAAATAAAGGAAAGGAAAAATATATGAAAAACTAAGCTACGAAATTGGTGGAAGAATGTGATCTCCAACACACTTCAAATGGATCTGAAGTGCCCTTTTTAAGCTGAAAAGAGTGGGACGAAATTGCAGTTTGGTTATCTTAGTGTGCTGTCCTTTGACTAATTTTCTAATATTTGATTGCCTGCTATTTTTGACTTCCAATTTGGTTATTTTCAGATGTTGGTTGGCGGCAATTGTCATTTCTTTTGGTACTTCACATGTGAAGAAATTAATCTTCCACTTGCCAATGTATTTTCTGACTTTTAGCCTCTACACATGGAAGAATTTCAGACTTTAACTTGATATTTTCTGCTACTTGCTTTTATTATTCGTCAGCAGATTTGGTTGGTGAAATTTTGCTTTTGTTTCTTTCTTCTGCTAGTTGATGGCTTCTTCATTCATATGTAAGGAGTCCAACTTCAACTTGCCAATTTTTTGACTTGTGAATGCTGCAATTCTTGACCTTGCGTTTTATGCACATGGAAGGGAAGAGATCAGATTGCAACTTGATGTAAATTGGCTCAGCAATACAAATACCTGGGTCCCATAGGTCCAGTCAGCTGGTCAATGCCTGGTCACCAATTTTGCCATATCAGCATCTAGGTGGCACTATGTCAGCACACAGTAACTGTCACGTTATCATAAATTCTCAAATTAATTTTCTATAAAAATACACAATTGAATTATTTGGGATAAAATATGAAATTGAAACATATTAATTTTATAATTAATTTACCCTCAATAAATTTAAAAATATAATAAAATTAGAGAATTGGAAAAATTAAAAAGACAATAAAGACTAAAATCGGGACTAAAACGAATAGAAAATGCATGTTATCACATATAAAAGGTAACAACAATCCAATCACGACACTTGATCCATGCATAAATTTTAAGTGAAAGAAAAAAAAATATAAGCTTTTAATATAGAAAATTACAAATTACTGGCCTTATACTTTAATATTTTATAAATAACATGTTCTGTTCGCCAGGAATAAAAATCGAATTATGAGAAAAAATATCGTACCTCTTGAGTTCTCGTGATGCTTTGCCCTTGGATCAGTTCCATCACGTGGCTTGAAGAAGCTTGAAGGCTCTTCATTAGGGAAATTGGTTTTCATCTTTTTACGAGGTTGCATTGATGGAGATAATCTAACTGGCCTTGCATCATGACTCTCCTCCTCCTCCTCCTCCTCATCATCATCATCCTCATCACTTTCTTGTTCAAGTTTGACCTCTTCACAATCATCAACATCATTATCATCATCATCAATATGAACTACGTCTCTTACAGAAGCAGGGTAGTCTATTTCTGAGGCACTCTTATCAAATATGATAACCTGAAAATGAGATCTAATTCCTTCATACCTAAAAACCAAGAAATGCCCCTCAACTATTTTATAGTAATCTACAAAATTTTTTCCATCTATCTGTGAACCAAACATATCCATCACGGTCTATCCAATTTACTTTCCACTCGTCACCATTTGGAAGGCTCAGCATAACTGGGTTTGATAATCCTTTCCAATATTTCCCCACGAAACGTCTTGGAATACTCTGTCACAAACATTCGTTAAGTTCATTAATAACCGAAACCCTCAACTCAATAACCGTAATATAATAATAAATATCAATCAAGATAGAGTTTATAGCTACTAGGGACAGTCTCAAAATATTGAGTAAACTTAGTTTTACACTCAAAAGATGTGAAAATATTTGTGAAAAAAGTCATGAAACATAAGGTACGAAAGGCCTACTAAGATTTTTGAAGTTGGAAAGCAGATTTCCATTTCCATTTTGAGTACTGCAAGTAACTAAACAAAAGGAGAAAGTGATCATTACAAGCTCTCCTTGTTGAAGGGTGGATTGCAGAATAATCTTGAAAGAGTGGACGCCGTTTCCGTGGCAAAAAAAACTGTTCTTAAAAGTCCAAGCAGGAAAAAGTAATGCAGACAACCTAAATCTCCCATTTTGAGGCTTTTCATCTTCGAAGTGGAAACAATGTCATCTCAATGCCATGGAAACGGATTTGAGTTGTCTGCACTCTGCATTACTTTTTTCCTGTCTAGACTTTTAGCAACAGTTTTTTCTGTTGCTAAAAGTTTCAGTAACAGAATTTTGTTGCTGAAAATTTTAGCAACAGAAAAAACTGTTGTTAAAAGTAGTATTGCACAAGTAATGCAGACAATCCAAATCTCAAAATGGGTGTTATCAAATAGGTGTTACTTTGGAAACCAAAGCGTATGTTATATATATTAAATTAATTGTGTATTGAAAATTTCAATAGTATTTTTAATAACAAAATCTATATATACTTTTTAGGTTAAAATATAACTTAGGTCCCTATAATTTTACTCAATGGAAGATTTAATTTTTACACTTCAAAAATAGAGGATTTGATTTCTGTAGTTTACAAAACCCTAAAAAATGGTCCCTGATATTAATTAATCGTCAGTCAATGGTTAGTTTGGGACACGAGGCACTATCTAGAATGCTTACATCAGCATTAAGTGCCATGTTAGCACCACACATGGCAAATTTAAATATATAATATAGAAATATATAAAATAAATAAATATAAATCTATATAAATATTCATATGATAATTTAAATAACTAATTTAAATAAAATAAATTAGTTTTTATTTGATATATTCATATGAAATTAAATTCTAGTTTGGTCCCTTTTTATACAATCCATTATTTCAGTTAAAACCGTAATTTATCTAAAATTTCTTTTTTTTGTTAAAATTTTTTTGTTTATTCACTTAGGTCCCTAACTAATATTTTTCCTTTGTCCTTTGCATGATTTAAGATCATATTTAGCTTCATCCAGGTCCCTACTCATAGAATATAATTTTTTTACAATTAAATCAACCTCTGTAAACTTTTTATTTCTTCGCTTTAGTCCCTGTTATGCATTTTACATACTTTTATTATGAGTTTTATTTTGAAACCTACGAAAATTTCTTTTTAGGTGTTTTTAGAACCTATTTGATCATTTCCATCCATAAACTAAGTCAAAAAGAGACTTTTAAGAATCAAAAGTTTAGTTCCAACACTTACGCGAATTCCATGCTTATTTTTTTGTAAATGACTCCTACAACATGCGAGACGATTCGGTGCTTGTCCTATAAAGAATAGCACCGTGCTTGTCTTTACAGTAACCATCATATTTCAGTTCAACGGTCCAGATTTCAAATAATATTTTGACCCTTTTCTTTTAAAAAAAAAGACATTAAATTCTGAACCGTTATATCTTAAATCTGATGGTTCTGTAAAAACAAGCACAAGGACAAGCGTCGAATCCTCATTCCCTAAACACCCCAAAAGCCACTACTATATTGTCATATTTTTCTGCAGCAATCTGCGAGCATCTCCTTTTATACTATATAAAACCGAGAGAGAAAGTGAGTTGAGTAGTGCAAATCATAAGTCCTTTACAGTAGTGGCTTTTGGGGTGTTTAGATTCTAAAAATACTAAGAAGAAATTGTGGACAAGTTTGGAAATCAAACTCATGAGAAAAGTAAGTAAAATGCATGACAGGGACTAAAGTAAAAATGAAAAGTTTACAGATGTTGATTTAATTTCAGAAAAAGATTATATTCCAGGACTGAGGACCTAGATAAAGCTAAATATGATTTTAAATCATGCAAAAGACAAAGAAAAAATATTAGTTAGGACTTAAGTGAATAAACAAAAAAAATTTTAACAAAAAGATGAAATTTTAGATAAAATATGATTTTAACTGAAATTATGGACTATATAAAAAGGGACCAAATTAAAATTTACTTTCATGTGAATATATTAAATAAAAACTAATTTATTTTGTTTAAATTAGCTATTTATATTATCATATGAATATTTATATAGATTTATATTTATCTATTTTGTATGCAAAAGACAAAGAAAAAATATTAGTTAAGGAGAAAAAATATTAGTTAAGGACCTAAGTGAATAAATAGAAAAATTTTTAACAGAAAAATGAAATTTTAGATAAAAAATGATTTTAACTGAAATTATGAACTGTATAAAAAGGACCAAACTAAAATTTAATTTCATATGAATATATTAAATAAAAACTATTTTATTTTTTTTAGATTAGCTATTTAAATTATCATACAAATATTTATATAAATTTATATTTATCTATTTTGTATATTTCTATATTATATATTTAAATCTGTCATGTATGGCGCTGACGTAGCACTTAATGTTGATATAAGTGTTCTAGTCAACACCATGTGTTCTAAATTAACTGTTGACTGATGATTAACTAATACCAAAAATTATTTTTTAAAATTTTAAAAATTACAAAAATAAAATCTTTTATTTTTAAAGTATAGAGACTATATCTATGAAATTAGAGGACTTACTTTTTATCTTACTTATGTGGTTATTTATTTAAGGATACTTTTTGGTTAAAAAATCGTAGACGTTTTACTCTATTATTATTTCAATAAAAAGAGTAATCATCTATTATTGTAATAAAAGTTTTAATCATTACAGGATTATAAAAATAGTTACTTAATCAAAAAGTTTAAAAAATTGATACTTTTTTTTTTCAAATAGAATAAGAGGCTAAAAGCCTATTAAAACATACCTTTTTCTGACCTTTTGACCAAGATCAAAGTGTTAAAAAAAAGTGTATAGTAACATCGGGAAAGCAATTCCCTTCAAATCTGTAGCAGCATTCCCTTCTCTGTGAATATGGCTTAGGGTTAGGGTTTCTGACTGCCTCTGAAGACAACGTTATTTCTGCTAATCCACAGCTTCTTCCATGATAAGATTCCAGTGAGAATGTTCATGCTTTCCCAGATTTTCTTCTTCTTGTTATGCATTAGCCACTCACACATTCCCATGCTGAAAATTAAAAGAAGCTCTAGTACTGCAGTTTGACAGATTTGATTGTGATTTGCACGAAGCCATATATAAAAAGGATCTAATATTGGACCATTTTGGCTCAATATGTTTTTAGAAAAATTGTTCAGATACTTTGGATTCCATCACATTAGATTTTTTTAATTATAAGTTGGAGCTCCAACTATATTGTTTTTGTTTCTGTTCTGAACCGTAGGTTAAAATGATTAAAAATTTAAAATTGAAAAAATACATATTGAAGGTCTTCTTAAATTTTGTATAACTTGTAAATAATCCGTTTGACCTTTTTTTTTAAGTTGAATTTTTTAAATACATATGCTTTTATATAGATATATGTATTCATTATTGGTTTAATTATATACCTATCTAAACGTTACGATTCATACAGCTAAGGTATTATAATTTAACTAAATTAGTCATATTCATAAGATACAGTTAAGAACAATAAAAACAAAATTCTCCGCGTGTAATTATATCAATTCAATCATTAAGAGGAAAGGAAACTCAAGTTTCCCTACAAAAATTATAAGTATTAGAAACGGAATTATAGATAAAAAAAATTCATATTTAAAAAGTTTTGTCTTAGAATTAGAGATAAAATTTTTTATCTTAAATATTCTATTCTTGATTCTGTCTCAAATTAACAATGAATTTTTCGTCCATTTTGTCCCTAATTCCCTCGTAGCTTTGTCACAAAATTTGAACATATCTTTATCTGAAGAAATTGGATCTTTTTGTGATCTTAGCATGACAATTTAAACAGAAATAATTATCATTAATAGTAAAATATATAAGATAATTAACCAAATTTTCAATCCAACTTATTTGATCCAAATTTTCTAAACAATGATTTGAAAAGGTCTAAACGGTAAAATTTCCAGGCGAAATTGACTAAATAACTGGGAAGGGTCTAAAGGAGACAGTGAGCTTAATCAATGTCTTGAAATGGAGACTTTGAGCACAAGATTTTGGTGATCAATGAGCTCAAAGAAACAAATGTTTCCTTCCTTCAAATTGCATTCCCTCGCAAACTTAGCTCAACCACCAGAGAATTTCCAGTAGTTTGAAGAACACACCACTTTCAATGCCCATGATTTTTCCCCAGCTTGCAATCTCACATCTTGTCGATGACATCGTATATACCTCTTCACGAACTCTTTTGGTAAGTACTGCATGCAATGCAAGTAGCAAAAATTAATATATATATATATATATATATATATATATATATATATAAACCTCCTCATAATTAATTAATTATTTTATATAGATATACACCAAAAACTCTTTGTCTTCATAGTCATACCGGCCCTACATACTTCGTTGCGTGAGACTCCCTGATAACAATCTTGAAGCAGTTCTCTGACTCATCAAACTTCCTTGAAGCTTCAAGAATTTCAGAGTCTGTAGGTAGAGATCGATATGGTCAAAGATTCAAGATATACAGTCAAAGAGACTGTTACGAAGTCTAATTTTATAATTTTTATACGGAGAGAATTATATTTATGATAATCTAATGTCACATTTTTTATTCTATAACTAAAGATGTGCAACACTTTTATATTTTCTGTCCATTTTTTGATAGAATATTCTCTATAAAACTAAGTATATATTAGGTGTTTTTTGTTTAAAAATGTACCATTAAGTTACTGATAATAAAAAGAAATACTATAACAGACCTCTCACCCAAAAATTTAAAATTGTATAAACTACTTTATAATTATATTTTAAGTATTTAAAGGACTTGTAATTTTGAAATTAAAGTAGTATAATTAACAAACCTCTCAATAAAAAGCAAGTAACACAAATTTGAATTAATTATAGTTGGCGAATAAACTAAACTCTATTGTACAATTTCAAAATCATGTCATTTGATTTAAATCAGACGCTCACAATTTTAAGATTGTAGAATTCAATTTTGATGCCAATAATAGACAATTAAGATCCAAGTAAACTATACCTTTAACAATGGAAGGGGTTGGTTCTTGTGAAGTGACACGAAAAATAACGACGTTGAATGAAACTTGTGTAGTAGCACGTCGATTAATCATCTCAAAGGCACAAACATCGCCTTCTTCCAAATGATTGTCCTCAGCAAATGATCTCCAACCAATTGTAAGAAAAGCTCTCTTAGTTTTCAAACAGAACTTACACTTAATATCCCAACTTCTCTCTTTTTCACTGACTCTAATGCTTGCAGTATCATCTATGTCCTTCAAATAATTTCGTGAGAAGTCGCACGGTATACTCTGTTTAAACAGATACATATATAACTAATAAGAATTATTATGTAGATATCAAGGATGCGCAGTTTAGTGGTTACATAATATTGATTTCATTTATTTAAAAAATAACCTAGAAAAACAAATTAAATTGATACCACTGGACTGCCATTAGCATATGATGAGGTCACTGAACGTATGAAAAATGGATACTCTGAATGGAATCTTCTTGCTCTCTCTAATATCGAAGCCTTTCCTTCAGTAACCTCATCGTCTTTTGACCGTTTTCTAGTTCTATTACAACCTGCACATTTGGTATAATCCAAAAATTAAACCATATAAAAGGTGACAACAATCCAATCACGACACTTGATCCATGCATAACTTTTTTAAGTAAAATAAATATATATATATAAATTAATTTTTATTTTTTAATATAGAAAATTACAAATGACTTGCTTTATACGTCAACACGATACAAATAACATGTTCTATTCGCTAAGAATAAAAATCGAATAAGAAAAATTATTGTACCTCTTGTGTTCTCGTTATGCTCTGCCCTTTGATCAGCTCCATCACGTGGCTTGAAGAAGCTTGAAGGATCTTCATTAGGGAACTTGGTTTTCATCTTCTTCCGAGGTTGCATTGATGGAGATAATCTAACTGGCCTTTCATCACTCTCCTCCTCATCATCAATTTCTTGTCCAAGTTTGACCTCTTCACGACCATCATCATCATCATCATCATCAATTTCAACTACTTCTCTTACAGTAGCAGGGTAGTCTATTTCTGAGGCACTCTTATCAAACATGATTACTTGAAAATGAGATTCAGTTCCTTCGTATTTAAAAACCAAGAAATGCCCATCAACTATTTTATAGTAATCTGCAAATTTTTTCCAGCCACCTCTGAACCAAACACCCCCATCACGCTCTATCCAGTCTACTTTCCACTCATCGCCATTTGGAAGGCTCAGCACGACCGGGTTTGAAAATTCTTTCCAATATTTTTTCACGAAACGTCTTGGAACACTCTGTCACAAACATTCATTATATAAGTTCATTAATATTAGCATTTAGTTAATGACAAAGAAAATACTCTGTCACAAGTTCATGGTTGCATTTACTACACCCTAAACTCAACAACCGTAACATAATAATAAATATCATTCAAGATAGATTTTCTCTATATATACGAAAATATCATGAAATAGCTCAGTCGTGAAACATAAAGTAACGAAAGACCTACTAAGATTTTTGAAGTTGGAAAGCAGATTTCCATTTCCATTTTCAGCACAAGTACTGGAAGTGACTAAACAAATTTCGAATGAAGCATTAAGAAAATAAGCCTAATTTTTAAAGAGAAATGGTTCTTGAGAAGGAAAGAAAAGAAAGAAAGCAGAGCTTCCGAATTATTCATATATTCTTCATTGAATGAAAGAGTGTACTGTACACTTATTTATAGAACAGAGGGTAACAGAGTTTACTGAATAACTAACTGGATTAACAACTAAACTTCAAGTTAGTTAACTGCTGTAATAACAAATTTATATATAGTGAAAGCAAAAGGAGAAAGTGATCATTACAAGCTCTCCTTGCTCAAGTGTGGATTGCAGAATGATCTTGAAAAAATGGACGGCCTTTCCATGCATTGTTTCCACTTTGAAGAAGATGAAAAGAAAAGAAGCCTCAAAATGGGTATTTAAGGGACGTTGAATGAAACAGAGAGGGCTGGGAAGTATTTAATCAGGGTGCACGAGAAAGAAAGAGATAGAACAAGACGAGAAGATGCAGAGAGATGGAAATAGAGAGAGTTCAGCAAGAAGAAGATGAGTGGAAGAAGGCGAGTTGGGTTTTTGCGTTTTCTTTTTAAAAGTCAAACACGGGAATGGGTTGGGTATCTGAGATCCGAAATGATAAAAAATGCTGACGTTGATGCTTTCCCATATTTTCTTTTCTTCTTATTAAGCATTAGCCACTCACACATTCCCATGCTGAAAAAGGAGCTCTAGAACTGTAGTTTCACAGATTTGACACTGACCCACAATCTCTCATGTGCACAAAGCCGTATACAAAAACAGATATAATATTTTGTGTAGCTGGCCAATCCAACTCAGCTTTTCAAAATTGAATTTGGTTCATCATAATTTATTTCATAGACCCACCAATATATACCATTTGGGAAGCTTTTGGATTCAGATGCTTCTTTTCTTTCACCCAAACAGTTATCTTTAGCTTTTCTCCAAACTGGTACGTTATCTCCTGCATTACACTACGCAGTAGAGACACTGTTGGCAAGTTTGCTTGTGGTATAACTGCAGTCCCAGTTTCCACATTGAGTCACATCGAGCAGGTCATATTCAGCTCCCTCACCGGTCACTCATATTTTTCTCTAACCATCCACTTGTGCTCACATGAGTTTTTTTTTCCAATTAGAGCCTACCTACTTTGGTCGAAAGAGCTTTGTCAATATCTAACCAAACTGTCATCTTAGAATTATCAAAATAGGTTAAACTCAGTAGATTAATCTGGCGAATCTTTATAAATGAGATGAGATAGGCTAAGAATTTAAAAGTCATATTTAACAAGAACTTTTAACTTAGCTTATTTAGACTGAGGTGGGTTGAGACGCATCAGCTTCATAGACTTTTTTAACAAAAAATATTAGTCCTTTAGGCTTGTAATTTTTTTTTTACTTAGGTCATGGATTGTTAAAGTCATTCAAGTATAAAAAATAATTTATTATGTATATAACCCAACCTAATATTTTAATTCAAAAGAGAGGACTTTAAAATTAAAAATAAAATGTCAAATCTTTGACACTAACTTATATTTCTTTCTTATTGAGTTTTATTGAACAAAAATATCATATATAATATATTTTTTATTTTATCATGTATTAAATTTAAATTTATAATATATATTTAAATTAAAAATAAAAAAATTAATTTTTTTAAAAAATATGAGCTAGGCTGTGCCATGATTTTTAGCCCAACTATATAATTAAGCCCAGCTCAACTCAGTCCACATTTATTGAAAGCCCATATGAGCTTAGGCTAGCCTAGTCCAAGCCTAGCCCATTGACGCCTCTAGCATCTTGCTCATACTTTCTCCCTGCTAACGAGTGTACGTTTGAAAAATAGTTAGATTTGCATAAAACATAGTTCGATTTTGCATAAAATATAATTTGTGAAAATATTTTCTATTTTCATTTTCAATTTTTATTTCTTGACATGTATTTTATGAAACATTGAAAACAGTTTTTTAGTATTTTTAAATTTGGGTCTATTTTAAAAAATATTTTCAAGTAAATATTTTTATTAAACTTAATCAAATATATTTTCAAACTCATTTTCTATTTTCATTAAAAATAAAAATAAAAAAAGTATACAGCCAAAACCAAACAAATTATATTTGAACAAACTATAGTTTGCAAAAGCAATAACAAGATAAAATTATGTTGATAGTTAATACAAATATTATCAAACATATTATTTTACACTATTGTCCAAACTCAAAACTATAATTTATAGAAATAGAAAATAAAAATAAACTCATTGAGATGTGAATGAATGAGGGATTTGGATTCACTCCAGAGGGGCTTCCCTCGAAGTCCTTTCAACTGAGTTAAATGTGATATTAAAAAAAAATAACCATTTTTTTTACCCATTTGGATCTGTAGATCTAATAGATGAGAACCCCTTTTAACACTCCAGTAGCTGAAGGAGATCTTTATTCGTAAGTGAGGGTGTCTCTTTTTATCATTTGAACCCTTTTTGTATTATTTTATTCAAAAATATTAATTTAAAAAAGAACAATAGATTGTTTTCTTCTTTTTTTTATCTTTTAGAAAAGTTATTGAAATAATTATTTTAGTATTTTTTTTCTTTGGCCAATTTTTATTAGATAAAATATTGGATTGTTCTTGCCAGGCTGTCAAGACTGCCCATAAATGTATGGTTTTGGGTTCCAAAAAATGAGTCCGTTTAAAAATAGGTTTAAATGGTCTAAGCAGGTTAATTTTTACAAAAATTATATTATTTAATATAAATAATTTCATTTTATCACATTTTTATATTTAACAATTTTATATTCAATAAATATAATAAATTTAGATATGAAAATTTTTCTCATTTTTTAAAAATAAATATAGAAATTTTAAATTTAAATATAATATAATTAATTTAAAAAGAAAATATAAAAAAATTAAAGTTATTGGTTATTTAAAAATATTAAAGAAAAAATATTTTAAATATATAAATTATATTTTAATAAAAATTATTTGAAATTTTTTACTAAAAAATAAAATTATATTATTTAAATATAAATAAAAAAAAGTGGCCTGTGGGGTGATCTTTGTTTTCAACAAAGAGGCTCGCAGGCTAAATAGATTGGTTCGTTTAACCTCATTTATCTCTTTGCCCATAACGAGCTGACCCATTTAACAACGTTAGTTCTTGCTCATTTGTTATGTTATTTTTACACACAAGAATCTTTTGTTGAGCTCTGTATGTTACAGTAAAGTATAGACTCTCGCACACCGTCCAATCGGTGTGAGATCCACACGAATGGAATAGTGTGAAAGAACTCAGTACTCTGCGAGACATATAATACTCAATAGAGAAGTTGGACTGTATTTTGACTAAGACTTCCATGTGGGATCAGTCAAGAAAAACCTAGACATGGCTGAAGCATTTGGCACAATCACGGAAGAATCATCTTTTCTTACTTCCCTCTCTTACATTCCCTTTACCTCATGAATAACTCAAGAGAACTTGCAAGGGAGGTTGTTTCAGTTTAGACATGGCAATATTTGATAAAAAAGACACCCATAATGGGGAATTCACATTAGTCCAAGGACTCAATAAAAATTAGTCTGCTAAAATTGATGTTATAATTGATAAGATGTATAAATGAAACACACTCATTTTAATTAACTAGTATTTATTAGCTCTCTATATTATTTTAAAGTGCGAAGAATATGTATGTAAGAATTATTCGCCAGGCTGTGAGTTAATAAAGAATAAGTATTTAATAATTTGATAATTAAAATAATGGAAGTTAAAGGTTTTTTTACTTCCCAGCCATTTATACCTATTTATATTTATAACTTTATTTTATCTTATCTAGTATTAACTTATGTAGAAAATGATGAGGGGAAGGGATGAGCTCCAAACTAATTAGTATTAATTAATATTTTATAATATTTTAAATTTAAAATATATAATGCATTTATGCATAAAATGAAATATAAAATTTTACACCGATTTTATACATATCTTACAAAATTTCATTGTCTAAACCTTATAGATATTTTAAAATAGGTTTCAATACTGATATACATTTAATATATATATATATAGAAACTTCTATTATTATATTCAAAATTCAAAACAATATAAATCAATTATTATATATTTTAAAACAGTAATAAATCTTATAATATGATAATATACTATTATTTTAAATTATTCATTTTAAATTATTTAAAATATTAAAAAAATTAATAACAAATTTTATAATATAAATTTAATTATTATTTAATTTAAAAATAATTATAATAATATGCTATGCATATTAAAATTATTTTTAGTATAAATTTAATTTTTATTAAGTATAAATAATAATTAAATTTATATTATAAGATTTATTATTAAATTTTTATATAATTTAAAGTGAGTTATATAAATTAATAGCATATTCTCTTATAATAAGATTCTTTATTATTTTATAATATATAATAATTGGTGTATATTATTTAATATATAAATTTTATTATATAAATTTTAATTATTATTAAAAATGATGATATCAAATATTATATGAAAAAATAATTTTAATATGTATAGCATATTGTTATAATTATTTTTAAATTAAATAATAATTAAATTTATATTATAAGATGTGTTATCAAAATTTTTTAAATTTTTAAATAATTTAAAATGAGTTACGTAAAATAATAACATATTCTCTTATTATAAGATTTGTTATTATTTTATAACATATAATAATTGATGTATATTATTTTGAATTTTAAATACAATAACATATATATATATATATATATATATATATATATATATATATATATATATATATATATATATTAAATTTCGCATATGTATGTTAAATGTACATTTGTGACTTAATGGTTGAAGATGTCTTTATCTTCTATGAGGTCTTGGGTTTAAATTTTCCCACTTGTACTTTGTTGATTTCTTTTTAAAACAAAGTATGTGTCATGTGTTGCAATTCTATTGGATGCGTCAGGTGATGTGGAATTCCCCATGTGGTAAGTAATGTGGCAGATGATATTTGCTATATAAGTAACTTGGTCAACATTTTCGTTGGTTTTTTGACAGCGTTTAAAAAAATGACATATCTAAAAAAAATTGAAACATATGTGACATATTTGATAAAAAAAAATGTTAGTGACATGAATAAAAATCGGTGTAAACATTAGGGATATAAAATACTCTTTTACCTAATTTAATTTTTACATGTTACATAAAATTGTCACATACTTCAAAGTAATTTGGGATGTTATAAAATTTTTGTTTATTTTATCAAATATGACCAACTTTTAAGTGTTACAATATGAAATGTTACTAATGCTACAAATTAAAATGTGGTACTGCACCCACTGTTGGAAAAAACACCTTTTCCCCTTAAAAATTATCTTAGCACAAATAAACTAGAGAAATAACAAGGAACAATAAGCACAACCATAATACAAGAAAATAACGTGAAAACTCCAAAATTGGAGAAAAACCACGACCGTTGTCAAAAACAACTAAAGAAAATACTATGTGTAAATTTTTACAACACACAAAAACTTCTCTTAAATACCCGATAACCAATACCAGATACCACCTGATACCCAAATACACCCACACACTCTCAAGCATATATTTAACTTACATCTCTTACCACTCTAGAACAAGAGTATAAAGAAAGAAAGAATTAAATACAAGTTAATGTGTCTTGTATTGGTACACCTATAACCTTAGCACTTAGTCCTATATATAGCAAGGAACCAAGCTTCCCACATTAAAACCTAATCGATGTGGGACTTCAAAGAGCTTCATTCACATTAGCAAATTTTCTTCTTGTGGGTCCCATTACTTTCAATCAATTATTTCCAACAAATCTCCACTTTGATTGAAAGTAACCATATCTACTGATTCATTGTCTACACCGACAATCAAAGCTCCAAGAATTACCATACTCTACTATAAAAGAGTATATCTACCTCGAATTAACCAATTCTAGGAATTTCATGTCGGTACATGTCAAAAAATTCCAGCTAAAAAATTTATGGTGCAACTTCCAATGTTGGCTCTACTTGAAAGTTCTTCAGCCATCGACATCATCCCACCACACATCTTGCATCAATGTCAATCAATGCCCATGTGCAATTGTGGACCCGCTAGCAGTAACTCATCATCTTCCATGGCAATGCGAACATGCCATGAGGATATAGACTTCTCACTTTTTAGAGAAATTCTTCCTCCCTCACAATGAGAGAGACAGAGTTTACATCTTGCTCGGAGCCTTTTGTCGAACCTGCTCCACTTGGACAATTTCTCCTTACATACCCAGACATTCCACATTTCCAGCAAGTCACGTTCTTACCCATATTCTTCTTCCCCTTGCTCCCACTTTTGGCTACCGCCATTGAGTCTGACAAAGGTATAGAGCGACCTTCACATTTTAACCTTCTCTTCTCAGAAATAATTTTACTGGCAACTTCTTCTAAATTTAGAGTTTTCTTCCCATACATCAAAATGTGTTTCATGTTCTCATAGGAAGGCGGAAGAGACCATATATGAGCCTTAACGTTTTATCTTCGTCATCAGCTTTGACTCCAACAGCCTCTAGTTCAAATACAATACCATTGAGAGCACTGAAATGATCTGATATTTTGGTACCTTTTTCCATACGAAGCGTATGAAATTGCTCGTTCAGCAACAACAGATTTGAGATACCCTTCGCCTGATACAACCCTTCCAGCTTCTCCCAGAGTTCTTTGGCTGTTGATATTCCTTGCACATTTGCAAGAACATTCTTGGCCAGACACAGACGAATTGCACTTGCCGCTCTCAAATCTAGTTCCTCCCAATCTTCATCGCTCATACTAGATCCATTCTTTTCAGAATCCTTGCTGGAAACCTTCTCCTTCAACGCCTTGTATAACCCAGATTGTATCAACACGTCCTTGATTTGTACTTGCCATACACCAAAATTGATCATCCTATCAAATTTCTCTATGTCAAATCTCATCGCGCTAGAAAAATTTGACATTCAACCGTATATTGGAATAGTGAACACAACTGTAAACAGTACACCAGGTCAGTTCCCAAGAAAGAGAGGTTGGTCACAATGGACACTCTTAAGTACCTAGTCTTTCTTTAGCTAGAACTTTCCTAGACATGCACTTTCACTGTACCACACTCCATTCCTGTAACCCAGCAACCAAGAACAATCTTCAAGCAATCGGGAACAATTCTTTTCTGATTGTGGAAGATCAAACAAAGCTGCAACTACAAGAGCATACTAAGAATTTAACATCCCACCGAACCATAGGCTCTGATACCACTTGTTGGAAAAAATATCTTTTCCCCTTGAAAATTATCTTAGCACAAATAAACCAGAGAAATAACAGGGAACAATAATCACAATCACAATACAAGAAAATAAAGTGGAAACTCCAAAATCAGAGAAAAACCACGACCATTATCAAAGATAACAAAAAAAATACTATGTGTAAATTTTTACAACACATAGAAACTTCTCTTAAATACCCGGTAACCAATACCATATATCACCTATACCCAAATACACCAACACACTCTCAAGTATGTATTTAACTTACATCTCTCACCACTCTAGAATAAGAGTATAAAAAAAGAAAGAATTAAATACAAGCTAATGTATCTTGTATTACACCTATAACCTTAGCACTTAGTCCTATATATAGCAAGGAACCAAGCTTCCCACATTAAAACTCAGCCAATGTAGGACTTCAAAGAGCTTTATTCACGTTAGCAAATTTTCTTTTTGTGGGTCTCACTACTTTCAATCAATTATTTCCAACACTTAGAAAGTATGAGTACTTAATTATTAGTCCAAAAAAAAATTGCTCTATTATAACAGGACATAATATTCTAATCTCATACATGGGATAGTTGTAAAGTTAAGTTACCTAACATGCATCGGCTTATTGAGTGACTTAAATTATTTGATAAATTAAATTATGACTCAATTTGATATTTTGAAAACACGACTCAAAAGGAGACTGACTCATGACTTGTTTTATTAGAGTAGTTATATATTTATGATATATGTTTTTTTTCTGTTTCATTATGTATTCATAACAATTTTTGCCAATAAAGAATAAGAAATTCTTCATATCTGTAAATATGGATCACATTGATTAAATTATGTTAAATTCATGTATGTTCTTAATTTTTACTCTGTATTATCTTTTGTGTTAGTGCATTCTTGCTGGACATAGACCATTAGAAGTGAGAAAACTAGACACAGCTTTGAAATTAGACTTAATTGGAATGTAATTGTTTATTTTATTATATAGAACACCATACATATACTATAGCCGGCAGTCACATAGAATATACGAATATAATTATAATGTCGTTGTCAAGGAAATGATCTACACACAAATAACCAGGAATTAATGAATTATATATGAACCCTTGATTTTGACTTTTCACCCCATTGTTATGACGAAAAGAAGAAGTTGACGTCTTTCTTAACACAATTAAGTCCCAATCCACAAGAGTTCACTAAATTAAAGCTAACGACTTTTTCAAGAGACATATAGCATACATAAAAAAGATTAACTTCTCTCTAAATGAAAGACGTATATGTTATTTATTATGAAGTATTGATTGATCCATCCATAACTCTGTATTCTGACAATGGATCTTCACTTCTTCTGCTTGCCCTTCCTCTTCAGCTCCGTCTTCATCCTCATAAAAATTTCACTGAAACTGGTGAAAAGCTTGAGAAGCAGCATTAATGGCAGAAAATCATCAAAGCTTCCACCGGGGCCATGGAGGCTGCCCATCATCGGAAGCGTCCACCACCTTTGGGGGTCCCTACCCCACCGTCGTTTCAGAGAACTGTCACAGAGATATGGGCCATTGATGTTCCTTCAACTTGGTGAAGTCTCAACAGTGGTGGTGTCTTCTGCAGAAGCTGCCAAAGAGGTTCTGAAGACCCATGATACCATATTTGCTCAGAGGCCTCGTCTTGCTGGTTCTGATGTTTTATATTATGGTCCCTCTAACATCGTCTTGTCCCCCACGGGAGATTACTGGAAGCTCATCAGAAAGATTTGCTCACAGGAATTGGTAAAGTTGGAAATACTTATTCGGATTTATTTTCCTAACATGGCATAATTTTGGGGGATTAGTTAATTTTGTAGCTATTTCGAAGGAGCCAGGGAGTGAATTTTTTTTAACTTTTAGAAGAATTTTAAATTTTATCAAAGTAGGAAAAATTTGAGAGATATATATGTTTAGAGGATTAGTTTGTTCACGTGTGTGTGTAAATTGTTCTAACCAAGTTTGTCAAAATTGAGTTTACCTAAACTCAATAAAATAGGATAAACTTAAAACATAAAATTTACATATGCTTCTCCCTTATTTAATAAGTTACTAAAATTACATATGTTATAACATAAAAATAATATCTTACTTTATATATAATTATTATATATAAAATTAATTACTTGATTTCAATTATTGTAATATTTTTTTTATTAGGTTCAATTGACTCTTTATATAAAATTTAAATTGATAAACTAAAATAAAGTATCAATTGAAGTATAAAGTGTTCATACAACACAATAATGAGTTTTGAATATGGGTTAACCGAATTTTGTGGGTTGGGTACTAGAAGAAAAAAGAAGGATTGTTGCTGATCCAACTAGGCCGAGTTTGCACTAAGTTTCGATTCTAAGACCAAATTTATTCAATTTAGGAACCTAAACTCACAAACTCGGATAAATTTAAAAGTTAACTCAAGAGTTTAACAACTATAGTTCTTATAATATTAATATATTTTATATAGAATGAATTGTTTTACTAAATTCTCAGTTTGATTAAGGTTTCCCACCCAAAAAAAAAACATATTTGTAAAACTAATATTATTCTTATTTAATTAGAACAAAATACAATCAATTCCCCTCAATTTTAGAAGGTTGTACAATTAACTTACTATCTGTTGATACATTCTTCTAAACTTTTAATTTTGAACAATATAATTTTTTTGTTAATTTCTTCATTTAAAACAGTTCCACTACTTATCCATTTAAGTTTTAAAAAAAAAAGCCAAATCAACACTAAAAGAAAACAACTAAAAAAGATCCTATTATTTTGTTGGTGGGTTCGATATAGAGGTCGGATGTAGTTTTTGCTAATTTGACCAATTTAAATTTATATAAACAAAAAAAGTCATCGGAAGAATTATACTACACAAAACTTAAATTTTAGGATGCAAATTTTAAAATTGGGGGGTTAAATTAGACAAATTAAATTAAGAGGATATTTTTACATTTTTTCCATTTAATTAGATATATAGTTTTTTTTCAAAATTGACATGGAAGATTAAAATAACAATTATATTTAATTATTCAACAATTAAATTAAAAAATAACTTCTTAAAATAAAATAGTAAAAGCCTATGTATTTCAACTATTATGTGTGTGTGTGTGGAGCATTGATCTTCTCACATTATGTCACCGTAACATCAATTTAGACAATTTATTTTACGTGATTAAATGATTTATGTTTATAAAAAACGTAGACCATCTAATTACGTAAAATAAACTTCCTAAATCTTATATCACGGTAAGGCGATATTAGAAGATAGTAAAAACCTAAGTTTCCAACTGTTATGCGTGTGTGTGTATAGAGCACTGGTCTTCTGATGTCACCTCACCATAACATCAAATTTATACTATTTATTTTACATGATTAAACAATTCATGTGTATAAAAGACCTAGACTGTTCGATTATACACAAAAAAAAAAATGCTCAAATCTCACGTCAGAGTGAGATGACATTAAAAGATCATGCTGGTATACGTGTGTTAATTGAGAGTTTAAAATGAGACTAATATCTTCCACTAACAAATTACAATTTGTGCGTTCCTGGAACAGTTAAATGGTACGCATGTAAAATCATTCCAATCAGTGAGGGAAAAGGAAGTGTCAAGTTTGATAAAATCTCTGCGCGCAGAAGCTGGCTCTTCTGTGAACCTCACTGCGAAAGTTTTTGCTACAGCTTGTGGGATTACTTCAAAATCAGCGTTTGGCCAGAAACACACAGTCGAATTAGAAGCGATTCTCTCAGTCTCTGACAGCATTTTTCAACTATCCCAAGATATTTCTGATTTGTTCCCCTCCCAAAAGTGGATTCAGGTGATCACTGGAATGAGGCGTAAGTTGGAGGAGATTCGTAAAAAGAATGATTTGGTTCTTGAAAACATCATCTTCGGAGATTTTGGTGCTAAAGATAAGGAAGGTGAAGAAGAAGAAGCACAATGTCTCCTCTCAGCTCTTCTGAATCTAACAGATCATGGTGATTTGACCATCAACAATGTTAAAGCCGTCATGTTGGTGAGTACCATAATCCAATATATATGTTACTTTGGCTTCGTCCCCACACGAGGAAAGGATACTTTTATATGATAAAAAATACTATGTATGCCCATGATGTTTACATCAAGTTTTAATTTTATCTTCAATATTTTTTGGTAAAAGAATATTTTATGTACTTAATATTTATCTCGATTTTCATTTATGCTATTAAAATTTTTTTGGTTTAAATATATCTTTTATGTTTCATTTTTTATCATATATGTTTTAAAATGACTAAAATATCCTCCATCCTCCCTCTTCTCTCTCTCTGTCCTCTCTCTCTTCTCATTATACTTTTCTATTTATTCACCTAGGTCCCTAGCTAATATTTTTCTTTTTGTCTTTTGGATAATTTAAGATCATATTTAGCTTCATTTAGACCCATAAATTGTGAATATATTTTGTTTTATAATTAAATCGACTATTGTAAACTTTTGAGTTTATTCCTTTTAGTCCCTGTTCTGGTTTTAATCCACTAGGATGGAAATGACCAAAAATGTCCTAAAAATATCTAATATAAAGTTTTGAACTGGTTTGGAAAGAAAATAGAGAGATGGAGAGAAAAACGTGCATGACAAGGACAAAATGAATAAACTCAAAGTTTACAGGAGTTAATTTAATTATAGAACAATATATTCATGATCTATGGACGATGAAGTTAAATATGATGTTAAATCATCCAAAAGATAAAAAGAAAAATATTAGCTAGGGACCTAAATAAATAAACAGAAAAGTTTAGTGAGGAGAGAAAGAGGATAGAGAAAAGATGGAGGATGGAGGGTATTTTGGTTATTTTGGGGCATATATAATAAAAATAAAATATAAGGGACATATTTGAACAAAAAAAAACTTCAGGGATATAAATAAAAATTAAGATAAACGTTAGGAACATAAAGTACTATTTTACCATATTTTTTTGTATGTCATATATTTTATTTTGTTTCAAAAATATCATTTTCACTAATACCATTTAAAATATTGATGGAAAATAACGACTGAATGATGCACGTGGCATATATCAGGTTTCACGTCATTTGTCACAGACTGAAACATGAAATTTCCAAAATAACCTTATCTCCTCTGTTGCTCTCTCTTTTCTATTTTCTCTTCTCTACTTCTTTGTTCTCTTTTCTCTCTCTCTGTCTCTCTCTCACTCATTTCTCCACCTCTGCTCTCTCTTTTTGATTTATGCTTTGCACCATCACACTTTGTCTCTCTCTCGCTACATTGTCCCCTGTTTTTTATGCTCGACTCCTCTCTGCGATCTTGTAAGAAAAAATAAAAGTAGAAAAACGAGAAGATAAGAGTATTTTTGAAATTTTAGGTTTGGGTCCACGTGGCAAATCATGTGGAGCGTAATATGTACCCTATAGATCAACCAGTCAACATTTTAAGTTGGGTTAGTGAAAATAGTAAATTTGAAACAAAAATAAAATATACAAGACATAATTGAAGTAAAAAAAAGTTAAAAATAAAATTAAAATTTGATATAAAAATGTGTCAACTGAATAGAACTTTTGCCTTTTTTTAATAACTAATATATAACTCTGACATTCTCTGTGCTATATATATATATATATATATACTTACAGGATGTGATTACGGCCGGAATTGAGCCAGCATCCAGATTAGCAGAATGGGCCATGACAGAAATGTTGAGAAAACCACGAGTACTGAAAAGGGCACAAGCAGAAGTGAGGGAAGTTTTTGACAGTAAAGGGTGTATTGATGAAACTGCTCTTGAGGAACTAGAATATCTAAGAGCAGTCTTCAAAGAAACTCTGAGATTATACCCACCCGCTACGTTTTTGGCTCCAAGAGAGTGCACTCAAACATGTGAGATCAATGGATACACAATACCAGCTGGAACCCAAGTGCTGGTGAATATATGGGCCATTGGAAGAGACCCTAACTATTGGAGTTTGCCAGAGGAGTTCGTCCCTGATAGATTCATGAATGGTTGTGTTGATTACAAAGGTTTGAACTTTGAATACGTTCCATTCGGTGCAGGAAAGAGGATGTGCCCTGGGATGCTGTTTGGGCCAGCTATTTGGGAGATTATTGTTGCCAACTTGCTATGCCATTTTGATTGGGAACTCCCACCTGGGATCACTCCACAGAATCTAGACATGACTGAGCTTTTTGGGTCAACCTTGAGTAAGAAGAATAGTCTCATCTTAGTCCCCATTCCTCACAATCCTGCAGCTCCTGAAGGAAATAGGAGCACTTGGGAGGTTGCTTAATTTAGATGGCTATAATTTGTATCATCCCTGCCTATATATATTTCATGAATGTAAAACTCACAAGTGCTGCATTTTCTCACACTCTCTATTGTCTTGCATTTTCTCCAGTATCCTCTGTTTCTGTATATTTCCATGACGCACCAGCAGTCTGCAGTATCACCCACATCATTTTTCCATTCTTGTTCACCTAAAGCTCTACACTTGTACAACACTTCAACAAAATCCCATTCTCTATTTCCTCTCTCATGCCTCAGATGCTATCTTCCTCTGTTTCTTGCATGACCCATCTGCATTTTATTAAATGTCCAGGGCAGCCTTGGACCTTCTCTTCTTCAATATTATAGCTCTGTCCCACCCTTAAACTAAACTTCACTGTCCTCCTAATTTGCATTGCAAGAATGTGATGAAGCAAGCACATATTCACTCTGTCCTTGATTCCCTTATGCTGTCTGTCTTCACGTGTACTCTGATTTCGTGTGGAGTTTCTGTGACAGATTCAGAGATTACTCGGGCATTGTTATCATAGTAAGCGAAGCACCTCCTTCTCCTAATTTGAAGCAATTACAATTGACGCAAGTTTGCATTAGTTTTAACTAATTCCAGATCCAGTCTGAGTTTTAACTGAGATTTCAATTTTAGCTATAAATTTCGTATCACTTGTTATCTTGTAGTTTAATATGACCATATACCAACACTGGTTATGACTGATATAAAATTTAGCGTCAGTAATATTAGGCATTTATTTATTTATTGAGTGGACAAGCTAAATACTCTGCTAAAGCATGGACCTATGCCTATGCTTGGGACACAACCAGAATACTCTTTATCTAATACTTGAACTAATGCACCATCATATGAAATAATTTTGTAATTTTGTCGTGTTATCGGATCATTGATTGAGATGACGACTTACCAACAACAATTCATGTTCTTGAAAATGAACTTTAGCTCAACAAAGTATAGTTCTTCTCCGGTTGAAAAGATCTAAATTCGGGTAAGAGCTAAATTAACTAAAAATGCTCTATAAATCATGATAACGTAATATTCTTATTTTTGGTGAGAATCATGATAGGGTCTGCACTTCGTTTGTTGAGGGGTTAACAAATGGGCCCTATCTTTTGCTTTCAACCAAATAAGAACAACAATTTATCTGTAAAATTAATTTGAATCTATTCTCCAATTTGGTAACTACAACTTTTACACGAAATAAAGATTCCCTTAATCTGATGGTCGATTTGTAACTTCTCTTCCTTTGGCATTATAATATTCTATAATCTAACGTTTAGAATGCCCTGATGACTACTATTCTAAACTTGTCTGTTATATATATATATATATAGTTAGATTATTTTATATCCTATAAGAGTATATGTGGCCCATATAATTAAATTTGATGTTATTAATTATTAAATTCACATTATGTAATATTGAAGAATCTGAATGATACTCTGATTCAGAAAAGAATGAGAGCCCTTCTAACTATCAAAGAGTTAGAAAAGAGAAAAATTCAGAAAAAAGACAAGAAACTGGATTTTTGTGACGACGAAGGCATAGATCATGGATCAGGTAAGTATTTCTGTATTTAGACTTTTAATTGTGTGTACTATAAAAGTCAAGAACAGGGCACAAAATTTCTAGTTTTAATCCAATCAGGAATCAGGATTTATGTTTACAATATCTGCCTTCGACTTTCCTATATCTGCTTAATTAGTTTCAATCAAAGATGGCCAAAGTTTCGATTTCCATAGTAGATTAATTGGACAAAGATTTGGTAACGTGGGAGGAAGGAATTCAGTATACATTAAATAATGGACAAGGATAAGGGCATGGGCCAATCATCTCCTGATGTGAATATATTTTTGTAGGTGTAATTCATGTTGGGAAAAATGGCATTGTGTGCAATAATTATAGAATCAAAATAATTTTCACAGACCCAGGATAATTCCTAAAATAAAATAGACAAAAATAACACCAAAGATTTTAGCGTACAAAACCCAAATTAGGTAAAAATCACGGGACCCGTACGCCGCTCAAATCTTCCACTATAACAATAATGGGAATACAATCTTCACCCTTAGGTGGACCTCTCACTCACAAAAAATACTACAACAATATTTCTTCAATTTGTGGACAATAACCCTCACAAATTGGATTCACTATTTTTCCTCTCAGAAACTTTTTGAGGCACTCTCTCTATTTTTCTTCTCACTCTTTTTTCTCTGTGAAATGAAGGATGATCAGAAAGAAGGGACGAAGGCTCTATTTAAGAACCTTTTCATCCATAGCAACTCCTTACTGGCTTCAGTTGCTGCGATGAACTCTGCTTCAGTAGTGGACAGTGCAACACACTTCTGTAACTTTGACTGCCATGCCACATTTCCCCCTGCAAAAGTGATTAGGTAGCTTGAAGTAGATTTTCTTGAATCTATGTCGCCGGCCATATCTGCATCTGTGTATCCAACTAACACAGATTTGGTATCTCCAAAACATAAGCATATTTTGGAAGTACCTCGAAAATACCTGAATATCCACTTTACTGCAGCCCAATGTTCCTTTCCAGGTTTTGAAAGGAATCTACTCACTACTCCAACTGCATGAGCAATATCCGGCTGTGTGCACACCATGGCATACATTAAACTTTCAACAGCTGAAGCATATGGAACTTTGTTCATCTCTTCCTTTTCTTCATCTATGGAAGGGCATTGCTTAGAACTTAGCTTAAAGTGATTAGCAAGAGGATAACTAACCGCTTTAGCTTTGTCCATATTAAACCTTTGAAGTACTTTCTCAATATACTTCTCTTGTGACAACTATAATTTCTTGGCGCTTCTGTCTCTAGTTATCTTCATGCCAAGAATGTGTTTTGCTGGCCCTAAGTCTTTCATAGCAAAAGACTTGCACAACTGCTTCTTCAAGTCATCAATTCTAGAAATATTTTGGCCAATAATCAACATGTCATCCACATAGAGCAATAAAATAATAAAATCATCATCAGAGAATTTCTGCACGAACACACAGTGATCTGAAGTAGTCTTCTTGTAACCATGCTCCCCTATAACAGACTCAAACTTCTTATACCACTGTGTTGGTGCTTGTTTCAAGCCATACAGGCTTTTCTTCAGCTTGCAAACATAATCCTCTTTTTCTTTTTGCTTGAAACCCTCTGGCTGCTCCATGTATATTTCTTCCTCCAAATCACCATGAAGGAATGCAGTTTTGACATCTATTTGCTCAACCTCAAGGTCAAGACTTGCTGCTAACCCTAGCACTGTTCGAATGGATGTCATTTTCACCACTGGTGAAAATATCTCATCAAAGTCAATCCCTTTTCTTTGGCTGAATCCCTTGACAACCAATCTGGCTTTGAATCTTGGACGGGAATTGTTCTCTTCATGCTTAATTTTGAACACCCATTTGTTCTTCAAAGCCTTCTTGCCTTTTGGCAGCTTCACTAGTTCAAAAGTTTTATTCTCATGCAATGATTTCATCTTATCTTGCATGGCCTCAATCCACTTCTTCTTGTGTTCATCATCCATTGCTTCTTCGAAGCTTTTTGGTTCTCCCCCGTCAGTTAATAACACATACTGATTTGTAGGGCATCTAGTAGAGGGTTGTCGAACTCTAGTAGATCTTCTCAGTTCTGGAGAACCCATTAGAACTGGTGGTTGATCATGAACACCATCATCATCATCAGAATCTTCTGATGGAATCTCAACGGGAGCATCTGGATCACCTATCTCAGGCTGATCATTCTGTATTTCATTTCCAATTTGTCTTGGCACCGGTGTTGGAGGAATAACTTCCGAATCAGTTGAATCATCATTGGCTTTAGAAATATCTTCAATGGTCTGATCTTCAATGAACACAGCATCACGACTCCTAATTAATTTCTTCTCCACTGGATCATAAAATCTGTAGCCAAACTGATATTGACCATATCCAATGAACACACATTGTCGTGTCTTACTCTCAAGTTTGGACCTTTCATCCTTTGGAATATGTACAAAGGCTTTGCAACCAAACACTCGCAGATGGTTGTAGGAAACATCTTTTTCCGACCATATCTTTTCTGGAACATCTAGCTTTAAAGGGACACAAGGTGAGCGATTCAGCACATGTACTGCTGTTAGTAAAGCCTCACCCCAAAATTTCTTTGGTAACTTTGCATGAGAAAGTAAACATCTGACTCTCCCCATCAAAGTTCTGTTCATTATTTCAGCCAGGCCATTCAGCTGCAGTGTTTTTGGAGGCGTTGTCTGATGCCGAATACCATGCTCTTTACAGTAGGCATCAAAAGGCCTAATGTATTCTCCACCGTCGTCTGTCCGGATACATTTTAGCTTCTTCCCAATTTCTCTTTCAACTGAGGCATGAAACTTTTTAAAGACACTCAGCACTTGATCCTTTGTCTTTAAAGTATATGCCCATATCTTCCTTGAATGGTCATCAATGAAAGTCACAAAGTACTGAGCACCACCAAGTGACTTTAATATTGGTCCACATAAATCTAAGTGTACCAAATCCAATACATTCGCCATTCTAGAAGGAGGGTGGCTTTTGAACATAGCTCTATTTTGCTTTCCTGCTAGACAATCATCACACTTCTTCAAATAAACTTGATCCAAATCAGGTAGGGCATTCTTCCTAGTTAAATGGATCATGCTCTTCTCGCTCATGTGACCGAGACGTTTGTGCCATAGCTCAACTATACTATCATTCTCTGTTGTGTTCACAACATCCTTGGAGAGCTTTGCTTGCATAATGTACAGTTTGGAGTCTTTATTCCCTCTGGCCACCACCAATGATCCTTTGGTGAGCTTCCATTGGCCATTAAAGAAGGTATTACAGAAACCTTCATCATCTAACTTGCTTGTTGAGATCAGATTCAGGCACATATCTGGAATATGCCTCACATCCTTCAGAACTAATTGCGTACCATTCTCCGTCTTTAAACAAACATCTCATTTACTTGCAATTATTGAAAGATTATTATTTCCTATTCTTACAACACCAAAATTGCTCGGTGTGTAAGATGAGAAAAATTCCTTCCGAGATGTAGCATGAATGGTGGCACTACTGTCAATCACCCAGCTTGTCTCATGGGTTGTAAGATTGACTACATCATCATCATAGACAATGTTGAACTCCTCAGCAACATCTGCTTGCTCATCATCACTACTGTCGTTTTTATTCTGTCATCTGCCTTTGTTCTTTTCTTGATCCTTTTTGAACTTGCGGCAGTGTATTTTGATAAGACCCTTCTTTTTACAGTAATGGCATTCAACATTGGCATATCTGTTGGATTTGCCTCTGCTCCTTCCTCTAGGTTTTTGATCCCTAGACTGGTTCCTCCCTCTGAAGTCTGAAACCAGAACGTCTGGTTGTGATGAAGAAGATGAGCTCTGAGATCTTCTTCTCATTTCTTTATTTAAAATACTGCTTTTAACAGACTCTATATTAATTACACCATCAGGTACAATGTTGGTGATGGAAATTTTTAGAGTCTCCCACGACTGTGGTAGAGAGCCCAATACCAGCAGAGCAAATATTTCATCGTCCAAATTTATGCCCATTCTGGACAGTTGATCCACGACTCCTTGCATCTCATTTAGATGATCTGCTATGGAAGTTCCTTCCTTGTATTTCAACTGCGTCAATTTGGTCAAATAAAATAATGTATTGTTACTAGTTTTTGACGCATAAAGCTGTTCAAGCTTATTCCATAACGTTCGGGCATGAGTCTCATTGCAGATGTGGTTGTACACGTTGTCTTCAACATATTGTCGGATGAAACCACACACCTGCTCATGCTCAAACCCCTATTCATCATCCGTCTTGCCTTCAGGTTTATTTGATATAAACAGTGGTAGATGCATTTTCATCACAAATAGGAGATCATTCATCTTGCTTCTCCACATGTGATAATTTGTGCCATTTAGGCTTATCATTTTGATGTTTCTTGTCTCTATTAAGATCAGTAGTCAACAGATTTAGCTGATCCCAAAACTTTTTTGGTAGTGAATAGTATTTTGTACGTATGAACAGTACCTCTATATATATATGAACAATACTTCCATATGTATAAATAGTACTAGTATGTATGAATAGTACCAATACGTATAAAAATACTATTATGTATGAACAGTACTTATATATGTGAATAGTACTCGTATGTCTTCGTACAGTATTTGTGAATAATACTCGTACGGTATTCTTCAATGGTATTCCAACCAAAAGCCTCTGATACCACTTGTTGGGAAAAACGGTGGTATGTGCAGTAATTGTAGAATCAAAATAATTTCCACAGACCCAGGATAATTTCCAAAACAAAATAGACAAAAATAACACCAAAGATTTTAGCGTGAAAAACCCAAATTAGGTAAAAATCACGGGACCCGTAGGCCGCTTAAATCTTCCACTATAACAATAATGGGAATACAATCTTCACCCTTAGGTAGACCTCTCACTCACAAAAAATACTACAACTGTATTTCTTCAATTTGTGGACAATAACCCTCACAAATTGGACTCACTATTTTTCCTCTCAGAAACTTTCTAAGGCACTCTCTCTATTTTTTTTTCTCACTCTTTTTCTCTCAAAGTGAGGCTTCTCTGTGAAATGAAGGATGATCAGAAAGAAGGGACGGAGGCTCTATTTATAGAGCAACTTCTCCCTTTCTCAGATGCAAAAATAAAATTGCATTCTCCTTTCTTCACGCATTTTCAGCTGCAGCAGCCTCCCCTTTTCAGTTTTTCTTCAAACGGTGCCTAATTATTGAAGAAAATTTCCTCTTGTGGGCCCCACAAATTTTGTTATTTATGACTTTGGAGTAAATTACAAAATTTGGTTGCAACTTTAGTTAAATTACAATTTGGCCCCCTTTTTTTTAATAATATTATAAGTCATGGGCCTCACTTATGGAAGGACCCACCTTTCAATTCATGGACGCTGTGATTAGCATTATATAATTATGGGGTTGCAAGCTTGTTTGTAGTCTCTCAAGTTTCAAAGAAAGAGACAGGGATAGAGAGAAGGTACGTAGAGCAAGTTTTTGCCCATGGATCTTCACTTGTGCTGCTTTCCCTTCTTAATTTTCAGTTGTGTCGTCTTCCTCATAATTTCGGTGATTAGAGTGGTGAAGAACAGGAGCTTCAGAAGCAGCATTAATGGCAGCGAACTACCAAAGCTTCCATCGGGGCCATGGAGGCTGCCCATCATCGGAAGCGTCCACCACCTTGGAGGGTCCCTACCCCTCCCGATCGTGGGCCCAATGGAAACCAGCAAGAGCCAGACAGTATATCCAACAATTAACTTGAGGTCTGAAAAGCTGGAGGATGTTGAAGACATTTGGTGAAACGTCTAACTCGAACAGGAACCAAGCAGAGCTTTAGAGTGTCTTCTTGTTGTTAGCGGGCTTCTAGTACAGGGTGGGAGGGGGTAGACTAATCTAGTTGGGAGGGAGCTTGAAGGTTCTACAGAGTCCAGCAATTTCGTCTGCCACCATGTGTAAGTCGACATATCAAAATTCTTCCTAAGTTCTTCAATTTCTTTTGTCACAGAATAAATTTGCCAGTGAACCCCCTCTTTTTGCAAATATTGTGAAGATCTTGGTTATCCGTTTCAAATATTATATTCTTGATGCCTAAGTTGGAGGATAGAACGTGGGCCTCTTTCATTGCTAAAGCCTCAGCATGTAGGGGGGAGATAGCAGGGAGGATTTTCGCAGTACCTGAGAGGGAGAGGTCGTGTTCATCTCTTAAGATTATCCCAATTGAGCAGAGGTTGAGCTTGTCATCAAAAGTGGCATCCGAGTTGGCCCCCTCCCTGAAAATGAATTTGCAAAGAAAGTATCAAGCATCATCCTGTTAACGGACACTGAATGTATCTGGAATCTCTCCGCTGTCCCTCACCATCTTCCAAACAACATCACAGAAGAAATTCAAAGTGTTGCATTACCTCTCCCTTCCCTAAACCTAAAATATACCCTTGTCTGGAATCAAACTATAAATGGCACCTTCACCCTTGCCTCTGCTTATAATACCAATGTTTTTGTAACCGACCCGATCATTAATTCGGGTTGACTTTCATATCACTGAGTTATTAGTTTAATTGTTAGGTTATCGGATCAATTGTTGAATCGAATAAATAAATTTAAAAATTAAAAATATATATCTACTTATATTTGTTTACAAATAAATTTAAAATTAAGTAAAATAAATAATTTATATATAAATTTCACATTTTAAAGTCTCAAAATTATAGTCATTAGTTATAAATAATTAAAATACAAATATCTATAAATAATCTTTTTCATAAAAGCACAAATAATTTTTAAAAATATTTATTTTTTAAAATTAGATGATTATATACATTTTTTTGTTTATGTTCTTCAATTTTTCTTGATTTAATTTTTTTACATCAAATAATTATATAAATACAATTTTTTTTTATGTCCTAATTCATTAGTAATAATATATTTATTTTTGTTAAATTAAATGTCTTTTTCATTTTAATTTTTGTCATTGTGCCACATGCACATTTTAGTTTTTGGTCATTTCAGCACCTTATATATATATATATATATATATATATATATATATATATATAATATTTCACCCATAAAAATTAAGAAGTTGATAACAAAATAGTAAGACACACAATTTATAACTTGGAGGGAATAGAATTTGATTCTTGATAAGTGCATAATTTTTCTAAATTTTTATATAAATTTAAATATTAAAAAAAAAAAGAGGCCAGGTTGGCTAAGTCGTCCCTGAGTTGTTTGTGTATTAGTCCAAAAACTTGACTTGAATAGGTTTTAGCCCTGAGTCGTCAACGAACCTGTCAGACTTTTTATTACTCCAAATAAGCAAAAGCAATCAAGACGAAAGTAGCTTATGGATGTGGAAAATTTTTGGAAACCCAAGGGAAAAAACCTTTAAATGCTGTAATCATGGTTTACCTAAGTACCCTGCATCATCAGAACTGTGTCCCCATTGAAAACTGCCATCTGTGCAACTTAGCTAGTGAAACAATCATTCACTCCTGAAGAGACTGTCCAAAAATGGTTCCAAATTGGTTAAAATTTTCCTTACCTGCAGATTTCTTCTCTACTCCACTACAAACTTGGCTCTTTCATAATGCAACTGATATTCGTCCAAATCAATTGAACATTCTCTGGAACGCTACGTTTAATTTTACCATTCCAACAATCAGGCTGTGTAGAAACCTACTTCTTTTTCAAAATATTGCTAAATCTTTTTTCTGACATTGAAAACCTTATATTAAGCAAGACTGTTGAATTCTGGTCAAATCATAGGCCCTGTTGCAATTCTCAAATGTTAAATACTAGAAGCTATGTTAGTAATACTCCTTCTACTGTATGGCAAATCATCATGTCTTATTGTTATCATCGCTGACCCTGCGACTGTCGCACACAAAAATAAGTCTGGGCACCCGCCACATAAGCAGGGAGGCCGCTCGCCCACTTATGGGATAGCTAGCTGAGCGTCGGTCCTCTTTGATTAACTCATGGCGCAGACGTGTCCCTACCTCATTTAATACAGAGGACTACCAGTAGTTGATACTGATAGTTATAATAAGTTACGATCTATCTCTCTTTTTTAGGGGTCACGAAAGAAAACATCAAACTGCAGAACCCCGTCACCTGACAAGCACCCGCGACCAGAATCCAAAACATGAGCTGTTAGCCTCATTTAATTGTATAATATATATATATATATATATATTATTTATTTATTTATAAATAATATTAAATACTAACAATTATTTTCACTATCACCTTAAATTAACTTAAGAATGTATACAGATTGTTATTTATAATTAGATTTGAATTAATTTTTTTTTTTAAATTTATGTTTAAAAGACTTATAGTAATTATGATAAAATATTATTATAAAATAAATTAATTTATAAATTAACAATGGACAGTGATTCTTTAGTTCTTCAAGAGAGCCTGCTTTGATAAGTTGTGTGTTGTCGTTTCGTTACTGTGTAAATAATTACACAGTACTGTCTTAACAACACAGCACCTAAAAAATGAAGCAAACGTGATAAACGGTTACATATCGTGGGTGGGTGCTGGAGAGTGAAGAGTAAGCGAGAATTGGGGCGCTGGACTTGTACGCGCCTCTTCTCCAATGTTGTTGGATTAAATTTATTTAATAGTTATTGTTTCTCTTGTTCTTTTATTTTATTTATTTATTTTTAATAAACGCAGCCAACTAAAATATAATATATAATATTATTTTTTTAATAATTATTTTTTTTAATATTCAGTCTTTTTTTAATAATTATTTATTTAATTTAAATTTAAAATATTAATAATTAAATAAATTATAATAAATTAAATTAAATATTATTGTAAACCTTAAACTTTAAATTAAGTATTAAATTTTAAATTTTAAACTCTAAACTATAATATTTAATTAAATAAATTATAATAAATAAAATTAAATATTATTATAAACTCTAAACTTTCAATTTTAAATTCATAATACAAAATATATCTTTAATTCAATATATTTCTAGCATATGAATTTAAAAAATTATTAAAAAAAGGCCAAAAAAGTGGCATAAGGGACCCCTGCTCGCAGTCCACGTACAAGGTTGGAGTGCATGGTGCCACTGTGAAGGTCTGAACTTTTACAATATATTTTTAAATTTAAATATCTTTTACATATTTAACTCAAGCGGCAACTTCCCTGTATATAAGCTTTAAAGAGTCTTGAAAGTTATAGGATTGGTTTTTTTTTTTTTAACGCCCCTTTCTCATTTTCTTTTTCTCAAACTTTGTGTCACATTTGTAATTATAAAATATTAAAAATAATCTTATTCACTGTAGATAAGACTTATATATAATTCTTATATATTTATTATCAAATTTTCCACTAACAATAAAACATGTATAAAAAGTTTTTTAAATGACCAATCATGTGATGCTAAATTGTAAAAAAGATTAACGATTTATGGAGAACTAGACTTGTTAAGTTTTTCAATGTTGGATCACCTACATTAATCTCAAAATAATCTAATAATAAAAAAATTTAATATTTTAGAAGATTGATCTCTCTATAAATTTTTTTTAAAAATAAAATATATAGTTATTTTTTAAGCCATGTGTTGATCTTCTTTGACAATTCTGGATCCTAATATCTGATATGTATTAAAAAAGATTTTTTTAATTTATTTGCTAATTAATAAAATTTATCTTTTTATAATATGCATTCCTTTTAAAAATAAGATTAGTTAATTATTTTTATTACTATATTAAAAATAAAATTACAAACTCATATTATGCCGAAATAAAGTATCCAATAAAATATTGAGTGTGCGTATGTGTGTCAATTCAAAAGAATCAAAATTTAAGAAATAATAATGTAATTTATTAACTTATGTCAAAATAAAGTATCCAATAAAATATTCAACTCGAGATTTGATTAAGTTAATGTAATATCCCAAGAATTTATATGAATATTTAAAGCCTATTTTGAAGTTTAGTGAAAAATTTAATTACGTGAAAAATTTGCTTTTTGAATTAGTGAAGGAAATCTGGGAATAGAAATTTTAATTTTTAATTTAGGAAATTTTTACAAATTCTCAAGGACTAAAGTGAAAAGAAAAGAAAGTATAGAGGACTTTTGAGAAATGACCAAATAGGAACCTGAGAGGAAGAATAAAGCTTATGAGAATGAATTATGAGTCCGGTACTGAAAAGATGATGGATTCGAGGTTAAAGTGGTATTTGAGACATCGAAAGGGATTAAAGTGAACAAATCTTATAAGCTAAGGTGGCTATGAGCGATTTTATCGAAAAAGAAATTGGTGGGGCCCACGCGTATACATTTCTCTCTTATTCTTTTCTTTCTCTCATTTTTCCCGTAGCTTCTCACTTTCTCTATCGATTACATCCAAGAGAATTTCTTCATCAACCATTCATACAATTTTTGCACGGGGAAGGAAGCTATGAAAGTTAGGATGATTGGTAAGTTGATTTTCTTCTTCTTCTTCCTCTTATTACAAGATCAAATCCTTGGTTATCATTTTGCAAAATTTTTGTAGAATATTTTAATGGATGAATTTAAATGTGGATGTTAATCTAAAACATTCTTAGGTAGTTTATGATGTTATTAGAACAAGAAATTTGGAGAAAACTATGAAAAATTCGTAGAATTTAGATATTTGAAAAAAGTTAGTGTTTTTGATAAAAATTTGAGATTTGAGCTTGGATTGTTGGTAGAAATTGGGGGTTTTGATGTTAAAACACTCCTTAGACATTAAGGATGAAAACCCATGGAAAAAATTAAAAAAATGTTGTTTTAGATATGATTTTAGGATTTTTGGATGAAAAACACGAAGAACATTCAAAAATTTTTCCCAGAAATTACTGTTCACCGAGAAAATTTTTCCAGATTTTCTCGTTACTGTAGCGTTGACTCGGTCAACATTACTGTAGCGTTGACTTGGTCAATGTTACTGTAGCTGCGTTGACAGTTGACCGTTACTGTAGCATCAGTTTTTTTTTTTTTAAATATCGTTGAAAAGCTGTTTGAGTCTAGTTTCCAATGGTATAAGTTTCATGTGGATATTCATTACCAGTTAGTAGTTATGATTTGAGAAGTAAGTGAAGGTCGGGAATAGTGGTAGGAAATTTCTCTATTTCGTAACCCTGATGGTTTTTATCTGGTTACAATAGGAATGGTCAAAGTGCAAGGTGGGAGTGGCGAGAGCGTGAAATCCAGATGAGTGGGTTAATACTTGCTATAATTAAATATCTTTGTTATTGACTTTTTGTATCATAGTGAAAATATGTTGTATATCCAAGTTTGAAGAGGATGATGTGGGACGATGAGGCATAAACAATTGTGCAACTTGCCTGGTGATGTATATAATTATATTTTCTTATTTTCTCATGAATGGAGGTTATATGATGGATTGTGAATGGCATGTGAACTGAGTTGAAATGTGTCATACTCTGATTATTGAGTTCATTCATATACGGATATTTGAAGTATGTTATTGTTGAATAATTGATCTATATTATGGGTTATGTTGTGACTTGAATTGTAAATGACTGAGTTGTGTATGTGGCTCAAGATTATGATTGAGGATGTTGTTAGATGTGATTGTGATTGTGTTTGACTAGAAAGGAAAGGCATGGTGGTGCACCCCATGGAGAAATCTACATGAAGCTATAAGGGTGGAGAATATACATGGAGCGATAAGGGTGGATGCGGCGGGGGCTGCGGGCAACGATCGAGAGGTATCCTGGACGACCCGGTTGGTACGGGAAATGTGTGAAATTGATTTCACTGTTTGCTGTTGTGAATTATTTGAATTATGTTGAAATGTATTTGATTTACTTGGATATTGTTGTGAAGTATTATGAATTATATTATATTATGATCGATTACGTATGATTGCTGCATGTTATCATTATGATGCATGATATTTTTTTTTGTCATAGTGTTGTGTTGTCTGTTCACTGGGCACGTGATTTGCTCATACCCCTCTTATTAACATTTTTTTCAGAGTTGACAGCTGAAGGTAAATATCTGTACAAGGAATTATGGATCCTTAGCGCATGATTACCTTTTCATTTGTTTAAGATAAAGGTATAATAATTAAGTCTTATTCTAAGTTGTATAAATCTAGAAATTTCTGTAATCGGGTAGGTTCATTCAGTGACGTAATGTGAATGACTGTAGTGTGTATAGAGAACTCGGTTTGGTTGCATGAAAAAGAATGGTATGATGCTTAAGAGAAAGATAGGCTTACGGAGGTGAAATGAAATTCACTTTCCGTGCCGGTCACGTGCTCGAATTTTGGGACGTGACAGTTAAGATAATCTTTTACCAGTTGATCTCACTCAATAATAGGTCCTTTTTTATTAGCTCATGCTACGGACAGTGGCGGAGCCATGTGGAAGTCAGGAGGTGCAGCTGCACCCTTTGAAATTTACAAATTGTCATGTAAATTTTTTTTTTTCATTTTGCCATCCCTCCTTATTTTTTTTGACTCATTCAATGACTCAATTCCTCTCTGCTGCTTACAGTTACAAGATCCCCACTTCCCAGAGTCACAAAAGTTTTTCTTGATGATGGTTAATTTCTCATTCCATTGATAGAAATATTTTTGTAAAAGCTTGAAATTTAGAGTTTTTGTATATAGGTCTAGTTCTATTAAATTGGTTAATTGATTATGTAATTAGGATCATGAGTAACATATTTGTGAAGTCAATTTTATGAAATTTTTTCTTGATGATAGTTCATTTCTCATTTCATTGTTAGGGATCTCTTTGTAAAAGTTTGAAATTTGAGATTTTTGTATATAGGTCTAATTCTATCAAATTAGTTGATTGATTATACAATTAGGATCATGAGTAATATATTTATGAAGTCAATTTCATGAAAATTTTTCTTGATAATGGTTAATTTATCATTCCATTATTAGGAACCTCTTTGTAAAAGCTTGAAATTTGGAGTTTTTTTACATAAGTCTAATTCTATCAAATTGGTTGATTGATTATACAATTATGATCATAAATAACATATTTGTGAAGTCAACTTTATAAAAAAAATTTTATGATAGTTAATTTATCATTCCATTATTAAGGACCTCTTTGTAAAAACTTGAAATTTGTGATTTTTGTACGTAGGTCTAATTATATCAAATTGGTTAATTGATTATACAATTAGAATTTACAAGAAAAACGATTTTTTTATAATGGAAATATTTTTTAAGAGAAAATTACCATCAAATAGGCAACAAATTAATATTAATTTAAAAGATTTGCTATCATATTCAAAAAAAACGAATGAAAATTTTGCTCTATTAATTGACGAGTCTTAAATACGCCACTGGCCGCGGAGGCGCCTGTCATTCCCACACATTGTCACTGTCCCTATTTCATTTGATGCAGAGGACCCGAGTAATTGATAGTTGTCACGAGTAATATTAATCAATCTTTCTAATGTTTTTGTTACGAGAAAGAAACATCAAACAACGGAAAGCCAAAAGCAATGGGCACACAGCCCATTCTCCAGACCTGAAACAAGAGCAGCACAGTACTCCTCTATAAATGAAGATAACATGATAAATGGTTATAAATAGGGGGTGGGTACGTGGAGGAGTAGGGCAAGCGAGGATTGGGAGTTCACTGTGAAGAAGGTTTGAACTTTGAAGTGATATCAGAATATCTTCAAAGATGTGGAGGCTAAAGGTAGGAGAGAGGGGGAAGGACCCTCACATCTTCAGTACTAACAACTTTGTAGGGAGGCAGACATGGGAGTTTCAAGCCGACCAGGGCTCTCCTACAGAGCGATCTCAGGTGGATGCCGTTCGCAATAATTTTTATGCCAATAGCTGTCACATCAAATCCTGTGCTGATCTTCTCTGGCGATTTCAGGTTGTTCTACTATGTATATTTTATTTTTTCTGCTTAAGTCTTCCTTTCGGTTTTTCTTTCTTTATAAATTAAATGATTCAATATTATCTTTATTCATATTTTGATAAATAAGTACTTTTGACGTCGGATTAAATTCACACCAATGTCTCTTCAATTTATTAAAAAATTTTGTTAGCCTCATGGTAAGTCTTTTAGTGTTAAACTCGAAAATTTTTGGTTGATGATTTTCTGGAAGTATTGTAGAGAGAACGAACATAAAGGCTATGCAAATAAGGAAAGAAAAAAAAAATCTTGATTACGGATCCAATGCGATCCAATGCTTAAGTTACCTTAAGTGAGAAAGTATATAAACAACATAGTAAAATAACGAAAATTACATACTTGGTTGTTCATAACCTCTTATATTATAGGAATGTCACTTAAATATAATAAACAATTGGTTTCACGTTCAACCATCATCAACGCGCAGTGACTGAACTTTAATGTTATTTTGCACAAAAACTGGGTGGTTTGGTTTAGGGTCCAAGTGAAAGAATCGATTTTGTTTTTGAAAATTTAGAGCCTGTTTGGTTTCGAAAATTTTGCACTTAAATATATATATGTATTCCCGTTAATTCTTATTAATTATATCCCATTTGATTCTTATGGTGAAGCAATAAAATAAGAGTCTTGCAGTTCTAAATCTAAAAATAAGATTGTGAAGAAATATTAATAAAAGGCCTACTTCAAATATAGCGTTAGATTCTTTGAATTTATATACAGTTAGGAGTTTGAGCATTATACCATTCTTATGGAAGACCTATACTTGTATGGCTTGTCCAAGCTGCTTTAATATGTTGTGTTGATTTATATGATGCAGTTTTTGAGAGAGAAGAATTTCAAACAAACAATACCTTGTGTGAAGATAAAAGCTGGAGAGGAAATAACAGACCAAAAAGCCAACAATACAATAAGAAGGGCTGCACATTACTTATCTGCATTGCAGTCAAGTGATGGTCACTGGCCTGCTCAAAATGCTGGACCACTCTTCTTTATGCAGCCTTTTGTGAGTCTATGCATATGCCATATATTTAGATATAACTTGATACAATATGAATTAAAAAAGCGATATGAATTTATTGGTGCACGATGCAGGTATTTTGTATGTATATTACAGCGCAACTTGATACAATATTTCCAGAAGAGTATAAAAAAGAGATCCTCCGCTACTTGTACAATCACCAGGTGAAGACTTAAATTAATCCAAATTATCAAATTATAATGTCAAGCTTAAAAAGAATATAATTAAATGATGTTAATTTATAAATGTGGGTATATGGATGGAAAATGGAAGAATGAAGATGGAGGATGGGGACTACACATAGAGGGTCACAGCACCATGTTTTGTACTGCACTCAGCTACATATGTATGCGCATTCTTGGAGAAGGACCCAATGGAGGTGAAGATGATGGCTGTCTCAGAGCACGAACTTGGATTCTTGATCGTGGTGGAGTCACCCACATACCCTCTTGGGGAAAGACCTGGCTTTCTGTATTTCTCGTTAACTAATTACTTTACTTTCTCGCTTGACTTATAAATGATTCTGTTAGTCTTTGAAGTTTTACTTATTTTTCGAATTGGTCCCTAGCTATAATTTGAAAGTTTGAAAATTCAAACCTTGTTATTAAACTTCTAAATTTACCGGCAAGGAATAAATTTCTTGTAAATTTACAAGAACATAGTTATAAATTTTTAAACTACATGGACCGAGTTGAAAATTGAATTAAACTTCCTGCAGAACTTTGAAAATAATTTAACTCTCTCAATTATGTTGCTCTTCCTATTGATATGTTACTAATTACTATAGATACTTGGTGTCTTTGAATGGTCGGGAAACAACCCAATGCCTCCTGAGTTTTGGCTCCTTCCTCCATATCTTCCTATGCATCCAGGTAATTCAATTAATTAAAATTATTTCTACTTAGTCTAATCACTATGGGTGCATTTGAATAAATAGCTTAATTAAGCGCTTACAGGATAAGTGCTTTTATATTAATTTTACAATTAAAAAATTTATGACAGCAACTTTACATAAACTATATATAAGATGTTTTTATAAGCTATCCTAGAAAGTTTATGAAAATAAGTTGAAAATAACTTATGGGCATGCCATAAGCTATAAGCTCTCCCAAATATATACAAAAGTGTTTATGTCATAAGATAAGCTTAGATAAACTCAAAATAAACTCTTTCAAACACACTCATTTATCATATTTGAGTCTCTATTTAATAATTTATCTTGTCTCATTGTAAATGCAGCTAAAATGTGGTGCTATTGCCGATTAGTTTATATGCCTATGTCTTACTTATATGGAAAAAGGTTTGTTGGTCCAATCACACCACTTATTCTTGAGTTGAGACAAGAACTCTATGTTCAACCTTATCACCAAGTTAATTGGAATAAAGCTCGTCACCTCTGTGCCAAGGTAACACATTGCCTACACACACACTTTGATTTCTCGTCATTAAGTGATAATTAATGACCATAGATTGTTTGCATATTATAGGAGGATCTTTATTGTCCTCATCCTTTGATGCAAGATCTCATATGGGATAGTATATACATATTATCTGAGCCACTTCTTACACGATGGCCCTTGAATAAATTGATTAGAGAAAAAGCCCTTCAAGTAACAATGAAGCATATTCATTATGAAGATGAAAATAGTCGATATATGACTATTGGATGTGTTGAGAAGGTATCATTTTTCTATGTTTAATTAGTAAGTCATCAAATTAAATGCATTGAAATTTGAGGTACGTAAACCATAAACACATAATTTTAATATTTAAATTTCCTTCTTTACTTGTTATAGTCTTTATGTATGATTGCTTGTTGGGCTGAAGATCCAAATGGAATTGCCTTCAAGAAGCATCTTGCTAGGGTTCCAGATTATTTATGGGTTTCAGAAGATGGAATGACCATGACGGTAAATCAAATATAATAGATTATAAGGACCCACCAACCTATTTTAATGCAATGTGTGTGTGTGTGTGTGTGTGTGTGTGTGTGTGAAAACTTCAACTCCAAAAGCTTTTTATATGTTTTTATTGAATAACTTGCAAGTTTCTAGTAAATTATAAAACTTTTTGTTTAAATATATGTTATTTATTTGTAGAGTTTTGGTAGCCAGTCATGGGATGCATCCTTTGCGATTCAAGCTTTGCTTGCTACTAATCTAATTGAAGAAATTGCTCCCACGCTTGCAAGAGGACATTATTTTATCAAGCAATCTCAGGTCTACTTCATTCTATGTATATAATTGTGAAACATATTTCTTATAGAATTATTAGGGATCCAGAGAGAGATTGATATGTGTGTGTACTAACAATATATTATAATTTTTTTTTATGAAAAATACTAATTTGGTCAGGTTAAGGAGAACCCTTCTGGTGATTTTAAGAATATGTATCGTCACATTTCTAAAGGGGGATGGACCTTTTCTAATCAAGACCATGGATGGCAGATTTCTGATGGCACAGCAGAAGGCTTGAAGGTTATTAACTAAATACTTAACTTTGCAAGTGTCATAAGGTAGCTTCACCTTCTGGGTCATCATTACCAAATAAATGATATTACTGTTTGTGTTTTAGTGTTGTCTTCTTCTATCAAAGTTTCCACAAGAGATTGTGGGTGAAATGATCGATCCTGAGAGGTTATATGATTCTGTCAATCTCTTATTGTCATTTCAGGCAAGTATTTTAAAATTAATTTGAACTATTTAATTGCAATTTTGTTTGGTGTTTACGTAATTGATAGTTGTTTTGGGTATGTTTTAATTGCAGAGTAAAAATGGTGGTTTACCAGCTTGGGAGCCAGTCAAAGGTCAAAAATGGTTGGAAGTAAGAACTAAAAATTAAGGCCAAATCTAATAGATTTTTGGCTTTAATACTTATGGCTTTCCTACCATTGTTAGCTTAAATCTGATGTGAACTAAATAAAGATAAAAAAAAAACTTTATTTTAGCCCTAACTCCCAATTAGATAAGTGAGTATCTAATAATTTTTTCCTCCACATCTTAATTTTTGCTATTTAGTTCGTCAATTATTAAATTAAATAACTTTCAATGTTGTCATTCTATCTTATCCCTATCCAAAAAATTAACACCAAATATGATTTACCTAATTATCTTAACTTACAATTCAAATTGCTAACTCCAAGTTAGCAATATTTTAAGTTTGGCGTTGATTTTTGATGGAGATGAGATTGATGAAGGGCAACTCCAAGAGTTTTTTTTCACTAAACAGATTATTTCTAAAGAACAAAATTGAATATGTCAGTTACCAAAATAAATTTCTTTTGATAAATTATACAAATCTCTTTTGAGGTTTAATCAAAATACACCTAGTATCCCTCTTGTTTCAAATATTACACTTGGCCCCTTGATATTTTTTATATGTTGCAAAAATTTTCATTCTAGTTTAATTTCTATTGAACCAGTTAACTTTTTGTACAATATGAGACTGTAAATTTGTTTTTATTCTAAAATAAAATTATGACATTATTATTAGTGTACTTGTAAATATTGTTTAATAATTTTATTACTAGAAGGGATAAATGTTAAAAAATGAACTCTAATAACAAAAAATAAATTAGAGGCGAACTGAGTCTAATATGCGAAAGAGGAAAGATATTGAGTGTAATTTAAACAAACCTCATCAGAAATCAGTGTAATTTACTTCTTTTTTCACTAAATATGCAGTATCTAACAATAATGCATTAATTTTCTTGGTTATTGGATGATCAGGTTCTGAATCCCTTAGAGTTTTTAGAGGACATAGTAGTGGAGCACGAATACATTGAATGCACTGGGGCAATCATTCAGGGTTTGAGTTTGTTCAGTGAGTTACATCCAGTGTATAGAAAGAAAGAGATAGAGAATTTCATAGCCAAAACTGCAGGGTTCCTTGAAGATGCACAACGGGAGGATGGTTCGTGGTATGGGGTTTGGGGTGTCTGCTTCATTTATGGGACCATGTTCGCACTGGGTGGGCTCGCCCATGCTGGCAAGACATACAACAATTGTGGTGCCATTAGAAAAGCTGTGAGTTTTCTGCTTACAACACAAAGAGAGGATGGTGGGTGGGGTGAAAGTTATCTTTCATGCCCAAAAAAGGTTTGTAACGTTGTCTCATGAAATATGGGTTGGTGTCGATATTGTTAGATTTATTGGTTCTATATGTCTATCTTGAGGTTTAACTAATTTATACTTAGCACGTCTAATTTTAAAGTATTACATTTCACTTTAATTAATTTTTTCCATTCAAATCAATATTTTTAACAATATTTGTTCTTTCAGACATTACTCAAGTATTTAAGGGGATGTTGTGTAAAAAGTTAATATTTAATTTAATTTTAACATAAACTTAATTACCTTAAATATTATTAAAGCCTTATTTAATATTTAATGTTAATGTAAACTTAATTACCTTTGCTGGCATATTAAAAATAAAATTACAGTCTTACCTTGTGTAAAAAATTAATTAGTTGATAGAAAGTAAATTGAAGGGAAGATTTTTACAATATATATTGTAATATTTAAAACTTAAGAGTGTTAAGTGTACTTTAATCAAATCTTAAATAAAAAAAAGTTACTGTTATTTACCTTACAATATAACGTTTTATGTGTACTTGTATTACTGCATATATACTCGTACAATAACATTTTATAAATCAAGACAGACTGGCTTGTAACACTAATTTATATTTAATACTAGTTTAACTTTTAACCACCCTATAATTAGTTAGTTTGTATGAATGATGCAGAAATATGTACCACTTGGCCGATCAAATGTGGTACAAACATCTTGGGCTATGATGGGTCTAATTCATGCAGGACAGGTTTGCTAACATGCACTTTGATTTTAAATCTTTAGCGTTATTTAGATGTATAAAATTAAAATACATGATTTAGTGGGCAAGGTTGAATATTATTTTCCATTATTCTAATAACTAAAAGGTGTACTTTGACTAAACTCTCTTATTGATCAAAGTCTTTTCAAAGATGTACTTTTTAATTTAAAGTATTTATTTCTCAAGACTTTTATTGGAATCTTACTATTTTTTATTATCAAAAAAATAAAGACAATTTATCTTTTTTTTTTATATGTTTTATATCATTGCTAATGTGTGTTGAACATTTATTCAATATACATATTAGATAAAAATATTATTTTCATCTTTTCATATTATTTTGATTTTTTATTTTTAATTATGAGGGCTTGAACACTGGCTCCTAACCCATGAAATCTAATCCCAAACCACTTGTGTTATAAGTTTAGTGGTTTGTTTTCATCTTTTTAGTTTAAGGTATTTTCAATTATATATATTTTATCAGCATAATTTAGTCAAACAACTTTCTAAAAATGTTTAACATCTTCTCCATTGGAAACTATTATTAAATGGTTAGTTAACCGAGATGTTAACATAAAAGAAAAAAAACTATTTGGCATCTATATATCACTCAAAATAAATCCAATTGTTGCAACGTCATTGTCACCGTCTTCATCTACATCTCCAGAATATTTTTCATCGCTGTAAATAATATTGATAATATACACTTAGCTCCGAATGAATTTCAAAGAGTACATTATTCAGCCTTAATTTTTATCCACCAATCACATTCAAACTTCTCATGAGCTAGATTTATCATCAAATATCAACATGCATGTATATGTGAAAATCCTTGATGTGTATTTGGTTTTTTGTTGCGTTTCTATAAACTATGATTTGAACTATATTAATGTTATTTTAGTGTAAAATAGATGTTTGAGAGTTTCTGTATTCATGTGGTTTTGTCCTTAAATCATGATTTCAGTAAAAGCTCTAAATTATTATTTTTGTACATATCATGGTTTGCCCAAACTTAAATTTTTTTAAAATCAATTTTACAAATTATGATTTATCAAGACTTATAAGTTTCTCTAACTGTTTTTCAAACAGATACTTAAGCATGAATTCTTATTTTCCAAACACACACTTAAGCACAAATTCCAAACTTTTTAACTGTGGTTGTAAGTAACAGGCAAGTAGAAGAGCCAAAATTGGATCATGTAAAAAAATTGAAATAAGAAACTCATCACAAGCATAGAAGACAACAAAAATACTTTAATTTACATATTATTTTAAAATTTAAATATTATTAATTATCAAATATAGGCGGAGAGAGACCCAACTCCTCTTCATCGTGGAGCAAAGCTAATTATCAATTCTCAATTGGAGGATGGAGATTGGCCACAACAGGTATATATATAACTCACTCATTTGATATATATTAATGCAACTTGTCAAATAGATTAGTTGGTTGTAGAAATTGAAATTAAGTTTGTGACATATTATTTTCAGGAACAAACAGGAGCATTCAAGAACAACTGCCTGCTACATTATCCAATGTACAGAAATATCTTCCCAATGTGGGCTCTTGCTGAATATCACAAGCGCGTTTTATTGTCTTATACTGTCTAGTATGAAAAACTCAAGCATGCATTAATTTATAAAGAAGGCTTGCTGACTTGGCTTCTAGTAATTCCTTCTTACTGTTGAATAACTCTTTGCATGCAAGCTATGGCACACAAGCCACTAGAACAAGTGGTGAAAAGTGCAAATAGTTTGGCAAGTGGTCATATGTAAACTCAAACTCTTGCTTTATCATATATAGAATAATTAGGTTGATATAGTTCAAAACAATTGTTATAAAAGTTCATAATGCATGGTTTGTATGTAATTTTGTTTTTAAAAAATCAAGTATAAAGATACAAATAAATAAAAACAAGTTTTAAAGTATAGGATATTTTATGCTGTTAGTATTCTTACTCTAGATTAAGTTGAGTAGACCACATTAATCTTGTGACAAAGCTAGTTGTTGGAAATATAGGACCCAATTAACAAGCTCAATGGGAAAAATAATAAAACATAATTAACAGGGTTGGCTTTTAGCTTACATCCACAGGCAAAGACAACAAACAAATTTTCACAAATAGAAACTAAAGGAGAATATAAAGTGGATATTTGGGCCTCTGCCATGGACAACTCTATTTCTTCTGTGTTCATAAGAAATGTTATTTTTATAAGCAATGATTGGGAGCTATATATGTTCCTACTTTCCACATTAAAAATAAGTAATGAAAGAACTACTTGATATTGATGCTGGAATAAACAAGTTTAATCTTGTAATATCTTTTACTTGACTTGGGTTTATAGTCCAAACCAGCCTTGTCAAAGACAAATCTTTGTTGCCTAATAAGCAAAATGTTCATGTTGTCCCTTCATTTGATAAACTTGGCAATGGTTTAAATTTGCATTTTCTTTGATTAATTCTCATATTTACAACATGAGAAAGAATTTTTTAAAAAGGATAATGAAGCTTTCGAACTTGTATCTTCATCATTTAAAATTTAGTTTTTGATTTCACAAACATTATTTTCCTCTTTGGGGAAAGAAAACTTCTCTTTCAATTATTTGATTTCAATTCCAAGGGAGGAAATTCTTTGTTTTGAAACACTAAGCTTTTTAGCAAGTTGTAAAGAATCATGTTGCAATGCTTCAAAAGCTTCTTGTAGTTCATTATGAGGAGAATAGTCGAGATTGTTTACCTTATCATCCTCTTTAGCCATGAGACAAAGATTAGCTTCCTCATATAATTCCTCTTCATTCGAGTCATCATCACTATATATCTCTGGAAATGCAAGACATGTAGGCTTTCTTATTCCCTTTGTCTCTTCCCTTTCTTGCTTTAGATATTGTGAGCATTCTCATTTGATATGAGTGCAAAAAATCAAAGCATATCAAAATGGGTACCATATATTCTACTGTTGATATTTGACAATCGACTGATTCGTATACGGGAAAAAAAAAAGGCAAAAAACAAAAGTTGCGAGCCTTACCTAACATTTACCTCTTGCATGTAGATAGTCGTGTCTATTTTTATTGACCCCAATCTTGTTCCCCAATTTCCTTAAGAATTTCTCATCAAAATATTCCAAAGGAAGATCTATCTAATCCATATTGCCAATTTTGCCAAGGAAGCAGTTTGTCGACCAAAACCTGAGTACCATTGTTACACGGATAGATAATGGTCAAAAATTGTCCACAGGCCCTCTATCAAGGCTAGCTTATAATCTTCCCCAGGAATAATCAAACCTCAAATCGATTATTGTTAAGATGCCTCTACTGGCCCAAACTTGAAAAAGCTTTCTCCCCAGAACTTTGAAGCCTATTCCTTTCGCCAAGAGTTGATTACCAAAGCTTTTTTGGAGGGAACTCTAATTACTGGACGTGATTCATCACCATTCGGGTTGTCGTAGAAAATAAAACCTTCCTCTTTACACTCATCTTTTACAAAATCTTCTCTTGGATTTCTGTCCTCTTGCGGCACGACATCTGTTCATCTGATTCATTCTCCATGCATTCTTCTTCATCTCCCGTGTTGGGTTTGACTTGAATTTTGTGGGTGACCCGGTTTGTAACCCGACCCACGACCCATGACCCATTTGTCTCTATATATATGAGTGTGAGGGAATTCATTGTTAAGAAGAGTTGTTGATGTAATTTCTCTCTGTATAGCCTCCGTCAGAAATAATACAGATATTCTCTCTGTCCGTGGACGTAGGTCGTATTGACCGAACCACGTAATTTCTTTGTGTGTTCTTCTCTATCCTTCTCCTTGATTAATTGCCTTTCAGTAACCTAACAAGTGGTATCAGAGCCTTGGTTCATTTTTGGTTCGTCGGTTACTGTAGCACGTCCGAAAATTTTCAGATCCGGCTCCAAAATTTCAGATCTTGCCTTGATTTAGTTGTTCTGGAGCATAGGAGGCCATTCTCTGCATCTTTGGTGTGTTGAAGAACGTCGGAGACCAATTTTTGGTGGTAAGAAAATTTTTAAATCTAATTTTAAATTTCATATCTAGCTTGATTCGCTTGTTTTTTGGGAAAAAGAGACCGTTTATTGCATTTCTAGTGCATTGGAGATCGTTTTTCAGTTGTTTTGGTGAGTTTTTACGATTGCGAGTACTGTTCATCGCCGGAATCTTCATCGGAAGTACTGTTTATCGTCGGAATCTTCATCGGAAGCACTGTTCATCATCTTCTACGGTGAGGTACTGTAGCAGTCAACGGTCAACGATACTGTGACGACTCGGATACTGTAGCGACTCAGAACTGTAGCGACTGGACACTGTAGCACGGTCAACGGTCAACGGTACTATTTGGTCAAAATTACTGTTTGGTCAAAGTTGCTGTTTGGTCAAAGCTGCTGTTTGGTTAAAGTTGCTGTTTGGTCAAAAACTACTGTTTGGTCAAAGCTGCTGTTTGGTCATAGTTGTTGTTTGGACCAAGTTTTCTTTTGCGACCGTTATTATTTTGTTGACGCGGTTCCGGTGAGTTTATGTTTAATTCAGAAAAGAATTCTGAATTTCTGTGTGAATTTACTGGATTGTGTTAGATTGTGGTGGATTGGATTTCTCGTTTACTGCTATGAATTTTGTTGAACTGCTGTGTTGAATTTCTGTTATTGAAGTTCTGGTCAGTTTGCAAGGTTCTGAACAGTTTTGTGAAATTCAATTTCTGATTGCGAAATTTGCTAGTAATTTATCTGCTGTTATTTGAGAAGATGTCGACTCATAAATTCGATATTGAGAAGTTCAATGGATCGAATGATTTTACTTTGTGGAAGGTAAAAATGAGGGCACTTCTGGTTCAGCAGGGATGTGCAGTGGCATTAGAAGGAGAAAGTAGTTTACCTAACACGTTGAAGGAAGAAGAGAAGAAGGAAATTTTGGCAAAGGCTCATAGTGCATTACTATTGAGTCTGACAGATGAGGTGTTGAGAGAAGTAGTTGATGAATCAACTACTGCAGGTTTGTGGAAGAAATTGGATGATAAATACCAGAAAAAGTCTCTCATAAACCGGTTATATCAAAAGCAGCGTTTGTATACCCTGCGGATGACAGAAAATATGCATGCAAAAGATCATCTTGATAATTTTAACAGAATTATCCTGGATTTACAGGGTGTTAGGGTTAAGATAGATGATGAAGATCAGGCTATCATTCTTTTGTGTTCTCTACCAAATTCATATGAGAACTTTGTTGATACTATGTTGTATGGTAGAGATAGTATCTCTGTTAATGATGTCAAAGATGCTTTGCAGTATAAAGAGCTGAAGAGAAGAGTCTCTAGTTCTAATGAGGATAGTGCAGAAATAGGTTTGTATGTTGGCACAGGCAGAGACACAAAAAGGGATGATGGAAAAAGAAGCAAGTCACGGTCTAAGTCGAGGAACAAAGGAGGACCTTGATGTTATCACTGTAAACAAAAGGGGCACATCAGGAAGAATTGTCCACAGAGGAAGAAGGGAAATGACGAGAAGGAACCGAATACCAGTGGTAGTGCTGCGGTGGTGCAAGATAGTTCTGACGAAGAAGAAGACATTGATGTTCTCACAGTTAGCACCTCTGGTTCTGCAAATACTTGGGTCTTGGACACAGGTGCATCTTATCATATGACTTTCTCACGTGAACTGTTTACTTCTTTCAAGGAGTGCAATGGTGTTGTGAGGTTGGGTGATGATGAGCAGCTTAGTGTTAAGGGCAGTGGTTCTGTGCAGATTCAGATGTATGATGGAATAGTCAGGACGCTTGATGCTTGGTATGTTCCTGGTCTACGGAAGAACTTGATTTCTCTTGGTACTCTAGACAAACAAGGGTACAAGTACTCTGGAGAGAATGGACAGTTGAAAATTTCCAAAGGTGCTCTGGTTATAATGAAGGGTAAATTGCAACATGGCATTTACTTTCTGATTGGTAGTTCTGTGATGGGGACAGTGGCTGTATCTAAATCTTTAGGGAAGAATGATGATTATACAGAGTTGTGGCATTGCCGATTGGGACACATGAGTGAGAAAGGGCTGTCAATTCTAAGTAAACAAGGATTGTTAGAAGGAGCAGAAACTGGGAAACTGAAATTCTGTGAAGTTTGTGTTATGGGTAAACAACGCAGAGTTAAGTTCAGTTCTGGGAAGCATACTTCTATGGATGTTCTGCAATATGTTCACTCAGACTTGTGGGGTCCTTCTCCAGTTGAATCTCAGGGCAAATGCAAGTACTTTGTTACTTTCATTGATGACTACTCTAGAAGGGTTTGGGTATATTTTCTGAAATCCAAAGATGAAGTGTTTGGGAAGTTCAAGGAGTGGAAGACCATGGTTGAGAAACGGACTGGAAAACAGGTCAAAACACTCAGAACTGATAATGGGTTGGAGTTCTGTAACGCTCCATTTGATGAATTTTGCAAGAAAGAAGGTATAGTGAGGCACCGCACTGTACGTCATACACCACAGCAAAATGGAGTTGCAGAACGTATGAATCAAACACTGTTACAGCGTGCGAGATGCATGCGATTAAACGCTGGCTTGCCAAAACAATTCTGGGCTGAAGCAGTTAACACTGCTTGTTATCTGGTGAATAGATCGCCATCTACTGCAATTGATTTTAAGACTCCTCAAGAGGTATGGTCCGGTAAACCTTCTGATTATTCTGGCCTGCGTATATTTGGTTGTCCTGCTTATGCTCATGTGAATGATGGTAAACTAGAGCCTAGGGCAATGAAATGCATATTTCTAGGGTATGCACTTGGAGTTAAAGGGTACAGACTGTGGTGTACCGAAAAGGATAGAACTTCAAAATTTATTACTAGCAGAAATGTAACTTTTGATGAGTCTGCTATATTTGGTCAAAAGGAAGAGCTTGGTAGTCATGCAGGTAATAATGATCAAGGTGCCAACCAGAAGGTGGAAATTGAAGTTCAAACTTCAAAAAGGGTTATAACAGACCCTGTACAGCAGCCTAGGGAAGAAGAAGAATCACAACCTATAGCAACAAGGAGGGAAAGAAGGGAAATCAGAAAACCTATGAGGTATGCAGATTGTGTTGATATAGTTGATATTAATTCAGTTGCTTATGCCTTGGTAGTAGGTGAAAGCATTGATTCTGATGACCCGAGATCATATAAAGAAGCAGTTGAGAGTAGAGAAGTATCAGAATGGCTGGTTGCAATGAATGAAGAGATGCAATCTCTTGAGAAGAATGAAACATGGGATCTTGTACCGTTACCAAAGGGAGTGAAACCAGTAGGATGCAAATGGGTCTTCAAGAAAAAAGAAGGTATTCCTGGAGTTGAACCAGCAAGGTTCAAAGCACGACTCGTGGCCAAGGTTTTTTCACAAAAGGAGGGAATTGATTATCATGAAATTTTCTCCCCAGTTGTAAAGCATAAAACCATTCGTGTCCTTTTGTCCATGGTAAGTGTTTTTGACTTGGAGTTGGAACAACTGGATGTGAAAACTGCTTTCTTACATGAAAATTTAGAGGAACAGATCTATATGTCACAGCCAGAAGGATTTCTTGATTTTGGGAAGAAAGATCATGTATGTTTGTTGAAAAAGTCCTTGTATGGTTTGAAGCAGTCTCCTAGACAGTGGTACAAGAAATTTGATGCATTCATGACTTCCCATGGTTTTCTGCGTAATCAGTTTGATAACTGTGTCTACTCTAAGAAACTTTCAGATGATTCTTATATTTATTTGTTGCTATATGTTGATGATATGTTAATTGCTGCAAAGAACAAGGTTGAAATTGATAGTTTGAAAGCCTTGTTGAGCAGTGAGTTTGAGATGAAGGATTTGGGTGCAGCCAAGAAGATATTGGGCATGGAGATTTGGAGAGATAGAAGTGCAGGTTTACTGTATGTATCTCAACAGAAATACATAGAAAAATTGTTGTATTCTTTCCAGATGAATAATTCTAAGCCGGTTAGTACTCCGTTGGCGGCACATTTTAAACTTGATGCTAGTACAATACCTACTACAGCTGAGGAAAAAGGGTACATGAGTTCAGTGCCCTACTGTAATGCTGTTGGAAGCTTGATGTATGCAATGGTATGTAATAGGCCTGATCTAGCTCATGCAGTCAGTGTGGTAAGCAGGTTTATGAGTAATCCTGGGAGAGCTCACTGGAGTGCAGTTAAATGGATTATGCGGTATCTGAAAGGTACGAGTAATATTTGCTTGGTTTATGGTGCTGATAAATCTGATAGTGGCTTGGTTGGCTATACAAATTCAGATTATGCTGGAGATCTTTTAAGGAGGAGATCCTTGACATGCTATGTTTTGACTCTGAATGGATGTGCTGTCAGTTGGAAGGCAACACTTCAATCTACAGTTGCTTTGTCTACCACTGAAGCAGAATACATGTCATTGGCAGAAGGAGTTAAGGAAGGTATGTGGTTGCATGGTTTGATTGATAGTCTGGGGTTAAATATTCAGAGACCTATCATTTATTGTGATAGTCAGAGTGCATTAAGTTTGGCCAAGAATCCAGTCTACCATGAGAGGTCGAAGCATATTGATATCAGATTGAATTTTATTCGAGATGTGATAGAAGACAAGAAATTGTCCATCGAGAAGATAGCTACAGCAGATAACCCAGCAGATATGTTGACAAAGGCTCTACCTTCAGAGAAGTTCAAGCATAGCTTGGACTTGGTGAATGTTCGCATTCCATGAAGCCCTACAGGGCTTGAATGACAGAGATGAATTTATATTTAGTTCTGGTGATTTGAAAGAATTCAAGTCAAGGAGGGAAATTGTTGGGTTTGACTTGAATTTTGTGGGTGACCCGGTTTGTAACCCGACCCACGACCCATGACCCATTTGTCTCTATATATATGAGTGTGAGGGAATTCATTGTTAAGAAGAGTTGTTGATGTAATTTCTCTCTGTATAGCCTCCGTCAGAAATAATACAGATATTCTCTCTGTCCGTGGACGTAGGTCGTATTGACCGAACCACGTAATTTCTTTGTGTGTTCTTCTCTATCCTTCTCCTTGATTAATTGCCTTTCAGTAACCTAACATCCCGATTCTGTTCCCAGGAGAAAATCCTTATACGACCTGGTAGCCTCATGGTTACCTGCTAATTTTCTTTGTGGACTTCTCATATTGCCCCGTGGGATCTTCTCATATTACCTGCTAAAGTTTCTTGGTGTTTCTCCTCCGAAGGTTCTTTTCCTCCTTCGATGGGGCTTCATCTTCGGTCACAACGCAGGTCATCGATCAGAGCCAAGAAATTCAAAGAATCTCGATATGATACAGTGTGATTCTATTTTTTTGTTTAAAGTTTAGACGTTATCTCTTTTATTTGCATTATTTGTAAGTAAATCACAATGCCACTGCTTTGAAGCCCCACAAAAGTGGCACAAGGATTGTGGAGACTCCTGCCATTTTTTAATTTTTTTATAATTCTTTAAATTTATATAATGAAAATATATTAAATTAAAAAATATTTTATATTATAAATTTAGAGTTTAGGGTTTAGGTTTAGAATTTGAGGATTAGGGTTTAAGGTTTAGAATTTATAATAATATTTAATTTGATTGATTATAATTTGTTTAATTAAATATTAGGGTTTATGGTTTAAGATTGGGTGTAGTATTTATGATTTAAAGTTGAGTGTTTAGGGTTTACAATAATATTTGATTTAATTAATTATAATTTATTTAATTAAATATTAGGGCTTAGAGTTTAGGTTTTAGAGTTTAAGATTTAGGATTTATAGTAATATTTAATTTAATTGATTATAATTTATTTAATTAAATATTAATATTTAGAATTTAAAATTTAGAGTTTAGAGTTCAGGATTTATAATAATATTTAATATAATTTATTATAATTATTTGCAAAGAAATTAAAATTAAATTATAAAAATTAAAAAATATATAAAAAAGTCTTTTTTTTTGTAGGTACCTCTCAAGTGTTGGAGAGGAGCCGGATCAACAAAAGTGTATGATTAGAGATTAAATATTTAACCATTATGCGAAATAAGAATAATGAAAAAATAAATAACTTTCACTACTTATTTTTATAAAGCAAAAACTTCCTAAAATTTATCTTCACATTAAAAAAAACATTATTTAAAAAATAAAAAGAAATTTGCCGTAAACTTTAGTGCATATAAAACTATTAGTTGTTATATCTATAAGTATAGTTTTTTTTCTAAAACATTAATTATTATATATAACTTGTAATACCCAAAAAAAATAAAATATAAATATTTGTTTACAAACTACTGTTACTATTTCAGTATACAGTACTATTCACCTGTATAATACTATTTACGTATACGATACTGTTTATTTATACAATCGAAATGTCAAGTACTAGATGTGGTTTGGTCATAAGAGACAACTAGAAAGAAGTTCGTAGGAAAAAATGACGTTTTATGTGTAAAAATACCCTCAGGAACTAAATTGAAAGGACTGAATTGAAAAGAAACTTAAAGGTTTAAGGTGAAATGATAGTTTTCCCTTTAAGTTTTCAAGAGTAATAACGGAAAAATTTTCAGTGTGGCCGCTATTTGTATAGTAACTTCATTATTAGAAATATCATTTTCATGAATAGTAAATTGAATATTTTATTAGTGTATAGTGTCAAATAGTACCCTTGACTTTTGGTATAAATAGGCCCTTGCATTTCACTTCTAAACTCACACCTTCAAATTCTCTTCTTCTCTCTTTAAGTTTCTCTTGCTTCGACGCTAGGCCTCTGAGATTTTGGGCCTTTCCTTTTTGCTTAGGTAAGTATACTATGCCCTTTCTATGTCTTTCAAATTATAGAAGTTATTTTCTTAAGTATGCTCTGTGGTTGCGGCTTTGGCCGATCTTCCACATCAGAAAGACTGTCCTTAGCTGTTTATATATTATTTTGATTCTCTGATTACCGAAATATAATGTAAACTGTGAAGAATACATGTGTAGGAAAGTTCTGGCTAATGAAAGACCTGGTTTTTAAGTGTGTCCAGTGTGACCCTCCACTCTTTCCTGGGAACTTACCTGGTGTACTCTTTTACAGATTGTATTCTCTATTTCTGGTATGAATAGTATCCATACGTATGAATAGTAACCGTATAAATAGTAACTGTACATATGAATAGTATCTGTACATAAAAATAATATTTATACGTATGAATAGTGACCGTATGTACGAATATTATCCGTATGTATGAATAGTGACTGTATGTACGAATATTATCTGTATGTATGAATAGTGACCATATATATGAATAGTGACCGTATATATGAACAGTAACCGTATGTATGAACAGTATCTGTATGAAAACAATCTTAACTTGTTTTCTCTAATCTTTCATGAAAATCTCTGTAGCGGAATACTGAAATTCATCTGTGTACTCTTGTCTGTAACGACTTAGAGAAGCGATGATCGTACGGAATCCAGGTGAGTGAAACGACCCCGTTTTAATAGAGTTTTAGCATTACTGGTGATAAAAAGTATGTCGTAGGACACTCCCAAGATTCATAGGGGGAAATTGGATTCAGAATGACGAATATAATGAGATAATTAATCCAGAAGTATGGATAAGATGAAGCAAGTATCTCATGATGATGTGAAATTTGAATCATATAGTTATATACTATACCTGTTATATGGATGAATATTATATTGTATTTCTGATTATGATATGAAATATTGTACTATTGATTGTGATTGAGCGGGACAGTACCCCCTCTCACGGCAAGGCTGAAAACCTGGTTGACAGGGTGTCTTGACCAATGAGTGTGGAGACAACGATTCCCTCAGTAGGGATATAGCCCGGATTGGTGATAAATCCGTGAGGCGCCCTAGCTAAGAGGATGAGGTTGTGCGTCATGGCGGAAATATAAATAATTGGTGAGCCGGCCTGTGTGCGCTCTCCGGGATATATTGCCATTGACGAGTACTAGTAACGTTTGTTGAATTGGATGAATTTTTATCTTCTTGTATGTAAAAGGATGATGTTGTGCGTCATGGCAGAAATATACATAATTGGTGAGCCGGCCTGTGTGCGCTCTCTGGGATATATTGCCATTGACGAGTACTAGTAACATTTGTTGAATTGGATGAATTTTTATCTTCTGTCTATTGGTTGAGTATGAGCCTTCGGATATGCTTGCATGACTGGTAATGTATTTGAATTTTATTAACGCGAGGCCGATTCGCTCATTGAGTTTAAAAGCTCACACTGTTTGTACAACCTTTTTGTTCAGATCAGGTTGCCAGCGAAGAATATCTGCTAGAGGAGTAGATCACTTTGAACCTTCCCGTTGTCGGGTAGACCCCTCTTTTGTTATAGATTATGTTGCTGTGTAATCGTCTAGGACATCTAGTTCAGGGGTTCGACATTTGGCTTGTATGTCAGTATAATAATGTATTTTAAATTGATAATCTATTATTACATGCAAATCATCTCTATGATTTTCAGATAAGAAAATTTGATATATTTATCAGAATGCTTACAGTGATGAGAGATTTATCATTGTGCCGGTCATGTGCCCAGAAAACGGGTCGTGACATAACTTTACTTGGTCATTAGTCTTGAAAGCCATATATAATTGTAAATTGATAAAATATAATATAAGAATGAAAAGTTAAAATAAGTGTATATAAAAAAATGTAGAGTTTAATAATGTGTTATTTGTAACATCTATAGTTCTATATATTTAAAAAAATAATAAATTATTATAATATATTTTTAATTCTATAAATATTTTAAAATAAATGAAGAAAATAGCCTTATGGTTAAATTAATCAGTTGGTCCTCATAGTTTAACTCATTTTTTAATTGGGTCCTCATAGTTTAAACTTTTATAATTGGGTCCCTATAATTACTAATTATTTATATATAATTGTTCCATTGCCATTAAGTGCTCGTTTGGTTATGTGTTGAGTTTATCACATTCAGTGTTGATCATACCCAAACGATGTTGTCTATGTTTATCGTTTCATTTGGTTATGCATTGCGTCAACAGCAACCAAGTTTTAATTTCCCAACCGAGGTTTCGTTCGACGCAGGTTTGGTGAAGTTTCTCTAGCGTTATAAACCACATTCTTCTCCTACATGACCTACATATATTTCTTGTCTTGCCCTTCCCATTACATTTTTTTCCCGCTACATTTCCTAGAAACCTGAAGTATTTGTATGTGTTATATGTGGTTGTTGTAAGCTTATAAAGGAGCATTATCTAACATTTTGGATACATTCTAGTGAGTTGTAGTAGTCCTCTATTCTCCCTTGTTCTCGAGCTTGAAAGTAGAACAGTACACACTCACACACACGTTGGTAGAGTGAGTCAAGAGAGAGAGAATAAGAGTAGAAGCAAAGAGATGAACAGAAATGCACGAGAGAGAGAAAGAGAGAAGAGAATATGAGATTGAATTTGACCAAGAAAGAGAACTTCTGTTTTTGCAACAAACATAGAAAGAAAGAGATAGAGGAAGCCAAGCTTCAATGTGAAAGAATTGTATAGAGAAGACAAATTGCATACTAGGCTTTTATCTTTATGTTCAAACCTTGTAGGCTGCTCCACCTACACCTCTTCATGGAAAATGCTATTGAGAAAGACATCATTGACATCTAATTAACTACTAATATGTACCTCAGCTTTTGGACAAAACTAAGGTCAAAACGACTCAAATGGTTGTTGAGTTGATAATTGGGCTAAAGGTTAATTTCATCAAAGTCAAATCCTTACTATTAGTGAAAGCCCCTTGCAACAACTATAGTGATATGTAGTATTTTTACATCTCTATAGCCCCTTATCTTAGTCCTATTGAATATTTATTATTGCAAACTCTCCAATTTTATAGTGTTTTAAGATTTATTGAGTATAAATTAATTATGATTTAAATATGCCTTAATTTTACAATTTTAGGACTTGAATTATTAAATGCCTAATTTAATCTATGTGCAAATATTGCATATTTAAATTATTGGAGAGAAAGGTGCTAACATTGATGAAGATGCTTATATAGGTGCTGATGTGGCACTTTGGGTGATGTGAATGTTGATTAGTATGTGTTGGATGTGGAACCCACTTCTATTCTGAATCAATGCCACATTTCAGCCTATTTTTCTATCCCTTTTTGCTGAAAATGGAAATTTTCCCATGATAGTTTTTCTGCACATAAAAATGCATCTTTGAAGCCCCATTCCTGTGAAGGTTTCTGCACTTTTTCTGCTACATTTCTGGCCAAAAATAGTAGAGAAAGAGACATGTGCTAAAGACCTTTTCTCCCTCCTTGGACTGATTAAAACACACCAAATTCTATCTTTTTCCCCATTGCATACTTAGAAATTTCGTAGGTCCATTTTCCTCTCTATTTTTCACTTCTATTTTGTGTATTTTGGTATTCATGGAAGGCTAAAATCCTTTGTAATAAGTCATATGATGAACTAGAGTTTGTAATCTAAATTCTTGGAGTAGTCAGATAAGTTTTCTTGTTGTTTTCTGTTTCATTTATATTTTAGCTTTCCTCTATGTTTTTATGTTCATATTTGCTTTGATTGGACTTGGATGAGTGTAATTAATGGTTTGAATGCTTTAATCTGAAATATATTCTTGTTAGAACCATTTGGTATGACAAGTAGAATAGAAATGACATGTTAAAATATAGCTGCAAGGCATAATTTAGGTTAGGGTTTAATCAGATTACATGTGGTTAAGTATTAGTAAAAGTTTTTTTAATTCTGATTTATGTGTAATCTAGTTCTAGGAGATTTGTTAGAAACTTTAGTTTGAGAACCTAATGATAGAACACAACTGGAATTAATTTAAAAATGAAAATAATGATAGTTACATTCCAGGAATTCTATGTCTGATTGTATTTTGTTTTTGTTATAGTTGTTTTGTTTCTATATTGTTTTTATAAGCATTGCTGTTTATGTTATGTAATTTCTGAACACTCCTAGTGTGTAAATAAGGTTGAACAACTAATTAGATAATTAGAAGTAAAGCTCCACTAGAGAATATATTATTCATGGAATTGACACTGTGATTAGCATTATGTGGGGTTTCAGTTTTGTTTGTAGTCTTTCAAGTTTCAAAGAAGGAGACAAAGATAGAGAGAAGGTAGAGCAAGTTTTTGCCCATGGATCTTTACTTGTGATGCTTTCCCTTCCTAATTTTCAGTTCTGTCTTCTTCCTCATAATTTCGGTGATTGAAGCGATGAAGAACAGGAGCTTTAGAAGCAGCATTAATGGTAGAGAACTACCAAAGCTTCCACCGGGGCAATGGAGCCTGCCCATCATTGGAAGCGTCCACCACCTTGGAGGGTCCCTACCCCACCGTCATTTCAGAGAATTGTCACAGAGATATGGGCCATTGATGTTCCTTCAACTTGGTGAAGCCCCAACCTTTGTGGTGTCTTCTGCAGAAGCAGCCAAAGTGGTTTTGAAAACCAATGATGCGATATTTGCCTTCAGGCCTCATCATGCTCTTTCAGATATTTTCTTCAATGGTTCTACCAACATCACTTGTTCCCCTACTGGACCTTACTGGAAGCTCCTCAGAAAGACTTGCTCTCTCCACGTGGTAATATATATATATATATATATATAATGCAGATTTAAAAAAAAAAAAAGACTTGTGTAATCTAGTCTGTTTAAGAGTTAAGAATAATATAAATCAGAAAAATATCTTCTTTGCCTCCTTTCAACAGATGAGTGCAAAGCCAGTAAGATCATTTCAATCATTGAGAGAAAAGAAGTGTCAAGCTTATTTCATGAAAATTGCATTGTGTAAAGTTCTTATTTTTCAAAAGACTGAATTTAGTCCCACATCGATTAAATTAATGAGTAGATAAGATTTTATATACTAACATATATTATTGAATTTATAAAGAACTAAAGGGAGAGGTGAGTTCACACCCTTATAATTCTAAGAAGGATCGTATTGGTAATGTCATTTTTACAACAGCTTAATCACAGGCTTATTTGAAAAGGCTAGATCATCATCTTCCTTAAATCTGAGTGAAAAAATTTTCACAATAGCCTATTCCATCGCTGCAAAGGCGGCTTTTGGATAGAATTATAAAACACAAGAGGAGCTTCTTTCTTTTACTAAGATACTCGTGAAGGCCGAAGAAGACTGCAGAAGTGTTTCTGCGATGTTTCCTTCACCGAAATGGCTTCTTGTGATCATTGGAATTAAAGGGAAGTTGGAGAAGCTTCTTGAAAAGATTACAAGTGGGGTTGGAGAAGTAACAGAGGTTGCTGAAGCTGAAGCAGACTGTCTTTTGTCTTCTCTTTTGAGTCTTACGCAAAATGGTGACCTTACAATTATCATAACGTTAAAGCTGTCAGTTGTTACATTGCTTTTCTCACCTTTTTGCTTATTAGGAGAGCTAGGTTTCAACCAAATATTGTAAATATGATGAGATGAGTCAATATTTTATTAGCTTATTTTTAATAAGTGCTTTTAGTTTGACTAATCAAAGTTCTTGCCGTTTAAATAGGTTGGGATAGCGGCCTTTTTGAATTTTTTATTTTTTAAGTTTTACTCTATTATTTTTAGAAGTTTAGTTCTATATATTTTTTAAAATTTTATAGTTCTAATATCTAAATTTTGTCATTCAAAATAATTAAAATTATATTTAAAAAAATAATCCATTTTAAGGTTTCATATGTTTTTATAAAAGTTTAATTTAATTTTTTAAAATTTAATTATTCTAATATTTAGTTTCTATCTTTAAAATAACTAAAAAATATATTTTAAACACAAGATAAATATAAATCTCAACTCATACTTATCATTGACAATACAGGACTTGGAGTAGGGTAGACCAAGTCGACTCATTGGCCATACAAAACTTAAAGTAGGGTGGATCGGATCGACTCATTTAACAATCTTACTTATTATTTAAGGTAAATTATAGTTATCTTGTCTCCAGTTTATTAATTTATATTTGTTATCATCATTGTTTTAAAAGTTACACTTGACTTCGCTTTAATTTTTCTCTTAATTTACTATCTTCACTATTTTAAGACTAAAATTTCAATGTTATGTTATATAGAAAGTCAAATTATTTGATGAAAAAAAAATTGGAAAGGAAGTTTTTACAATATGTTAGGGGTGCCAAGATAATATTTGAAAATAACAAACAAATAGTTTATTTAAATGTTTATACAAGAAGATTTGATGTGAAAAAAATTTTATATCATAAGCTCTTTTAAATTAAGTTATTTAATGTTTAGACACATATTTAAAAAAGTGCTCTTAAAATTTATAATTATGAACAGTTTGATTTTCATAGAATTTTAAATAATAATTAGAGATATACTTATCTTGTAAAAATATAAAATAACTTCTTTGATAATGTGAATTTGAACTTTTATATAAGATTTTTTAAAAACAAAACTTTAAAAATTGACTTTATAACATAAGTTAAAAATATTTTTTTAAAAGATTAATAAATTACTTATTTAAATTTATTCAAACTTTTTTATAATAAAAGTGCCTAGATAAGTTTTATAAATTTAGCTTAACTTTAGAAATTCACCCGCCTAACGTGAAACGAATTAAGAAAATTTAAATTGTAAAGACAAAATTACTAGTATTTATTTTGTATTAAAAATTTATATATTTAAATTAGACTTAATATTAACTTTTTTATTTGATATTAAAATAAAATTACTATTTCATATTTTATAAAAAGTTTATTATTTTTATAAAAGATAACCAAAGAAAAAAAATTATAATATGTATCAAGTATTAAACAAATTAAATATAATATGTAAAATAAAAAGTGTATCAAAACACTGAGAAGGGAATACCAGTCCACCGCCGTGCCGGCTCAGCCCCTTTCTCTGTGTTGGGAACCAATTCTGTTCACTTTAGCTGCGTTGAACACTTGCTACATCACAAGCTCTTCATCGTCTGCTGCATCATCATCGCTTTGGGAACAGCTCTTCACATTCTGTATAATTTACTATTTATGGTTTAATTGCTCGTGGGTTGGCTTTAGACGAGGCAATTCGTTCTCCCTTGAAAAAGAAATTCAGAATGAAGGACAGAACCCCATTTATTCTATGGCCAACTCAACTCAAGCTTGAATGACAAAGCTTTCGCTCTTCTGGCTTTGATAGCTTATATTGTTTGGCTAATTCTTCTATGAATTGACACAAAGAGAAGTAAGCTGCCCAACGAGTTTACAGCGGCAGATTGGCTTGGATGTGCATACATGAAGATTCTCTTGAAGTGCCATGGTAAAGATTTTTTTTTTTGAATTATTATCTGCTGTTGTTATTAAATGCTCGTTCAAAGGATTCAATTTTTACGCATCTAATCCTGATTGTCTCTCGATTCAATAAAGAGAAAAAGATCGCTGTTTTATTATGTCAATTCTGTTTTTGTTTTTTGTCGTTGCAGTACTGAACTTCCGATATGTTCTGAAGTGCCGGAGAATTGACCCTTTGTTTAGAAAGTTCTGTTCTTCATCAAATGGGCCTTCTTCTTCTGAACTGTACGGGAGAGTTGTTCCCTTGGTTGATGGGAGCAATCAAGATAATTCAAGAAATCTTGTTAATGTCAGACAAGTAGTGGATGATGTATGCCGGGTTTTGGAGACTGATCATTGGGGACCTGCTATTGAGAATGCTGTGTGTGTGTTCGTCGAAAAGCCTCAACCAGAAATAGTTATTGGAGTATTAAGGAGGTTGAAGGATGTCAAGAAGGCATTACAGTACTTTAGGTGGGTGGAGGGAAAAACTGAACAACCACATTGTCCTGAAGCATACAATTCACTTCTAATGGTTATGGCTAGGAGCAGAAACTTTGAATACATGGAACAGATTCTTGAAGAAATGAGTGTTGCTGGATTTGGGCCGTCTAATTATACTTGTGTTGAGTTAGTCGCTACCTCTGTCAAGTCACAGAAGCTGAGAGAAGCTTATGGCATCATTGAAACAATGAGGAAATTCAAATTTCGCCCTGCCTTTTCAGCTTACACAACACTGATTGGTGCCCTCTCTGCATCTCATGTTCCTGAATCTGATCTTATGCTCACTCTCTTTCATCAAATGCAGGAACTAGGTTATGAAGTAAGTGTACATTTGTTCACTACGCTTGTTCGTGTATTTGCAAAGGAGGGACGTGTTGATGCTGCACTTTCCTTGTTGGAGGAGATGAAGAGTAACTCAGTTAATGCTGACCTTGTCCTCTATAACGTATGTATAGATTGTTTTGGCAAAGTTGGTAAGGTGGATATGGCCTGGAAATTCTTCCATGAAATGAAAGCATGTGGATTAGTGCCTGACGATGTGACATATACTAGCATGATAGGGGTTCTTTGCAAGGCTGACAGGCTGGATGAAGCTGTTGAGTTGTTTGAGCAAATGGATCTCAACAGGAGCGTCCCCTGTGTTTATGCTTATAATACCATGATTATGGGTTATGGATCAGCTGGAAGATTTGATGAAGCGTACAGTTTACTTGAGAGGCAAAAGAGAAAGGGATGTATTCCTAGTGTAATTGCATATAATTGTATTCTTACTTGCCTGGGGAAAAAGGGTAAGATAGATGAAGCATTGAGGAACTACAAAGACATGAAAAAAGATGCATTGCCCAATCTTACAACCTACAATATTTTAGTTGACATGCTTTGTAAGGCAGGGAAACTTCAGGCTGCTCTGGATGTTCAGGATGCCATGAAAGAAGCTGGTCTGTTCCCCAATATCACAACTGTAAACATAATGATTGATCGACTATGCAAAGCTGAAAAACTTGATGAAGCTTGTTCCATATTCATAGAATTGGATCATAAAGTTTGCTCGCCAAATGCAGCTACATTTTGTTCTCTTATTGATGGCTTGGGCAGACATGGCAGAGTGGATGATGCCTACAAGCTGTATGAACAGATGTTGGATTCTGGTCAGATTCCAAATGTAGTTGTATACACATCCCTTATTAGGAATTTCTTCAAATGTGGTAGGAAAGAGGATGCTCACAAAATTTACAAGGAGATGGTCCATAGTAGATGTTCTCCTGATCTGGTCCTCCTAAATACTTATATGGATTGTGTTTTCAAAGCTGGTGAAATTGAAAAAGGGAGGGCTTTATTTGAGGAAATAAAGGCTCGAGGGTTAATTCCCGATGTCCGGAGCTATTCAATTTTAATTCATGGCCTTGTTAGAGCTGGTTTTGCCAAAGAAACATATAGGTTGTTTTATGAGATGAAGGAGCAAGGACTGCATTTGGATACTCGTGCTTACAATACTGTTATTGATGGGTTCTGCAAGGTTGGAAAGGTGGATAAAGCCTACCAACTGCTGGAGGAAATGAAGACAAAGGGTTTCCAACCTACTGTTGTGACTTATGGTTCTGTCATCGACGGACTTGCTAAGATAGACAGGCTTGATGAAGCATACATGCTGTTTGAAGAAGCAAAGTCAAAAGGTGTTGATGTTAACGTAGTCATCTATGGTAGTCTTATTGACGGGTTTGGGAAGGTGGGAAGGATTGATGAGGCATATTTGATTATGGAGGAGTTGATGCAGAGAGGTCTGACCCCTAATATATACACATGGAATTGCTTACTTGATGCATTGGTGAAAGCTGAGGAAATTAATGAAGCTCTGGTCTGCTTTCAATCCATGAAGGACTTGGCATGTGCTCCAAATGAAGTAACTTACAGCATTATGATAAATGGTCTTTGCAAGGTTAGAAAATTTAATAAGGCTTTTGTGTTCTGGCAAGAGATGCAGAAAAGGGGGGTAAAGCCCAATACAATCACCTACACCACTATGATATCAGGACTTGCAAAGGCTGGAAATGTTTATGAGGCTAAAGATCTTTTTGGAAGATTTAAGGAAAGTGGGGGCATACCTGATTCAGCTTGTTATAATGCTATGATAGAAGGCTTAAGCAATTCCAATAAAGCAATGGATGCATATGCACTTTTTGAGGAGACTCGGCTGAAGGGTTGTCGTATACATAGCAAAACCTGTGTCGTTCTTTTAGATGCATTGCATAAGGCTGATTGCCTTGAGCAGGCAGCAATTGTTGGTGCTGTCTTAAGGGAAATGGCAAAGTCCCAACATGCTACAAGATTCTATTGAGAACAGAACGTTTATAGATAGAAATTTGGCTTTGGACCAACATTAATGGTGGTTTTGAGTAACATGCTTTATTACCACTTCTCATCTACTGGTGAGGCAAATTCTGAGAGGAGGATAGAGAATTTCATATTTCCTCAGTCTAGTTATGAGGTTGATGGTCCAACCCTCAAAGGTAATTCTTTAATTTTTTTTTTTCAGGTTTTAAATATTTTACTACTTGCATTTGATTTATAGAAGAATTGAGTTGGTACCCTGTTGTAACTGTTAAAGTGTGGGTTTCAAATGGAATATTATCTAGTCGTCTGTTTTCTAAGAAGTTCATGACTTTGTTTATAGATTTTCAGTCAAGATATTCATAATTGGTTAAGTGTTAATCATTATGCTCTTGTCACCCCAATTTACTCTTTGAAGTAAAACTGAAATAGTTAGCCACATGAAGTCTACAACGATTCAGTGGATATTAGGTTTGATTGTTTTGAAAACTAAATCCTGTTTGATGCATTGTTTCATGAATTGCAGGAAGCAACTCACAGAATTACTTTCTTCTTAGCATATTTTACTGCCAGTGTACTGGCTCCAGCTCCCCTTAGTACCGAGGTAATTCTTTGCTGGGGATACCATCTTGTCCATTTCTGTGTCATTTGCCAATTGCATTTGGATAAATTAATTTTTATCGCCCCTTCCCTCCAAGGCAAAAAAAAAAAAAAAATAGCTTGAATACTGTGGTTACATACTTACAAGATGTTGGAAAAAATTGGTCTTTCTATACATGGGAATCTTTTTTTCAGGGGCTGTATAAATTGCCAATGCCATTTTTTTTTTAATTCTCTTTTCATATGATAATAATTATCATTGGCACGACTTTGACTATGAATACACTATGGGTTGTACTTGTCTGATGGCTATTTACAGTATGTTGATGGGAGAGAATGGAGGGAGAGAGAAGGGAAGGGAAGGTTTCAATAAAATCTCTTGTTTGGGAGTTTGTTATAAGGAGGGAGAACAAAATTTTTTTTTTTTTTTCGTTTCACTAAACCCTACAAAATCCTCCATTTTAACCATTCCTTTCCTTTAATTTTTCGTTCATTCCTTTTTTCCCCTCCCGTTTCAACTCCCAAACGTACCCTTAGAAACACAAACGTTTCCTTTGTATTTTATACAGAAAGATAATCTCCTTATTTGCTTGATATGGGTTGTCATGCAAAAGAGAGCCTGCCAATAAGAATAGTCCTTTCAGTTCCATTTTATGTTTTTTATTGGTGTTTGATGCTGCATGGACCTTACTAATGATTATACCTTTCTTCTAATATACTTCTGCAAGATCAGAGTGCTACCACCACGCCATTTTTAGCAGTTGTCTTTCCTTCCAAACGTACCCTTGGGGCATTCTAGGATGGGAGATAATGAAGGGGAAGAGATGATTTTATGGAAATATTTCTGTTGTTGTGGAGTTATCAATAAGGAGGGTAAAGAAAATTATCACTTAACTTTCCCGTCCTTTTCGTATTCTCTTCTACTTTAATTGGATTTCTTCTGATCGCGGCCTTGTGCTGGCCGTGAATCCAAGTTTGAACTCTAATTGAGAAAAAAATTCATATTTAATGTCTGAAAATGTTTTGAATAAAATTACTTTAAGTGGATTATACTTGTAAGAAATTAAAAAAGTTATTGTTACAAAAGTAAAGTGTGATAATAACTTGAAAAACTATAGGAACCAAAAAAAAAAAAAATATATATATATATATATATATAAAAGTAAGGGACATATTTAATGAGAGGTGAGATGAGAAGGAGAACAGCTCCTCTTCATTTTGTGATAGAAAATGCAGAATAAAGTTGAAATCTCAATCGTTCAATTATCAAATGGACGATTAAAATTGATTTGCTAGGAAAAAAAAAGTTGTCTCCAACTTTATTTTTTCAATTTTAATCGTTCATTTGATAATTAGACGATTGAAATTTTAATTTCACAAAGTTTATTCATCTTTGGATCACTTTTGGATCACAAACCAATTATTCAAATTGATACAAAGTTTATTCATGTGAAAATTAAAGAAAATATTGTTAACTTATATTAATGAATTCTATCTTCTTTTCTCACTATCAAGTAAGAAGACTTTCTCAGTAAACCCTAATCCCTAAACAAACAAAGAAAATTTATGATAATAACTTCAAATTCTAGGAGCAAACGTCCAGATTTAGGTGGACTCTTGCGTGTAGTTTGATTTTAAGACAATTAAACGAATTATTGTTTAACTAATTTTAATTATTATAAAGAATGATCACCTAGAATAATGGGCATGCTGTATCAACCCTCAGTCTTTAGGTATGCTAGTGAATCTTGTATGAGTAATGGGCAAATTATATGATGGTGTTTGGTTTAACGTTGATGAGAGAAAAAGGCGCGTTGAAGCATCTAAATGTGAGTTTGGAGCATGGGGCCCGTTTGGAAGAACTTATTTTGAACTTATCTGGCTTATCTTATGACATAAGCGCTTATGTACATGTTTGGAAGAGCTTATAGAAATAGCTTATGGCATGAAAATAAGCTGTTTTTAGCTTATTTTCATAAGCTATTCTGAATAGCTTATGAAAATAAGCTGAACAGCTTATGTGAAGTTTGTTCTCGTAAATTCTTTAATTATAAAAATAGTTTATATATAAGTACTTATATGATAAGCACTATTCTATAAGTAATTAAATAAGCTGTTTACCCAAACAAGATCATAATCAAGCATGTTTGGTTCCATGTTTTGAGTGTAAACCTAGGTTTGAGTTACAGTAACTCAAAGTTGTTTCCCAATTTTCACTTCTGCTTCGAATTCTTTCTTTCTCGTGTTTACCTTGTCCTTCTCAGTTCGAGCCCATGAAACCAATCAGATCAGACAGTTGAAAACCAATCAGATCAGTTTTCGCCCATGTGATATGTTCCTTTATTGCATTTTGACCCCCAAAAAAAAAAAGTAAAGATAGGCATGTAATCCTGAAGTGAACAACTAGGTATAATAAATAATTATACAGTAAACTTCTATAAATTAATAATTTTGAGACAATGAAATTTTATTAATTTAGAGAAATATTAATTAATATTGTCGGGAGTATGAAATTTTATGGAGGTTTAACTTTAGATTCTTTCATAAATGTATATTTTTAATTAAACATTAATACTAATAGTAAAAAAATTATCATCAAAATATGAGCATAATTTATTTTATTACATTTTGATATGAGAAAAATTAAATAAGGCTAAATGAAATAAAAAAAATATAAAATTCATACAATTTTTTATAATTACACACTCAAAAATATTTTTTTTAATGAATATTCAAACGAAATCTATTTTTTAAAATTATTTTTTTTATATCAATTTTTAAACATAATTTACGTTCATGTAAATTTAAGTTTATTCAAAATTAATTCTGAAAATTAATTATACTCAAAATTTAAGTTTATCTAACAGACACATATATTAATGATTCTGATCTGTATGTAGAGAGAGAAGTAAGAGGAGTTATGTCTGGACATTCATGCACTAAATGATATGAATAATACTAACCAATTGTCGTTTATTTCTTTGACCTCACAAAATGGAGAGTCATCCAGAGAAGCTCAAGGCCTGATGCTTCTAAGTATATGACTGTTTAATTAAGCTGAAGACCTCAAATAGGTTCTGAAATCCAAATTGCTTCAGACCTTAGCAAAGTAGTTAGCCATTTTTGAAAAAAAAAAATGCTTCAAATTCCTGGTTTAAAATAACGAGTTACAACTAACCATACGGTCAGAATTTAAACTGGAATTATGTGAGATTTGAGTACAAACTCAACCAGATAATTATCGAGTTTACAGAACAAATTCATTCCTGACTCCATCAAGATCATGGATGAATTTATAATCATAATTCTAGCAAATTCACAGCAGATGACTAGACGAACTTTAGAGTTCAAGTCAACAAACCAATTTATATTATAAATCCATAGGAGGAAGCAAGCATTCGAGACAGATTCTAAAAACAAGCTACAAATCCATTAAAATTCATCCTAGAGATATTTGTGGATAGGTACAACAAGCTACCATTTTATCAGCATTAAAGAAGCATGATGGAGGTGTGTATGATTTGGATACACGGCAGAGACAAGAAAGGACATAATATAAATGAGGCTGGCGTTATGTCAAATAGGTGGAACAACCTTATAGGAATACATGTTCAAATTAGATTCTCACACGTGATTGTTTACTGTTTAGAAGATTGCTGTAACACATCTTAGATCAGAATTGAAGATAAAAAAATCATGCACACACAACAAAGACAGAAAAAAAGACATAATATAAATGAGGTTGGCGATATGTCAAATAGGTTTGAACGACCTTTTAGGAATACATCTACAATTTGGATTCTCACACACGATTGTTTATTGTTATAATAGACAGTTGTAACATATCTTAGTCTATAATTTTAGATTGGACGATCAGGATTAAAGGTAAAAAATTGACTCGTGAGTCAAAAAACACTTTGATTTAAGAACAATAATATGCTGTAACAACAGGCATTTTAGACTCATTCTTTCTATACGTGGAGAATTTGAACTCATAAATATCTTTACGAAAAAATTCATTTATATAATTATGATTAAAATATACGGAGATCCTTATAATTTCATTGAAAAATAATTTTAGTTCCTATAGTTTGAAAACAATGAATTTAGTCCATTTAGTTTTAAAAACTATGAAATAGGTCCCTGGGATTACTTTTTGATTAGTAAACCGTTAGTTAGCGCTGATTAGGATGCTAATGTCAGTATTAAAATCCATGTCAGCGCTGACTGTGTATCATTTTGCTGACGTGGACTAGCCACGTAGATTCCTTAAAAAAATTTCAGTTTATTCACTTAGATCCTTGGTCAAAATTTTCTTTTTGTTCAATTTTTTTATATAAATTCATTTTTTACTTCATCTAGGTCCCTAGTTTAAATTATCCCCTACAAACTTTTCAGTTTGTTCACTTTAGTCTCTGTTCTTTACTTTCATGCTCTTTTCTCACGATTTGGTCCTTCAAATTAGTCCATAATTTCATTTTTAGTCATAATATGATTAAATCTATCATTTCTACCCAAAAAAAAAATACAATTTATCATTTAATCTATCATTTATACCTAAGTGAATAAAAGGTAAACCTTGAAACTTGAATTTTAATTCATTTTTTGTATTGTTTTTGGGTATGAATGATAGATTAAATCATACTATGACTAAAAATGAAATTATGGATTAATTTAGAGGACCAAACAATGAAAAAAAGTATGAAAGTGAAGAACAGAGACTAAAGTGAACAAAATGAAAAGTTTGTAGGGGATATTTTAACAAAAAAAATATATTTTTAAACTAGGGACCTAGACGAAGTAGAAGACCAATTTATATCAAAAATTGAAAAAAAAAAAAGAAAATTTTGACTAAAAACCTAAATGAATAAACTGAAACTTTTTTTGAGGGAGTCTACATGATTAGTCCACGTTAGCATAAGTGGTATACAGTCAATGCTGACATGAATTTTAATACTACCATCAACATCCTAGTCAGTGTTAACTAACGGTTGACTAATCAAAAACTAGCCTTGGGGAACTATTTCATGATTTTGAAAACTACATGAACTAAATTCATTGTTTTCAAACTATAGAGATTAAAATTATTCTTCAATAAAATTATAGGGATCTCAAGTATATTTTAACCTATAATTATATTGCGTCTGTAACAGAGAAGAGTTTAGTTTCGAAACTTAAAAAACTAAGTAATAAAAAACATATATTTTAAGAGTCAATTTACATATTTATTCCTCATTTGTCAAAATATATGATTGATATGGTCTCTTCTGATCATATTATTATAAATAGTCTTCAAAAGCCCATTCAATTGAGTAACCCGAGCTAGTTCTCCACAGCAGCCACGGAGTTTGAACTGGTTCTCTTCTCAGTCATCTCTGCTACCTTCTTCATCTTCCTCTTCACCCCATACTTCACTAGCCAAATTGACTTCTCAATATGGCCCACTCATGCACATCAAGCTTGGTCAACTTTCCTGCACTGTGGTTTCTTCCCCAGAAATGGCCAAAGAAATCATGAAGACCCATGACTTAAACTTTGCAAATAGGCCTTCTCTTCTGGCTGTGCAAGTCATAAACTATGGCTTTAAAGGCATCAGCTTTAGCCCCTACGGGTCTTACTGGAGATAGATGAGGAAAATCTGCACCATGGAGCTTCTATCACCAAAGAGAGTTGAGGCATTCAGGTCAATGAGGGAGGAGGAACTGTCAAAACTTGTGAGAGAGATAAAACAAAGTGAAGGGCAGGTTATAAATCTGAGTGAAAAGATCAGTTCATTGGCTTATGGGATGACTTCAAGAGCTGTTTTTGGTGGGAAATCCAGAGAACAGGCAGCTTATAGCAGAATGATGAGGGATGTGTCAAAAGCAACTTCTGGGTTCTCTGTTGTTGATCTTTTCCCTTCTTTAGGTGTTCTTCGACATCTTACTGGGTTCAGGGCCAAGGTTAAAAGGATTCACAGGGAAATGGATAGGATTCTCGAGAACATTGTGAGAGATCATAGAGACAGAGGTTTGGGAAGAATGGGAATTTGTGAAGAAGAAAAAGAAACCGAGGAAGATATTGTTGAAGTTCTATTGAGGCTCCAGAGGCAGAGTGACCTTGAAAATCCCCTGTCTGACAATATGATCAAAGCAACAATTATGGTAAGTATATCACCATATGATTATCAGTTTTCTTTCAATTTCTGCTTATGTTGAAAATTTATTTATGTTTATCCAGTTTTTCAAGAAAGAGTACTTTCACAATTTAGATTATTAAGAGTGTGTTTGGGAGCACGTCCATTTTCTCCCACACACGTTTACTATTGCTCCCAACCATGTTTGTAGGATTTAGGGTTGTTTGGGAGATTCCACACGCAATCTAGGGTTTGGTAGAACCTAGTCTCAGCCCCTGTAAACCACGTTACCTTCACAGTGACAATTTGAAGCTTCTCCGACAACTTGAACGTGGTTGACATGGGTATTATCTCAGTATTTCAATTTTACCCTTGTCTTGCGTGTGTGTTTGGTGTATATTTAAAAAAAAAATTTACTAGCACAGATATACATCATGAACATTTTGCTATGTTTTCAAGTGTAAAAGCAGAGAAAATTTTGCCAATGAGAGAACTCAACCATTTTAAGTTCAAAAGTTTTTAGGAATTTAAGAAGAAATTCTTGTGAGCATAAGGGTGAAGTTTCAATTGTTTTCAAGCCAAAACCAAGAGGAGAAGGAGGAAACCGAAAAACAGAGCATTTAACGTGAAAGAGTTTTTCAATTTTAAAACTTGATTTTTGATTCATTTTCTTTCATGATTCTGGTCTAAAATGATATAATGAATCTTCAGTCTAGTTAAAACAAATTCTAGGTTGATTCAGATGCCAAACCAAGGAAAAAAGAAGAGGAAAACCCAGTTAAAAAAATTATGACAGTAAACTGTAGCGACTAAATTACAAAAATTGAAAAGTTTACTAGGATTGATTCAATTTCAAAACAAAATATATATTCTTAATCTAGGGACTTATATGAAGTGAAATATGAGCTCAAATCAAGCAAATGACAAAAGAAAAATTTTGATCAAGGACCTAAGTATATAAACAGAAAGATTCTTGGTAAATGTTAGAATTAAAGCAAAAATTTTAGTTTAAAATTATGGACTGAAAGATTTTTTAAGTAGTGTTGAAAATCAAATTTTAATTTAATTAATTTAATTAGTCAAATTAATAAGAAGCTTGTTTTCATTAAATTATTATAAGCTTATTTTCATTAATTTTAATTGAGAAAAAATTAATTTAATAGAGAAAAAATTGTATTAAAAGTTAGTTAGAGTTAAAATTAATTTAATAGAGAAAAAATGTTTGAAATTTAATTAGAGATTTTTAATTTATTGTGAGTAATTAGTAATTAAATAAATTTTTAATCAGTAATTATGAAATAAAAAAAATTAATTTATTAATAAAAAATTAAGTTTCCTTTAAATAAATGACAATAAATAATAATGGTACATCGAAAAATTAAATAAAATTTTTTTTCCTTTTCTGATAATTATACATCCTGAAACCACATTTGCAAACTAACATTCAAAAATCATGTTTTGGCTCAAACCAAGTTTCACTGTCTCAAATCATATTTGTTCAATTTTCTCCCAAACATAAAACTCTTTCACTTAAACATAGGTTTACTCTAACTACGTTCATTTAAATCTAGTTTTCCAAACCATGTTTCTCTCACTGAGTTCCCAAACACACACTAAGCAGAAAGACAGACATCTTTCTTGTATGGCGCAATTATTCTGGTCAGTATTTTACTATACAAATATAGGAAAAAGATCTTAAAAGTTCAAATTTTTAGAAACTTCAACTCTCTCAGCTTGTTAAATGATTGAGCATTTTATATAATGAACTTCCAATCATTGCTAAAGTGTACTTTATTTCTACCACTTCTTTTTTGGATAATAGTTAGTGCATGATCATAGCTAATAAACAGTAGGTTACACTGATGATTTTTTGTGACATCAAGTTTCAAGTTTCAATCATATGATATTATTATTATTATAACTAATGCGTGGTAATTCTGTCAAATCTTGTTAACACTATTATCTCTTTTAGGACATTTTCAATGCTGGAAGTGACACTACATTAGCAGTCATAGAGTACGTGATGTCAGAACTCGTGAGAAACCCAAGGGTAATGCAAAAAGCACAAGCTGAGGTAAGAAAAGTGTACGGTTCAAAAGAACACGTAAACAAAGCAAGTGTTGAAGAACTAAAATACCTAAAATCTGTGATCAAAGAAACCCTAAGGCTTCATGCTCCTGTTCCTCTGTTACTTCCAAGGGAATGCAACGAGAGATGTGAGATCAATGGGTTTGCAATACCTTTAAATAGTAAGGTCATTGTGAATGCTTGGGCCATAGGAAGGGACCCAAAGTATTGGGATAAAGCAGAGAGGTTTTACCCATAAAGGTTTGATGATAGCTCAGTTCAGTACAAAGGAGCAGATTTTGAGTTCATACCATTTGGTGCAGGAAGGAGGATCTGCCCAGGAATGGCATTTGGTGTTGCTGCTGTTGAACTCTCACTTGCCCATTTTTTCTTCCATTTTGATTGGAAGCTGCCTGATGAAAATGAGCCTCAAGAGCTTGACATGTCTAAATCTTTTGGGCTGAGTATGAAAAGAAAGCAAGATCTCCAGCTGATTCCTATCACTTATCACTAATGAAAACCAAGCTTATGTTACATAAGCAGTAGATGTTTACTTAAATAATGTCATGACCCGTTTTCTGGGCACATAACCGGCACAATGATGAATCTCTCATCACTGTAAGCCTTTCGATAAATTCTACCCGTGAGTTTAAATTATCTATGTTATCAAAATAACAATTCCTTAATAAATATAAAGAAAATATATCAAATTTTCTTATCTGAAAATCATAGAGATGATTTGTATGTAATAATAGATTATCAATTTAAAATACATTATTATACTGACATACAAGCCAAATGCCAAACCCTTGACCTAGATGTCCTAGACGATTACAGAGCAACATAGTCTACAACAAAAGAGGGGCCTACCCAACATCGGGAAGGTCCAAAGTGATCTACTCTTCTAGCGGATATTCTTCATCGGCAACCTGATCTGAACAAAAAGGTTTCACCGAGAGTGTGAGATTTAAAACTCAATGAGCGAATCGGCCTTGCGTTAATAAAATTTAAATACATTACCAATCATGCAAGTATACCAGAAGGTTCATACTCAACCAATAGACATAGTTAGAAATTACATACAAGAAGATAAAAATACATCCAATTCAACAAACATTACTAGTACTCATCAATGGCAATATATCCCAGAGAACGCACACATGTCGGCTCACCAATTATGTATATTTCCGCCATGACGCACAACCTCATCCTCTTAGTTAGGGCGCCTCACGGATTTGTCACCGATCCGGGCTATATCCCTACTGAGGGAATCATTGTCTCCACACTCATTAGTCAATAGTACAGTATTTCATATCATAATCAGAAGTACAATATAATATTCATCCATATAATAGGTATAATATATAACTATATTATAGGTTTATAAACCACAAATCAAGATAACAATTAAACTGTTTTTAAAAAGATTCAAACTTCACATCATCATGAGATACTTGTTTCGTCTTATCCATACTTCTGGATTAATTATCTCATTAAATTCGTCATTCTGAATCCAATTTCCCTCTATGAATCTTGGGAGTGTCCTACGACATACTTTTTATCACCAGTAATGCTAAAACTCTATTAAAATAGAGTCGTTCCACTCACCTGGATTTTGTACGAGTATCACTTCTCTAAATCATTACGGACAAGAGTACACAGATGAATTTCAGTATTCCGCTACGGAGATTTTCATGAAAGATTAGAGAAAACAAGTTAGGATTGTTTTCATACAGACACTGTTTATACATATAGTTACTATTTATATATATGGTCACTATTCATACGTATGGATACTGTTCATACATATGATTACTATTTATACGTATAAATACTATTCATACATACAGATACTATTCATATATACGATCACTATTTATATATACGGTTGCTATTCATAGGTACGGAGACTGTTTATACCAGAAATAGAGAATACAAACTGTAAAAGAGTACACCATGTAAGTTTCTAGGAAAGAGTGGAGGGTCGCAATGGACACACTTAAAAACCAGGTCTTTCTTTAGCCAGAACTTTGTTAGACATGTATTATTCACAGTTTACATTCTATTTTGGTAATCAGATAATCAAAATAATATATAGGTAGCTAAGGACAGTTTTTCTGATGTGGAAGATCAGCTAAAACCGCAACCACAAAGCATATGTAAAAAAATAACTTTTAAAATTTGAAAGACATAGAAAGGGCATAGTATGCTTACCTAAGCTAAAAAGGAAAGGCTTAAAATCTCAGAAGCCTATCATCGGAGTAAGAGAACTTAAGGAGAGAAGAAGAGGAGTTGAAGGTGTGAGTTTAGAAGTGAAATGAAAGTACCTATTTATAGGAAAAGTCAAAGGTACTATTTGATACTATACACTAATAAAATATTCAACTTACTATTTATGAAAATGACATTTCTAATAAAATAATTCACACTATTGAAAACTTAAGTGAAAAACTATCATTTCACCTTAAACCTTTAAGTTTCTTTTCAAATCAGTCCTTTCACTTTAGTCCCTGAGGGTATTTTCACACATAAAATGTCATTTTCTCCTACGAATTTTTTTCTAGTTTTCTCTTATAACCAAACCACATCTAGTACTTGACATTTTCGATTGAATAAGTAAACAGTATCGTATACGTAAATAGTATTATATAGGTGAACAGTACCGTATACTAGCATAGTAACCATAGTTTGCAAATATGCATTTATATTTTATTTTTCATGAGTATTACAAATAAAAACTCTAATCTATATTAAAATATCAATCTCGTTTAGTGAATGTTCCGCATGACATGCTTTTATAGTTTTTCATTATGTCATGATTTTGTATCAAATGATGTAATAGTTACTTTGTATTAAGTGGTTGAATGGTTGGTGAAATGATTGTAATGGTGTAACTATCAAGACCCACTCCTCAGACTCGTGTCTGGCACAATAATGACATCCCTGCATTACTATAAGCTTAACCCAATCCCATTACAATCCACAGATGACAAGCATCTACGTGGGACTTGTGCATCTCAAAGTAGATTAAGGCCATGTTTGGGTAAACAGCTTATTTAAGTGCATATAGAATAAGTACTTATCATATAAGCGCTTATATATAAGTTATTTCTATAATTAAAAAATTTATGAGAGTAAACTTCACATAAACTGTTTTCAACTTATTTTCATAGGCTGTTCTGGAGAATTTATGAAAATAAACTAAAAACAGCTTATTAGCATGCCATAAACTATTTCTATAAGCTCTCTCAAATATGTATATAAGCACTTGTGTCATAAGATAAATCAGATAAACTCAAAATAAACTCTTCGAAACGAGCCCTAATTCAAAATTAACTAACTAAAGTTAAGAGTGCTTGACGCCACCTTATATTCAGAAAACGCAAGGCTTTTCTTTTGAAAACATTTAAATTTTTCAATGAAATAAATATCTTTTTAAAATAAATAAGTTTCAATTAACGCCCATTTCGAGATAAAAGCATTTTCAAAGTAAAGCTTCATTGTCCTAATGTCTCTCCTACAGTATTAGGAAGACTATCCTACATCACCCTTATAATATCTAACATTAAAACCAAATTAAGTCTGAGTTGAACTACTCACCTGAATTCCAACGATTTCATAACCCAAAAGTTGTCGTGTAGATTAATTCGAAAGATGCTATAGTATTGTTTAAGAAGTTCAAAGTAACATTAGTTATCTTTCTTATTAATTAAATTTTTAGAGTTTAAAGCTTTTAGGAATTACGTGAAAAAATATAGGATTAGGGTTTTGAAACTTACCTTAATCAAATGGTTCCCGAAAAGATTGATTCCTAACGTTGAGTGAGTGTGTGGCTAATGTATGAGAGAAGGAGGTTCTCTCCTTTACTTTCCTTCTCCCCAGCACCCACAGCCATCCAAGGGCTGTGGACCCTCAGGGACTCTCCTGTAAAGGAGAGAAACCAAGCCCGTGTATGAGTGTGTGAATGATGGAGTGGTGTGTGTATGATGGGTGGAGAGTAAAGATAGAGAGATTAGAGTGTTTTGATGTGTGTGCATACGATTGGCAGGGAGGAGAGATAGAGAGTGTGGCAGCTAGGTTGAAGCTTTGGAGAGGTAGCTAAATGGGGAGCTTGGTGTTTTCGGAATGAGGTGTGGCTAGGTTGATTGAAAAAGTGGCCAAATGAGATTTTGCATCTAGGTTGATTGAAGAGGTTTTGCATGTGATGGCTATGTTGATTGAAGAGACCAGATAGGATTTTGCATCTAGGTTGATTAAAGAGGTTTTGCATGCAACGTTTGATTGACGAGGTTGCGACAATGGAATTTGTTTCTTGTGTTAGGTGGCTTTAGCAGTATGGTAGCTTTTGTATTTTAGGAGCTAAGGTTGCAATCTAGGTTAAATTTGGTCTTGGTTAGATTAATTTAACAATTAATCTAATTAGATTAATTTAATTTGAATTAGATTAATTTAGTTTGCAATCTAGGTTAAATTTAGGTTCAGGTGTTTTTTATAAATTCATTAAATCTATTTAACTAAATCTAGTTTGAATTAATTATGTTTTATTTGTTTTAATAACTATTTATTTATCTTTAGAAGCTTCCTAGCTTAATCTTTTATTGTATCTTTTTTATATTAATTTAACAATTCCTAATCCTATTTGATTATTTCATTAGTTTATTTACTTATTCCATTATTTAATTAGTATTATTTTAAAATTTACTTTCCTTTCCTATTTCAATTATTTATTATTTTTATTTTCTATTAATATTTAAGTTAGGCTTCATGCCTAACCTCTCATTTCTATTTAATTAACATTTATTTCCTTCATTATTTAATCCTACTTAAATTTTATTTTATTTAAAGAAGATTCTTTCTTTAATTTTCTCTACATTTAGATTTCTTGATTTTTAAACATTTAATTAACTTTTTAAGAGGAAACATTATTCTTTTTAAATTAATTCCTATCTAGTGGTCCATTTTTTTAAATATTTTGTCCAACCCCTAACTAAGTTTTATATTTCACTTTAGTCCCTCACTTTTTATTTTTGTTCCTGGAAAAATTCACCCCCAATCGACTTGGTCCCTATATGCATATAATTAACAGTCTACTAATGCTTTGTGCAAAATTATGGCAACATTAATCTCTCTGTCACATCTCAATTCTGGTCATATGAGTAATTCTATAAACTTGAGAGTATACTTCCATAGTATCCCATAAAATCTCTAATCAGTACTCATGCATAACATAAATTTTTCAAGAAAGAGATTTTGCATATATACATATGAAAAGTTCAACATAGTGAAATAGTAAATACAAGTCGAATATCATACGGTACGATAAAATTTTTCGAGCCTAATTAACCTATAAAGTTTATAGAGCATTTCCTAAGCTTTTAAATTCATAAGCCCTCCAAATAAATATGAAAAATATCTTTAAAGATTACTAATCCTTCTACAAATTTTCTTCCTCCTCACCCACTGTATTTGAAAAAAATAATCATATAGAGTGTGAGTTCATCAAAACTCAGTGAGTAAATGATTGTGCAATAATAAATATATTACAAGTACAAATACCATAGTCATTATCACAATAAGAACAATTATATTCATGTCTAGGGTTTCTATATCCTCTGTATTCGATTTATGTTCAGGGATTTAATTCTCATTGTATTCATATCCACAACTATTACATACATTGGGATCTTAGATGATCAAGCCCTCAACTATTCCATGTGTATAATTACATGCATTGAGAATCTTGGGTTAATCCCTTAACTATTTCATGTGTATAATTACATTCTCAATCATAATTCTCATCAGCATAATCTTAAATCACATAATAAATTTCATTACAAAGTTATCATCAGTAAATAAGGAATTTAATTAAAAATTCTAATTGCGATATGAGGTTAGATTTATATTGTACTTGGAATAAAAATAAATAAAATCAGTTAGTAAGGTCATCCACTTACATAGATTCTGTATCTAAGTCACTTTTTTGAGTTGTTATAGAGAAGAGCACGTAGCTGGATTTCAAGTTCCGTTACGGAGATTTTTAAGAAGATCTGATAAAGAAAGTCATGGTTGCTTTTTGTACAAAACATTATTCATACATATAATCACTATTTATACATATGAACACTATTTATGTCTATAGATACTATTCATACATATAGATACTATTCATACATACGGATATCATTCATACATATAGATATTATTCATATATATAGATACTATTCATACCGAAAATAGCGAACATAAGTCGTAAAAGAATACACCAGGAAAGTTTTCAAGAAAGTGAGGTGGGTCACAATGGACACTCTCAAGTACCAAGTTTTTCCTTAGTCAGACCTTTCCTAGATATGTGTTCTTCATAGTTTTATACTCTATTCCGATAATCAAAAAATAATTCTCAAGCAATCAAAGATAATTCTTTTCTGATGTGGAGGATCAGCTAAAGCTGCAACCACAAAGCATACTAAGAATTTAACCTCTAAATAATTATAAAAATTTAAAGGAGCATAGTTGTAACATCCTGACTTTTTATTTCCTTTAAAAATAATAATTTTTCTCTAATTTGATTTAATAAATAATTTTTGAATAAATTTCTTTCAAATAATTATAGATTTCATGATTTACGAATTTTACTATTCATGTAAATAGTAATCTTACAAAAAATTTGACATAATTCTCATAAACTATATCTAAGCTTGAATATATATACAAAAATAATTTACATAATGTTTACTATTATCTTTACATCTTTGTGTCATAAACTATTTTAAAATATATTTCTACACTTCAATCTCACATTAATACCATCAAAGCCTTCTTTTTGCCCTTTTTCTTTAAATGATTAATTTTCTAAAAGTGAGATATAAAATATCCCAGTAGCTAGTCACTTTATAAAAAAAAATGTAAACACATGAGGAGATCATTTCAGTCATAAAGCATAATATCACACTGACAATAATTAAATTTCTCTTATTTACTATGTAGAACAAGATTTAAAAATAAATTTCTGTAAAAACTGATTGTACACATAGATATCATAAATCATAAATAATCACACTTTTATGAAAGACTAACTATCTGATCTGATTCTCAACCTCTTAAACTTTTTCGCTCCTATTTGCTCTGTGTTTCTAGTCCTCTCTCTTTTTTTTATTTTCGCCTCTTCCTCTCTCTTTTCTCTTTCTCTCTCTCTTGTTTTCTCTTTCTCTTCCGCCTCTGTGTATTCTCACAACACAATCATATATATATATATATATATATATATATATATATATATATTAACTTTAACTTTTTCTTGTAAAACCCCACATGTCTCCTTTTCTTTTTTCTTTTTTTTTTCTCTCCCTCTTTTCTCCACCGCACACTTCACACACGTCACTTTCTTATTTTTTTTCTTTTGGTTAAAAATGATCAAAACCCTCAAATTTTTTTATTGTATTCAAATAGGTTCCTACTCAATGATAAAATTCTATTTATATCTCTCAAACATTTCTTAATAACTATTTTATCTTTATTTACTTGCTCATTTATTTATTTAGCCTTATTTTCTAAGGTAATTAAATTTAGAATATCACATTCTTCCCCCTTAAATGAATTTTATCCCCCAAAATTCAAACTAATGCATACATCCATATATGAAAATTGCAATCACAACGTGCATGAAAATATCTCAAATATAAACATCACACTTACTAATATAGTCAATCTATCATTCATTTTATACAACTGTAGCATTATATTTGTTTGAATTTGCGTATGATTTCTTGGATGATCAAACCCTCAATCACTTTGTATTTGTACCGTAGATTTGCGTATGATTTTTTGGGTGATCAATCCCTCAATCACTTTGCATTATGTGCCGTAGATACTTGCACCGAGTGACCTGAGAATTTAACCCTCAAACTCTTTGTACATAGGTTTTCATAGTTATATACTGAAATGGAATGACTTATTTATATGAGAAAGTCAGGGTACTTTGCGCTAACTAAATATTCAATTTACTATGTGCTAATAATTCAGTTTGTCACTATGCACGTTACTGTACAATCACAAGACGGTTGAATTATTGGTTACTATTGGAAACTAAAAGAAAAATTATCATTTCTCCTAAACTTTTAAGTTTCTTTTCACTTTAGTCTTTTTTATTTTAGTCTCTAAGGAAATTTTCTCACATAAACCGTTATTTTTCTCTTAGTTTCTTTTTAGATTCCTTTTACGCTCAAACCATATTTTACCTATGGATAAATTCTATATCATAATATCTATTATACCCCATAATTTATGCAATCTATAAGTAGAAATTCATATTTTCAACAATATACACAAACGAGCACACAAAAATTAAACAGATAAAAGAATTATTTTTTTAAAATAAATTTATCGTAGTTCATGAATATTCATAACTTTAAAATATAATGGATATTTTACTCTCTCTCGTTATGCTTTGTGTAAACTTAGGGCCATGTCAGCAATGCAAATGGCGTGTCATGTCCTTTTTAACAATCATGTATGCATCGTTAAATTTCATCTCAGCAAAATTGTTAATGGATCAATCTTTTAGGGATTAGATTAATACAAGCAATCTTCAAGGACCAAAATTGATAATGAATCGATATTTTAAGAACTAAAACAATAATTTACTCTATTATTTAAAGTGAAATTAAAGTATAATATGCTTAAGAATTTTGTCACTTATTGCATCACATTTGGTTTGCCACTTTCATTGTTGTGTCATTTTAATTGGACACTTCTCTCCAAATTTAAGAACGAAGTAAAAGCAAGTTGACTTGGTTAATAATTCAGTTTTTTTTTTCTATATCTAGTCTAATTTAAAACACAATTGGTTTGATTCAATTTTCATTATTATTGATATGTAGTTTTTATTTTTTTCTTGATTTATTAATTTATTAAATTTTTTAAGTTAAAAGGACAAACATACCCCTACTAGATCAATGTTAATGTGATATATTTATGCTAAATAAACATGAAAAAATTTGACTAGACCATTAACTAACCGTTAACTTGATAGTAAACTTAACAAATGAGTTCTTTTGCTTAGTTTAAAAGTCCATAGGTAAATTGAAAGACCACACTATTCATGGAGCTCTGTATAATTTGCCTTGTAATTTAATGTTGGGGTAAGGTGTGACGTAATACAAGTGATGCAATATTAGTTAGTGAATTTTTATTTTTATTTTTTTTTTTTGGCTGGTACATATGGGATTTTAAATCTACCCTTTACTAGGTTCAACTTCAATCTCCTCTCTTCAAAGCCCATTTAACTCAATAACCCAAGCTAGTTCTCCACAGCAACCATGGCGTTTGAACTGATTCTCTTTTTCATCTTCTTGATCATATCAACCCATATTGTTGGCAGATCAAAAACTAAGAACTCAAGCACCAAATTGGCTCCAGGACCCAGAAAGCTTCCTCTAATAGGCAACATGCACCAGCTAGGACCTCTTCCCCATGTTTCTCTGGCCAATTTGGCTTCCCAATATGGCCCTGTCATGCACATCAAGCTTGGTGAACTTTCCTGCACTGTGGTTTCTTCCCCTGAAATGGCCAAAGAAATCATGAAGACCCATGATTTAGTCTTTGCAAATAGGCCTCCTCTTCTGGCTGCACGGGTCATTACCTATGGCTGTAAAGGCATCACCTTTAGCCCCTACGGATCTTACTGTAGACAGATGAGGAAAATCTTGACGATGGAGCTTCTGTCGCCAAAGAAAGTTGAGTCATTCAGGTCCATGAGGGAGGAGGAACTGTCAAAGCTTGTGAGAGAGATAAAACAGAGTGAAGGGCGGGTTATGAATCTGAGTGAGAAGATCAGTTCATTGGCTTATGGGATGACTTCAAGAGCTGCTTTTGGTGGGAAATCCAGAGATCAAGCAGCTTATAGCAGAATGATGAGGGATGTGTCAAAAGCAGCTTCTGGGTTCTCTATTGTTGATCTTTTCCCTTCTATAGGTGTTCTTCAACATCTTACTGGGTTCAGGGCTAAGATTGAGAGGATTCACAGGGAAATAGATAGGATTCTTGAGAACATTGTGAGAGATCACAGAGACAAAGGTTTGGGAAGAAAGGGAGTTTGTGGAGAAGAAGAAGCAGAGGAAGATACTGTTGATGCTCTTTTGAGGCTTCAGAGGCAGAGTGACCTTGAACATCCCCTCTCTGACAGTATGATCAAAGCAACCATTTTAGTAAGTTCATCACTATCTCTTCATCTGTTTGTCTTTAATTTCTGCTTATGTTGAAACTCAATTATTTTTGTTCAGTTTTTAAAGAAAGAGTACTTTCACAATTCAAATTTTCAGAAATATTGAATGATTGAATGTTCAAAATATAAAAGTGCTTCGAAAATCGCAAACCAGGGAAGACAAAACAAGAACGTACATATATTCACGTCGATGCGACGTATGTTTATAGAGAGAGAGAGAAAGAGAGAGAGAGAAATTTTTTTAGTTTTTAAGCAAAAAATTGTTACAAGTTTTTAGTAAGTATCTTAAATTATGTGACAAATTATATTATTATCTGACTGGTATTTTTTGGAGTGGGATATGTTGGAGTGACCTAGTTTAAATCAGTTATGTATTTTATTATATATATTTATTTTTAATTTCTATGCTTAAAAAAATATAAAATTTTTTTATCTATAAATATAGGTTAAATTAATCCAATCACATAAATCTGTATTTGTTTTCTCTATTTTTGTGTTAATTATGTGAATCTTAAAAAAAATTGTAAAACTGCATACATTATATATAATATAACTAGTTCAGTCCTCGCCGTGATTGCAACACATAGCTCTAAAATTCCTTTTTTGGATCAAGCTCTTCAATTTTACATCAAATCATAAATCTATTCCAAATTTTCAATTAAAAAAAAAAAAAGAAACTCCACAAAATGGCTCAATCTCCTTCTTTATGCTGCCCGTAAATTCATGCATAATTTTCAAATATCAAATTAATTTAAACATGTTCTGTGGATCATAACTGCTAAAAGTAACCATGTGATCTGTATTTCCTGCTCTGCATTTTATCTGCTGCAGACCAAGAATCAGGACTCATCATATTCGTAAAGTATCAATTTTGGTTCTTGATACTTATGTTTTAAAAAAAAATAACTATTGTAGTTTAAAAGTTTAAAGTTTTATAAAAATTCCTAAGCTTGGCATGTCAATCAAGTTCTTCGTCACTTGGCCATAAAATTGAGTCATGCAATAAACCATCTAAACCAGGTAATTGAAGTTTACTAAAATGTACTTCTTTATTTCTACCATTTCTTCTATTATTTTTTTTTTGTATGGTTTAGAGAATTGAATTAAATTGACTGATTCAACTGAAAAAATGGTAAATTGACCAAATTTTCAATTCACTAAGTGTTTAAACCGGTCAAAATAGTTTTAAAATGTTAAAATCAGCCAATTTAATTGATTCATTTTTTCTTAATTTTTTTATTTTTACTGAATATTATTATATATTTTTAATAAATCTTTAAAAATTTAAGCTATTAAGAGAAGATTTATAACTGTATAAATATATATTTGTAACATACATTGATTATTTTAATATTATATATTAGATATTTTAATATCTATAACATATACATTAATTATATATTTTAATATCATCAGTTTAATAGAAATTTGATCATTGACCCTTGACCCGATACTTCAATTGTTTTAATGACTAGTTCGATTTTTTGAATTTTGTTTTTTTAATAACAATTGGTGCATTATCATGGCTTATAAATAAATGTTCAGATCTTCTACTTGTCTTTCAAAGATAAGTAGAAGATCTTAAAGACAAGTAGAATATCTGGGGTTCTCTTCTTAGAGAATTCTCTCCTTAGCACACTATTATCCTTGAATGAGTGGGGCCCATGGGGGCTGAGCTTTTTTTTTTTTCCAACAGCTATGAAGAGACAACTGGGTTTTCTGAAAATAAAAAATAAAAAATAAAAATAAAAATAAAAGCCAGCCTATTAATACCAAGTTTCAAGTTTCCAAGTTTCCATCAAATGATATTGTTATTATAACCAAAGCCTGATGATTCTATCAAATGTTATCAATACCATTATCTCTTTCAGGACATTTTCAGTGCTGGAAGTGACACCACATTAACAGTAATAGAGTGGGCAATGTCAGAACTCATGAGAAATCCAAGGGCGATGCAGAAAGCACAAGCTGAGGTAAGAAAAGTGTACAGTTCAAAAGGACAAATGGATGAAGCACATGTTGATGAACTAAAATACCTAAAATCTGTTATCAAAGAAACCCTAAGGCTTCATGCTCCTGTTCCTCTGTTACTTCCAAGGGAATGCAACGAGAGATGTGAGATCAATGGGTTTGAAATTCCTTCAAAGAGTAAAGTCATTGTGAATGCATGGGCAATAGGAAGGGACCAAAAGTATTGGGATGAAGCAGAGAGGTTTTACCCAGAAAGGTTCGATGAGAGCTCAGTTCAGTACAAAGGAACAGATTTTGAGTTCATACCATTTGGTGCAGGAAGGAGGATCTGCCCAGGAATGGCATTTGGTGTTGCTGCTGTTGAACTCTCACTCGCAAATCTTCTCTTTCATTTTGATTGGAAGTTGCCTGATGATGGGAAGGAGGAGTCTCAAGAGCTTGACATGTCTGAAACTTTTGGGCTGACAACGAGAAGAAAGCAGGATCTACTGTTGATTCCCATCACTTATCACTTGTATGAAAATCAAGCTGGTGTTGCATAACCTATTGTAGATGTTTACTTGATTAAAAGCACTAATCTATATTAAAATATCAATCTTGTCTAGTGAATGTTACGCATGACATGCTTATGTAGCTATTCATTATGTAATGGTTTTGCACTAAATGCTACAACTTGTATTAAGTAATGTAATAGTTATGTTGCATTAAGTGGTATAACGAGTACCATGTATTAAATGATATAACGATTTCAATTATAATATTAATGACTATTGATAGCCATTTAACAGGAAAGATAATTATGATTTTTAATTACAAAAGCAAAGTAAGTGTTCATGATAGTTGAATATTGTATATAGGTTATGGAGGCCCTCTCCTTGCTCTCTAATAGAAAAACACAAACCATTTAATATAGAGAGCTAAGTAAAAGAAACTTTACTCCGATGTGAAATTAAGACAATGGCCGGAAGTAAATTAGTTTTTAGGATTATGTTTCAAATGGTTAGAAACATATTTAACTGAATTCATTTTACTTATACATTATTCTTGTAGATTTATTTGTCATTTTGAATTTATCAAGAATGTTTGACCCCAACCAATAAAATTTAGAGTAAATTACTCTCACATCTTCTCTAAGTTTCACAAAATACAAGATCCTCTCATCTATATTTAAAATAAAGACTTTTGTCCAATTAACTCATACCGGTTGGAATTTTTAAAAAATATTCTTTGATGCTTTTTAAAAAAAAAATAAATTTCGTATTAAAATAATTTTATATTACTAAACTACCCTATCTTCTTACATCAAACTAATTATAAAAGATCATCATCATCATCATCTCCTCCTCCTCCTCCTCCTCCTCCTCTTGAAATTATATTATACTTATTCAGGTAATATCTAATTTAAAAAAAAAGTATATATAGAAAAAAAATGGTTATAAAACTTGTAAAAAAAACAATTGCACAGATACTAACTTGCTTCCTGAAACTTGGGAATTGGATTTTTTTTATCAGATAATTTTGATTACAATTTATGATAAAGTTAAATATATGCAACATCATCAATAAAATATAATAATTAAAAATAGATATTATATAAATAATTAATAAAAATAATAAATAACATAAATGCATAATAAGCATATAAAAAACAAAGATAAAAATGAAAGTGTATATAATTTTATATTTTTATGTTAATAATTAATAAAATTTTATATTTTAAAAATTATTGTATGACTATATAGTATACAAATACTACAGATAACTTGGAGATCAATAATTATAGTAAGTTGTTTATTCATTGAAAAAAGTGACATTAGGCTAACAATAGAGAGAGAGAGAGAGAGAGAGAGAGAGAGAGAGAGAGAGAGAGAGAGAGAGAGAGAGAGAGAGAGAGAGAGAGAGAGAGAGAGAGAGAGAGAGAGAGAGAGAGAGAGAGAGACTTAATAGCCATAAAAATTCAACTTCTTACTTCAATATTATAACGATTGAAACTATTTGAAAATTCTTACTTTATTAAATAAAAATTTTAAATAAAAAATATCAACAAAATTCAATAATCAAAACATTCAACTTATTGAGAGATTCAACTCTCTATAATATTATTTAAACCATTATTTAATTCCTGAAAGGTTAGTTTATTATCAATTTAATCCTCAAAAGATTAATTGTATCTATTTGTTGCTTGAAAAATCCACCCCCAATCAACTTGGTCCCTCAATCCATATAATTAACAGTCTACTAATGCTTTGTGCAAAATTAAGGCCATCTCAGCAATGCAGCGTGTCATGTCATTTTTAACTGATATGTATGCTTCGTTAAAATTTACCTTAGCAAAATTGTTAGTGAACTGTTAACTATAGAGACAAAGGGACCAAATTTATCGGGAGTCGATCTTTTAGAGATCAAATTAATACAAGCAATCTTCAAGGACCAAATTGATAATGAACCAATTTTTTAAGGACCTAAAAGGTAATTTACTCTGTTATTTAAAGTGAAAAGTATAATATGCTTAACAATTTTGTCCATTACTGCGTCACATTTGGTTTGCCACTTTGTTGTGTTACTTTAATTGGACGCTTCTCTCCGAAATTACGAACTAAATCAACACATAGAAAATCAATATTAATACACAGTCCATCGTTCAAAACAAGTGGAATATAATTTATATTTTCTTCCAGCTTGACCCGGAAAAAAGGGGATGTTTTAGAAATAAAAGCTCACTGGTACCAAGTTATTTGGTGATAATAAATTTTTAAAGACTAAATTTAAATTGATTATATATTTTATACAGTAATTTAGTCAAATTATTAACAATTAAATAATTAAAGGAGAATAATAACCGTGGCAAATAAAGTCATAAGATCAAAGATGACGAGTGACGAAACGTTACTAAATCCTAACTAATTTGAAAAGGGAAATTGCACAAAATCCTTTGAACTTTGAGATCATTGTAATTTACCCCCAAAAACTTTTAAACCTAGCAAAAAATCTCTTCTAATTTTTAAATATTTGCAAAAGACTCATTTCGCTAAGTTAACTATTAGTCAACTGTCTATTCAATCTTTTTCATATCCAATCAACTTAAATGTGTCACATAGACACTAATATAGTTAGGGTATATTTGTCTTTTTAACCTAAAAAAATTTATCAAATTAATAAATCAAGAAAAATTAAATTTTTTTAGGTTAAAAAGACAAAAATACCCTAGCCATATCAGTGTCCATGTGACATATTTAAGTTGATTGAATATGAAAAAAAGACTTATTAAACTGTTGACTAATAGTCAACTTGATAGTTAATCTAATGAAATGAGTGTTTTGTAAATATTTAAAAATTAGAAGGAATTTTTTGCTAAATTTAAAAGTTTATAAGAGTAAAAGAATCTCAAAATTCATATAAGTTAGGTGCAACTTGCCCATTTGAAAAACAACTTGGAAACCTGAAAAGAAGCTAAGCTAAGTAAAACTACTTGTAAATATTTGAAGTACGCAACATATAATTTAATGTTGAGACGTAATACAAGTGATGCAAATATTAGTTAGTAAAAAAAAATTTTGGGTTGGTACATATGGAATTTTAAATCTACTTCAACCTTCTCTCTTCAAAGCTCATTTAACTGAGTAAGCCGAGCTAGTTCTCCACAGCAGCCATGGAGTTTGAACTGATTCTCTTCTTCATCTTCTTGATCATATCAACCCATAAATTTTTCAGATCAAAAACTAAGAACCCAGAAAGCTTCCTCTCATAGGCAACATGCACCAGTTAGGACCTCTTCCCCATGCTTCTCTGGCCAAACTAGCTTCCCAATATGGCCCTCTCATGCACATCAAGCTTGGTCAACTTTCCTGCACTGTGGTTTCTTCCCCAGAAATGGCCAGAGAAATCATGAAGACCCATGACTTAATCTTTGCAAATAGACCTCCTCTTCTGGCTGCACAGGTCATTACCTATGGCTCTAAAGGCATCACCTTTAGCCCCTACGGGTCTTACTGGAGACAGATGAGGAAAATCTGCACCATGGAGCTTCTGTCACCAAAGAAAGTTGAGTCATTCAGGTCAATGAGGGAGGAGGAACTGTCAAAGCTTGTGAGAGAGATAAAACAGAGTGAAGGGCGGGTTGTCAATCTGAGTGAGAAGATCAGTTCATTGGCTTATGGGATGACTTCAAGAGCTGCTTTCGGTGGGAAATCCAGAGATCAAGCAACTTATAGCAGAATGATGAGGGATTTGTCAAAAGCAGCTTCTGGGTTCTCTCTTGCTGATCTTTTTCCCTCCATTGGTGTTCTTCAAGGTCTTACTGGGTTCATGGCTAAGCTTGAGAGGCTTCACAGGGACATGGATAGGATTCTTGAGAACATTGTGAGAGATCACAGAGACAAAAGTTCGGGAAGAAGGGGAGTTTGTGGAGAAGAAGAAGCAAAGGAAGACAATGTTGATGCTCTTTTGAGGCTTCAGAGGCGGAGTGACCTTGAACATGCGCACGGATCCTCTGCTTGGAGAAAAATTAAGCAGAGGCCTGTTAGGTTTTTAGCAACAGTTTTTATCGTTGCTAAAAATTTTTAACAACAGTTTAACAATAATAAAACTGTTGCTGAAAGTTTTTAACAACGATAAAAACCGTTGCTAAAAACTAAGCAGGCAAAATTAAAACAAAAGATCCGGATCCCTTGAACATCCCCTGTCTGACAGTATGATCAAAGCAATCATTTTAGTAAGCACATCACTATCTATTTATCAATTTCGGCTTATGTTGAAACTTAATTTATTTTTTATTTAGTTTTTGAAGAAAGAGTACTTTCACAATTCAAATTTTCAGAAATATTTGAATGATTGAATGTTGAAAATATCAAAGCATTATGAAAATTGCAACAAAATAAAGAATATAAAACAGAAATAAAAATAAAAAAATACACAAATTTATATAGTTCGATTAATGTGAATTATATTTATATTTAGAGAGAGAGATTTAACCTAACCGGTTTCGTACTTGTCCTGCTCGCACCACATAAGTACAATTTTATTTTCCTTTTGAATCGAACTCTCAAATTTTAATTTAGGTCATAAATTTATTCAAATTCTTCAAAAGAATTAAGTCACTCAATCAAAAAGCTCAAACTCTTTATAGTTGCATATAAATTCATGCATATTTTTCAAATATCAAATCAATTAAACACGTTGTGTGGATCATCACTGCCAAAAGTAACCATATTCATTTGTTTTCCCTGCTCTGCATTTAATCTGCTGCAGGCCAAGAATCAGGACTCATCATAACCGTTGAATATTTCCAATATTCCGAAAGTATCAATTTTGGCTCTTAATACTTACGTTTAAAATAAAATAACTATTCTAGTTTAAAAGTTTAAAGTTTTCTAAAAATTCCTAAGCTTGGTATGTCATCAAGTTGTTCATCACTGGGCCATAAAATTGAGTCCTACATCAAACCATCTAAACCACATGACTAAAATTTTCTAAAATGTACTTTATTTCTATCATTTCTTCTCTTTTTTGTATGGTTCATAGAAACTTACCAAATTAATCGGTTTGACTAAAAAATCAATTAATTGACCAAATCTCTAATATAATTTGGATTTAAAAATTGATTAAAAATTAGTTGATCTAGTCTCAAATAAGTAAAATCGGCCGGTTAAACCTATTTAATTATTCATTTTTTAGAAATTTTTTGAATTTTGAAATCTCCAAAAAATTAAGTTATTAAAAGAAAATCTAGAACCTGTATAAATATATATATATATATATATATATATATATATATGTAACATACTTGTTTTAATATCTGTAACATATATATTAATTATATATTTTAATATATTTTAAGTATCACTAATTCGATTATGGTTCAACTATTAATCTTTGAACTCGGTTCGATTTTATGAACTTTACTTTTTGGGATAACAGTTAGTGCATAATCATGACTTATAAATAGGTATTTAGATTCTTTGTTTGTCTTTGAAAAATAAACAAAGTGTTTATTTTTTATAGTCGTTGAATTTACAAAGTGTTTGAAAAAAAAAACTACTTCACTAGTAATGATGCCCCACAATTCTATACATGTTTATTTTCAAAGAAGAGAATTTGAACGCAATAAATAGTAGGGTACATTGATGGCCTCTTGCGACATCAAGTTTCCATCAAATGATACTGTTATTATAACCAAAGCTTGGTGATTCTGTCAAATGTTATCAATATCATTATCTCTTTCAGGATATTTTCAGTGCTGGAAGTGACACCACATTAACAATAATAGAATGGGCAATGTCAGAACTTGTGAAAAATCCAAGGGCGATGCAGAAAGCACAAGCTGAGGTAAGAAAAGTGTACAGTTCAAAAGGACAAATGGATGAAGTACATGTTGGTGAACTAAAATACCTAAAATCTATGATCAAAGAAACCCTAAAGCTTCATGCTCCTGTTCCTCGGTTACTTCCAAGGGAATGCAGTGATAGATGTGAGATCAATGGGTTTGAAATACCTTCAAAGAGTAAAGTCATTGTGAATGCATGGGCAATAGGAAGGGACCAAAAGTATTGGGATGAAGCATAGAAGTTTTACCCAGAAAGGTTCGATGAGAACTCAGTTCAGTACAAAGGATCAGATTTTGAGTTCATATCATTTGGTGTAGGAAGAAGGATCTGTCCAGGAATGGCATTTGGTGTTACTGCTGTTGAACTCTCACTTGCAAATCTTCTCTTCCATTTTGATTGGAAGCTGCCTGATGATGGGAAGGAGCCTCAAGAGCTTGACATGTCTGAAACGTTTAGGCTGACTACAAGAAGAAAACAAGATCTATTGTTGATTCCTATCACCTATCACTTGTATGAAAATCAAGCTGGTGTTACATAAACCTGTTGTAGATGTTTACTTGACTAAAAACACTAAATTAATGAGAGGCTTTTGTATTGTTATTTCAATCACCTGTAGTGAATGCCACTCATGATGTGCTTATATAGCCACTTCATATTAGTTAGTTTACATATGTTATTAAGGATATAAATCATAGTTTAACACCTTGTGTAGTTTGGTTTACTTTTATCTAATAGTTTAGTAGGGTCCAATAAATTTTGGAATATTGATGGTTTAAAAATAATATATATATGAAGTAGGCAACATATAAATTGAAGAAAATCAAAGTTTTCAAATCCTTTTGTGAATTAGTCGCGTCTTTTTAATTGTTAAGTTTAATTTCACATGAAATTATTTTTTTTAGGATTTAATTGATATTAGGACTTATTAAAAGTAATTTTTCTTTTTAGAATTTTGTAATTTATTTTGACTATTTATTTTAATTTTTAGGGACTTAAATGAAAGGATAAGATGGAAAAAGTCAAGGAAGTATGATACAAAAAACGATGCTATGACATTCAGGTCCGATGCTACAACATTGAACATTGTCATAAACCAACAAATGGCAATTATTACTAGGAAAAGTTTTTCCATCAAAGAAATTATGTTTTTCTAAAAAAATGTAAGAAATTATAAATAGGAAAGAATCTATTTTAGAAAACTAAATTATAAATTAAGAAATAAATCAATAATTTACACTATAGTTTATTGCTCTATATAAAAAAAGTGGATCATAATTCAATTAATAAGTGGTTTTTTAATTAGTAGAAAAGTTAAAAAATTTAAAAAAAAAATCAACTTGTAAGTTGAAATTTCAACTGAACAATGTGTGTATATATATCATTTGAATGGAAGGCTATGAAAGGAATAACTAGTGGTCCTGCTAAGAGGTACAATTCGTACAACGGAAAGCCTGTGAATCAGGGATGATTGACACGTACCTAGCTGAGCTGTATTACATATACTGCTATAGAGAAAGTGCTGAATATATGAAATATACAAATATATCTATTTATACTCTGCTGTGCTGTACGCTAACTTGAAGTCTTGAACAGAGAATAAGGTGTGTTTCACTTGTCACAAAAATAATTTTATAATTTATTTAATTAATTTTTAATTTATTTAATTAGTTTATAAATTTATTAAAAATATTTAATAAATAAACTTATTTCAGTATTTATAATTTATTTTAAAACATTATATTTTGTAATTCATACTTTATAACTTATAACTTTTATATATTTTTTTTATTTTATTATTATTATTTTATCTCAATACATATTATATTATTTTGTTTTATTCATAATCTAAATTCCTAAAATATTTTTATTGTGAATAATTTTTATTTTTATTTAAATTTTTTTATCTTTAATTAAATTTATTTTAAATAAATATATATATATATATATATATATATATATATATATATATAAAAGATAAACAATGTGATATATTTAATATGTAAGTATATATTACACTTTTTCAACATAATTATATATATATATACACGTAAGTATAATATATAAAATTATATATATGATATAATATATATTAATTAATTTTATATATATGATAATTTAAATTAATTTAATTAAAAATAAAAACTAATATGTTTATTTATATTATTTTGAGATTATAAAATAATACAAACATTTCTATGTCTTTTTATGTCATTTTACACTTTTTAGCTATTTTAATAGTTACTTTTACCAAATACTTCTAATTCAATAAACTAGCATATAAGCTTTTAGTTTTCAGCAATAAACTTTCAACTAAAAATTAGCTTATAAGCTTTCAACTATTTTTACCAAACACACCCTAAGATTAATCTTTTGATAAAATTATGAAATTAAATATATTTAAAAAACACAGTTTTTCTTTTTCGTCAAAAAAAATAAAAATTCGACTTCTCTACTTATTTTTGTCATATTTGTCTTTTTAACAACAATTTTAACCATTGTTAAAATTTTTAATAACAATTTTAACAATTGTTAAAATTTTTAACAACAGTTAAAATTATTACTAAAAGAACATGTATGCCTCTACTTATCTTCAAGACTAGCAGAAAATCCCTGCTGATGAAATGAATAGCGTTTCGATCCATGTACTTGGTGATGGTGAAGCTCAAGCACAATAAATTGCACTTAATTCCAATTGCACCGATAGTTTAGATCTTAAGAAATATATAAATAAATTGTTTACACCATTTAATAAAAAAATATTATAAACTCATTACATCATTGTTGTTAACCCTTCAAAATGAATAAAAAATATAATTTAATCTTATAAAAAAACTTATTTATATTGAATTCTCATAAAAATTAACATAAAATAAAGAAAATAACAATGTAAAATTAAATAAAAAACTAGTGTTGTATAAAAAACTTGTGGCTCGCGAATTAGATCGTGACTGTCCATAAATGAACGATCATGAATTGAGTAGTTTAGATCCGTTTAAAAGCAGGCCTAACAGGTTAGCCCATATATATATATATATATATATATATTGAAAAATATATTATTTAGTATACATAATCTTATTTTATTATATTTTTATATTTTATAATTTTATATTTAATAAATATAATAAATTTGGATATAAATTTTTTTGTAATTTTTTAAAAATAAATATAAAATTTTTAAATTTAAATATAATATAATTAATTTAAAAAATAAAACATTAAAATTATTGATTATTTAAAAATATTAAAGAGGTAATATTTTATATGTATAAATACTATTTAAATAAAAAAATTAAACTTTTTACTAAAAAAAATTTAAAAGTATATTATTTTAATATGAAAAATAATATATATATATATATATATATATATCAAAGTGGCCCGCGAGTTGACACATTTAAGCTCGCGGGTTAAGACAGACAGTCTTGGTCTTTGAGAAAAGGCTCATTTAGTACTTGATCTGTGATGGGTCAATCTGATCTAACATGTTGAACAGTACTATAGAGAATATATAGGAATTTATGTTATTTAGTTAGTATAATCTACATCCAAGAGAGAAAAATCTTTGATCTTCTGGCAAAATTGAGCACAGTACATCATATCCAAATACTAACATGTATATTAAAATATAAAACTGTTCAAATTGAGTTGCTCCATACAGCAAGAACATAGGTCACACTTTTACCAGATGATCAAAATTTTTTTCTTTATTCATAAATATACGTCACACTCGCTTAAATTCTTCTGAATGCTCTGATTAATTTCACAATGATATCTTCTCTGTGTGAATTTCACAATCCATATCATATAAGAAATAATATTTTGCATTTTCCTCGTATCAAGATATCAGATTTTCTTTTTGGTTTGGCGTGCAAGAGATATGATTGACTTTTGTCTTTTCTGATAAGATAATAAAAGTCTTCAAAGCCCTTTTAGGTGAGTAACCCCAACTAGTTCTCCACAGCAACCATGGCGTTTGAACTGATTCTCTTCTTCATCTTCTTGTTCATAGCAATCCACATAATTTCCAGATCAAGAACAAAGAACTCAAGCCCCAAATTGCCTCCAGGACCCAGAAAGCTTCCTCTAATAGGCAACATGCACCAGCTAGGACCTCTTCCCCATACTTCTCTGGCCAAATTGGCTTCTCAATATGGCCCTCTCATGCACATCAAGCTTGGTCAACTTTCCTGCATAGTGGTTTCTTCCCCAGAAATGGCCAAAGAGATCATAAAAACCCATGACTCAATCTTTGCAAATAGGCCTCCTCTTCTGGCTGCACAGGTCATAACCTATGGCTTTAAAGGAATCACCTTTAGTCCCTATGGGTCTTACTGGAGACAGATGAGGAAAATCTGCACCATGGAGCTTCTATCACCAAAGAGAGTTGGGGCATTCAGGTCAATGAGGCAGGAGGAACTGTCAAAACTTGTGAGAGAGATAAAACAGATTGAAGGGCAGGTTATAAATCTGAGTGAGAAGATCAGTTCATTGGCTTATGGGATGACTTCAAGAGCTGCTTTTGGTGGGAAATCTGAAGATCAAGCAGCTTATAGCAGAATGATGAGGGATGTGTCAAAAGCAGCTTCTGGGTTCTCTATTGTTGATCTTTTCCCTTCTATAAGTGTTCTTCAACATCTTACTGGGTTCAGGGCTAAGCTTGAGAGGCTTCACAGGGAAATGGACAGGATTCTTGAGAACATTGTGAAAGATCACAGAGACAAAGGTTTAGGAAGAAAGGGAGTTTGTGGAGATAAAGAAGAAGAAGCAGAGGAAGATATTGTTGATGTTCTTTTGAGGCTTCAGAGGCAGAGTGAACTTGAACATCCCCTCTCTGACAGTATGATAAAAGCAACTATTTTGGTAATTACACCACAATCTATCTACAAGAATGTGTTTGGTATGCAGAAAAGGAAAAAGAGAGAAAAAAGAAAATATGAATAGTGCTTTTTTAGAGGATAATTTGAATTTCTTACTTTCTCTTTTTTTTCTTCATTCTCTCTCGTATTGCGTTACATAATTCTTCCTCCCAACCAAATATGCTGTATTAACAGTTTACTTTCTTCACTTTCAGTTTGCTTTTAATAAAAATAGACCAATCATAAGTTTACACTGATGACTTTTTGTGACATCAAGTTTCAAGTTTCCATCAAATGATATTGTTATTATAACTAGTGCCTGGTAATTCTCTCGACTGTTTTAAACACCATAATCTCTTTCAGGACATTTTCAGTGCTGGAGGTGATACTACGTTGATAGTGACAGAGTGGGCAATGTCAGAACTCATGAGAAACCCAAGGGTGATGCAGAAGGCACAAGCTGAGGTAAGAGACGTGTACAGTTCAAAAGGACACGTGGACGAAGCAAGTATTGATGAACTGAAATACCTAAAATCTGTGATTAAAGAAACCTTGAGACTTCATCCTCCTTCTCCTCTGTTACTGCCAAGGGAATGCAGCAAGAGATGTGAGATCAATGGGTTTGAAATACCTTCAAAGAGCAAGGTCTTTGTAAATGCATGGGCAATGGGAAGGGACCCAAAGTACTGGGATGAAGCAGAGAGGTTTTACCCAGAAAGATTCCATGAGAGCTCAGTTCAGTACAAAGGATCAGATTTTGAGTTCATACCATTTGGTGCAGGAAGGAGGATCTGCCCAGGAATGGCGTTTGGTGTTGCTGCTGTTGAACTCTCACTTGCAAATCTTCTGTTCCATTTTGAGTGGAAACTGCCTGATGATGGGAAGGAGCCTCAAGAGCTTGACATGTCTGAATCTTTTGGCTTGAATCTGAAGAAAAAGCAAAATCTAGTGTTGATTCCTATCACTTATTACTCATCCGAAAACCAATGTCATGTTGCGTAAGCTATTGTTGATATTTACCTAAATAAAATGACTAAATTAATGAGAAGCGTCATCGATTATATTCCAATTACTTTAGTGATATTCGTTATAATATGCTAATATTTTTGTTGAAAAAATTGGATCGAAATTATTAGTTCGATCAAAAATTAATTTGAAATAATTTTTTAAATTAGTAAATAATTGAATCAGTTAATAATCTGTCAAACTAGATAAAAATTGATGATAAATGAATCAGTATATTTTTTTTTTTAATTTTACTTTTTTATTCGTAATGAACAAAAATTAATATTATAGATCAGTTAATTTCAGTAGAGATGTCAATATATTGATATTTTATAAATTTGATATAAATGAATATTATATTGATTAATAATATATCCTTGTTATTTGGTCAATTATTATTGTAAAATTTTTATTGTGGATATTATTTTATGTAATTTGATATTAAATCTTATTTTTAATTAAATTTGTAAATTTATATTTATAGTCTTTAATTGTATATATTATTTTTTCAATATTTTAAAGTAGATTGATTCAACTATATTTCGACCACAATCTGATCATTAACCTTTGAACTGGTTGAGACAGTAGTTCATCTGATTTTCAAAAACTTGACTTATATAACTATTTCACTTATATTTTGAAGACAAACTTATTATTTAGTATCTTGTAGTTTGGCCTATTTTTGTCTAAAAGATAATGGGTACAAATATGCTAATGGTCTAAGTCACATAATACCTAAAAACATCAACTTTTAAACTAAAAAATATCATGGTAAAAATAAGTAAAATTGCATGGTACCCAATATTATTGGACTCAAATCAGCCCAGAGGGTTGATTTGGTGACCTAGGGTCAGACTCAGTCTGAGCCAGTCATTTAGACCATTACACAATCGATCCAAGAATGACTTTTTCTTTTTTTTTTTTTAAATAACGTTAACTAAAGTATTGAAACTGCCTTCAAACCTAGCTCATTTCCCTTTCTTCCTTTTCCAATCTCAAACCTAATTCGAAAGCACACTGCAACGTCTTCAACGGCCATCGATCATTGGGGTTCTTTGACGGCCATATACAGAGAGATTTCCTTCAACGGCAACAAAGGGTCTTCGACAGCCATAAATACAAAAGCTTGAGGTTCTTTGACGACTATAAATACATAAGAAAAAAAAAGTTATAGAACTATTTGAAGATGAAGAGATAAAGGAGAAGATAAGGTTGCAGAATTAGAAACTAGACAGAGGTTGAATGCTGGCACACTTTATAGAGACAGAGAGAGTTTGAACTTTGAAAAAGTGAAAGACAAGAAAAAAAAAAAGTAAAACTGTGATGCAGTCTTATCTCATTGAATACTTGAATGTTTTACATGTAAAGATGTAGAATTTTCTATTTTATATTAAGAGGAAAAAGAATACTCTTTTTGAGACAAAAAAAATGCTTAAGTTATAAACACTTTGGTCCTCTAAATCCTTACAATTTAGTCTTTATTGTTTTTTTTAATTAATTTCAATTCACTTATACAATAAATAACTAGTTGATTCATGGGGCATGTACTAGAGAAATAAAAAATTCAGAAATTTGAGATTTATAAGTTAATTAATTTTATAATGTTTGTTTGAATTATTATGAATATTTATAATTTTATAATTTTAATGTAATGATATATGTATTTTAAAATTTGACTTTATATTTGAATTATTATGAATGTTTATGACTTTATGAATATTTATATTTTTATTATTTATGATTAATAATTATGATTTTAAGATTTTAAAGTGTGAAATTTATATATAAATTATTTATTTTACTTATTTTTACATTTATTTATAAACATATATAAGTATATATATATATATATATATATATATATATATATATATATTATTTTTTAATTTATTTACTCAATTCAACAATTGACTCAATGACTCAACGATTGAACTAGTGACCGTAATGACTTAAAGGTCAACTCATGTCAATATTCGAGCCAGTTCAAAAAACATTGATGGTACCAATTATCGAGTTGTGATTTTTCTTATTTTTTTAGTTGAATAAATATTTTTTTTTGTACAAATAAACTATCAAGTTTGGCAATATTTTGTGAGTATTTAAAAAAAAACTCTGTAGCACATTATTTATGATCTCATATTAAATCTAAAAGTCTAAAGTTGAGTCAAAATCATAAAATTAAAAAGTACTTTCATTAGATAGTATAAGCTTCTGAAAAATCAGATTTAAGTATGATTCAGCATATTATTAGATTTGACATTAAATTTCAAATGTATTTATGAGATAAAGGCAAAATTGAACTATTGTTAGAAAATAAAAATAAAATGTCTGTTTTAAAACTAAAAAAATTAAATTAAAACTTCAATAAAATTAGAAAGGGATTAAACATCGTTTGATCCTTAGAAAAAGGAGCAATCTGAAACTCCCTAATCCTAATCCATATAAATTCAATATTGCCGACTTCTGTCTTGGCGCCATATTTTCTTCCTCCACAAGTCTTAACAATCTCTCTCTCTCTCTCTCTCTCTCTCTCTCTCTCTTAGACACTTCGAGCAAAAATGGAGTTAAAGCCGAAAACGGAACCTGGATATCGGCCTTCCAGTGACGATGGGGATGATGAAAAGTTTATGAACATGAGCGTACAGGATCTGATCTCCGAACTGCGAATCGCAACTCGCATAAAACAATTTGATCGGGTGGAGGACGTGTTGGTTGCTAGAGAAGCCCGATTGAAAGGCGAGGTAAAGAAGATGGCAGAGATCTTAGCGTGTGAGAAGTTGGACAGGATGAAGATTGAAGAGGAATTGAAGAAATGCGAGAAGCACTGTGAACAGGGGAAGAGGGCCGAAGAGATGTACGAGAAATTGCTGGCAGAGGTGAAGAGGAACGGACCGCGAGAAGATGATGCGACGATTGAAGAGCTGAGGGCTGAAAACCGCAGATTGGGGGATGAGTTGGAGTTATGGAAGAGGAAATTTTTGGAGCTGGATGTGAGGATTTTGAGATTACAGTATGATACGCAGTTGTTGACGAATGGAGGAAACGCCGAGGGGGAATATGGGGCTGGTTTTGGGGTTCTTCTTGAAGCTAAGGAGGACAAAAGAAACAGTGGAATTCATGTTCATGGAAAGGAGAATGGAAATAACAATGCGGAATCTAATCGTTCGCAAAGAAATGAAGATATCAATCCAAATGACGATGCCCTAGGTGCACCAGGTATGAGAAATTTATAAGCATCCCTGTTAGATACACTGATATGCATGTTTGAATGTTATAGCGTAAGATAAAAGCAACTTTTGAGGACTTAATTAAAAAATTGACGCTTATGATTAGTAACCTTTTAGGGGACAAATTGACACTTATGATTTGATAAATAATAGCAAATTCTAAATGAAGTGGTTGAGGATAAGAAATATCAGGCAAAATATTAAATGTGGTCTCACTTTTAGCCTATGTCCACGGACAAAGTTGAGGAAATTTCACTAATACAAATGGAGATACAAAAGTGGTTGAACTAAACACTCAAAACCACATCCCAAATACTCACAATATTTTTCTCATAAAAGGTATATATAATCTTCACACAGAGTACATCAATAGAACACAAAAGCTTAAACACAAGCTGATAAGAGGCTTCTCCACCTTGTTGCTCAAAATCCATTTGACGGAATGATATATGCAGAAGAACCCATGCATCTTTGCAATAAATAGCAAGATTTCGGAAATCTACCAAAACCAACATCTTCCACCATTTTTTCCTTTCCCATCAATGCCTCGAAGACTTTCCACTATCCTATGGCTAACAATGGTAAGCAAAAGCAAGACAAATTGGTAGAATTCTTAAAGCCACCATGTCCCATCAAAATTCAAGACATGAATTTCAATAAATTTCCACTTTTGCTTGAATTTTGTTAAAACAAAGCTCGCTTCACCTTCTTCAAAGTATTATGAATAACCGAACTAAGTAGCTGGAAACACCAATCAAGCTCAAATATAATTTATGAACTTGGCAACTGCTAGAGGCTTCATCAAAATATCAGCTAATGGATTGTAACTGATTACCAATTTACTGAATCTACTTGTGATACATAACACTCTTAGTATCATTGTGGTTTGTGGACAATAGTCACTCCTTGATCTAAGTTGAGCTAACCATAATTGGCTTCCTTGCCAAATAGTATCTTGAATGGCTTTTAGTTAGAGCCATATTTTTTGCTTTAGTACAGAAATGTAAGGTATAATGTAGCTTTACATCCTAATAGTTGAACCACCGTATACATGATTAGTGACCGATCATCAAAAACACCAAAATAATTTAAATCACAAGAGTCTAGGATAAAAAATGGTCAAGAGTATGTACTACCATAAAGAAGCTAATGTACTTCTATTTCATATAATGTAGTGCTAATAATTTTTTTTTTTTTTTTTAACAAAGTGCTTACCATTCAATGGCCCACATTTTCTCAAAGCCACCAATCTTCCTAAGTCATGTGCCCAAGCCACATATGCTAGTAACTGACTGTTTTCGAATTTTCACATAGAGGAATTGACTGTAACAGAACCTGAGATGGTCAAACCTTCTAAGTTCAACAAATTACTGACCTTTTTGTCTCTCATAAGAAGAAGAGCATCCTTAGAGATATTTAAGACTCTACCCTCAATAGTGGATCTAAGGCCTTTACCATCTAAAATGCCTAGAAATGAGGCTTTTCTTCATATTAGGAATGTGCCTACTATTGAACTATGAATGGTACCTTTTCCCAAAATCTTGCATGGTTTATGCCCATCAAGACAACTCCACTTGTGACAAACTCAAATGTGGAAAACAATCCCTATTAAGACGCATATGGTAAGAACACCCAGAATCCAAAATCTACTCATACGAGTGTTTGGATCTATCATTAGCCACCAACACAAAATCTGAAACATCATCTTTGGCAAAGCTTACATATGCAGCATTGTCAATTTGTTTTTGATCTCAATCATCACCAACTTGCATCTTCTTTAGCTTTCGACACTCTAGTTTAATGCGTCCCTTTTTATGGCAATTAGGTTTTGTCTTTATGAGGGGACTCTAATCTTCCCTAGTGCTTGGCGTTACTATTCGAATCCCTATTGTGGGCCCTCCTTCCCTCAAATAGACCCAAACCTTGTTCTTCATGAATACTAGTATGGTACTCATTATCCAACTTGTCTTTGTTAATCGTGTAGGATTTGACATCTTTAATGTCAGTGGTTTCACGACCGTAAATAATAGTCTCCCTCAATTTTTTATGTGAGGGCGGTAGTGAACATAGTAATAGCAAGGCGTGATTTTTATAACTAATCTCGACGTCGAGTATGCTCAAATTAGTGATAATAGAACTGAACTCACTGATGTGATTTAACGATGTTCCTTTAACCATGCAGAGTGTATATAGTCTTTGTATCAAGACTAATTCATTTGTTAATTACTTTTTCAAGTATAACTCATCCAACTTGGTCCATAGTCCTGCATTTTGTTTTTTTGAACTCATCTCTTGCAAGACATTGTTGGACAAACACAACTGACTCTTGGTAAGGCCTTTTTCATCCAAATCAATCAATCATCGTAGGACATTGTGGCAGGTTTCTTCTCTTTGCCCATCAAGGCCTTTTTAAGGCCTTTTTGCATCAATGTGCCCATCATTCGAACTTGCCAAATGGTGAAACTCATGTTCCCATCAAATTTCTTAATTTCAAACTTCATTATAAACATATTGAATAGTAGGTATGGCTGTGATACCAGTTTATTAAGAAAAACGCAGAATTAAGTCTGAAATTGATTTGATCAATGATAACAAATTCTAAATGAAGTGATAAAGAATGAGAAATATTAGATGAAATATTTAATGTGATTCGGCTTTTAGTCTACATTCATGGGCAAAGGTAAGGAGGAAATTCCACTAATAACAAATGGAGGTACAAAAGTGGTTGAACTAAACACTCAAAACCACACCCCAAATACATCAAAATACTTAAAATATTTTTCTCACAAAAGGTATATCTAATCTCTACTCAAAGTACATAAATAGAACACAAAAGCTTAAACACACGCTAATAAGAGGGTTCTCCACCTTGTTGCTCAAAATCCATTTGACAGAATGATATATTTAGAAGAGCCCATGCATCTTGACAATAAATGGCAAGATTTCCCAAATCTACCAAAATCCACATCTTCTACCATTTTCTCTTTTCCAACTAATGCCTTGAAGACTTTCCACCACCCTATGGCTAATTATGGTAAGCAAACAAGACAAATTGGTAGAATTCTTAAAGCGACCCTGTTCCATCAAAATTCAAGATATGCATTTCAACAACTTTGTGGTAAAACTTAACCTTGTAATGAGACTTAGGAAACTTTTATAATAGACATATGATCGTATAATTAGATAATATAGGTAATTTTAGGATAACCTAGGATATTTAAGCCTGTAGAAGTTGGATTCTTTGGGCTTATACTTGGGTGCTTCCTTTTTTAATTTTTTGATCCGAAACCCTTGTACTTCAATCCTTTTTAAAAAATCCTTTTGTAAGGTTAAGGTACCTTTGAAAGTGAAAGCCTTTGTTTGGATTGTGGTACGCAACAGAATTAATACAAATTATTTGCTTCAAACTAGGAGGCCGCATAAGGCCTCGTCCTCGAACATTTGTGTGATGTGTTATGGAGGTGCCAAGACCAATAGCAATCTCTTTCTTCATTGTGAGGTGGCTTGAAATATTTGTTGTAGATTGTTTGCTCTATTGGAGGAAAGTTGGGTTTGTTCGGTTGATTTGGGAGCTTTTATTAATATTGATTTTAGAGGTTTTAGCAAGGCAAAGGAGTGTAAGGCGTTGTGGGATGATGCTGTATTTGCAGTGATTTGGTCAAAAAGAAATTGATAAGCACCTATACTACTCAATATAGGACTTAGGCATCCTATAATACCTTGGTCCCTGTGCTAGCATTGCCCCTGGACAACCAACGTCCCAGTGGCCGCAAGTAGCCCTTTCCAGTGCACTGACAATCAGACTTTGATACCAATGATAAACATCTATACTACTCGATGTGGGACTTAGGCACTCCATAATGCCTTGGTCCCTATCAGAAATGCTCGAGTTTTTTAAAATCAATTCCTTCGTCGCACTTGCTTCGTGACAAAATTTGTTTCGTAGCTTCTCTTTGAGTGGCTGCCAATGGTGTCTTTGAAGCGGTGTCATTTGCAGAAAATCATATGGATTGGAAAGCTTTGGAATACACCATGGCTGTCTTAGGTTTTTTAGTTAGGTGGTTTGGTTCTCTCCTTGTTGTATGTTTTTTCTTCTTGGAGGATCCCTTGTCCTCCCTTTTTTTTTTTCTTTGTTTTTGTCTTGTATCTCTCTTCTTCTTTAATAAATTTTCTTTTCTTATAAAATAATAATAATAATTGAGCCTATGGAGATGTTATCCTATAGTTTATTTATTAGACTTAAGAATTCTATTCTGGATTTTTGTATGTTTATATGGATTAGGATTTCTTACGTGTGCGGCATATAAATGTTAGTAAAAAAAAATCCAGTTTGATTATTGATTATGAATTTGCTGTTGATTTTGAGAAATGGTGATTTCTCTTTATTTGCCTTAATGTTATAACATCCGAAGGTAAAATCTAGTTTTGTCTGGGTAATCGTAAAACTCTTTAAGATTTATAATATTTAGGGGGAAAGAAAAGCATATTATGTAGAAAGCAGTTGTATTTAAGGAACACTCCCCTTCTCCAATCCACCATGATTAATTTTTGCAACCGTAAGTACCTATAGTTCTATTTGGGAATATTTTATTTATTTATTTATTTGTGAATTTGATAGACTGCAGAGTTCATTTTGGTGGTCACATTGCTTATTTAGTTGTTTAGTTCTCTGCTTTCTCCCCTTGTACAGCTTAGACGAAATGAACTGGGGGAATGAAAGCAAGAATACTCACATGAAACAGGATTCTTATTTTGCTTATTAAGCTCATGGTTTGATTTTCATGCTTGTGGATGTTCTATGAGTTTCAAGGTCTTTATATCTCATCTTGTAACTCTAGGGGTTTTCTTTGGTTTCTGTTATCTTTTTTGATTTTGCTTGCTTAGAAAATAGCCAATCCTCCAATTTATTATTTCATTCCTTATCCCTTCATAAAACTCTCCCCTATCATATAAAAACAAGATAACATTGATGTGTTATTGTGTTATGTTATTTTTTATGAAAACATAGATTTCCAAGCATTTAATTTTATGTTCCATAAACCGTTGAAGAATCTGCCGTTACTATTTTTAGAGATAATAATAAAACCATTTATAAACTTTCACTTAACACTTTTTAGAAGTGATCTTTGACCAAATATCAGAGCCTTTATGACTAGTTGGAGAACGTTTTGATCCAAGCCAGTCTTCATTTCCTTCATTGAAATTATGGTTTAGCACAATATATGATAGACCTGCGTTTTATCCACATTGCAGGCCCAAAAAAGTGTATAATAACTATCGCGAGCTTTTAACAGCTTTCTCATAAGCTGAAGTGACGATCTTTGACAGTCATTATATTTGGTTTTAGAATCTGATGTTCTTCATTTCCCAAGCTTCTGGTTGAACAGCTCTGTATTTGGATCTGGTATTATTAACATGTCTTCTTTTGTTCCAGCTAGTGGAAGATTGGGACGGGGGACCATTATAGAGATTGAAGACAGTGATGATGATGGTGTTTGTACTATAAAAGAAAAATTGGATATAAAAGAAGCGACCTCTCAGTTCATCAGAAGTTCACCAGAAGCAGCCCAGCAGAAAAACACTCCGAGCGTGGCAGAGGCTGTGATTGGAATGTCAAAAAGGAAATTTGGCTCAAGAGATTCTTCAAGTCAGCTTGTAACAAACGCGTTTCATGTCTCTTTCAGCAGTTCTTCGGATTCAGAAGAATCTGAAACGGTCCTTAGGAGCTGCCGTGGTCTTTCAATTTACAAAAGGAGGAAAACTTAGGCGTGGTCTTCATTTTAACTGGGGAATCTAAATATGCACAGGTTGTTTTGTCCAATTTTTATTTTAGAACATTGCTAAGTTATTTGCTATTCCATACTCTTCACATGTCATATCTGTAACATATGAGGAGTCTGATGTGGTAAATTAATTAATGTTATTAGGAAAAAAATTAGGTTAAGATACTTGTTTATTGAAATGTGAAAGGTCTGGGACCTAATTGTCGATTTTAATTATTTGCAAGTGATCCAAAGTTTAAAAGACAATTTGTAGTTTTCTTTATATTAAAGTTAAATATTTTGTCATCGGTTGGTGTTCTTTATCGCATGTGCAAGAAAAAATCAAATGATTTACATTATACTAACTCAGAATTATGAGCATACGAATCTACTACTTTCTTTAATTCTTTGAGTTCACTAATAAATATTTAGTTCGCTTGTTTAAAATACAAAGTCTTATAAGATTATTTTCACAACATAAAATCTGTTAAAAGTTAAAACTTCCATCCATTTTATGTTGATGTGGCAAACAAAATGCATTTTGTTTGATTTATGATGATGTGGCTAAGATATGCTGACATATCCTGCCACATGTACATTTTGTTTACCACATAAATATAAAATGGATGAAAGTTTAATGGACTTTAACGGTGAAGACGATTTTACCAACATCTACAAATTGTAGAGACTTACTTACACAAAAATAAAATATAAGGACTAAATTAAAAATTAAATAAAATTATAGTAACAAAAAATATATTTTAACCTGATGAAAATATTAAGTTTCACATGATAAATTTTAAATATTATAATTCAGTAATAGTTAAGGGAGTTATATATATATATATATATATATATATACATATATATATATATATATACATATAGTTTTTTTCTGTTTATATCTTCTGGACTGAGAACGAATAAAATTTTCTATTATGAAAAGTAAATTTATGATTTGTTCCCAAATAAAATTAAGCAATTCCTTTAGAGGGCATGTAAAAGTATTGTACCGACAAAGAGACAATAGAAAAACTAAAAAGCAAGGGGCATGAGCCTTGGCATCTTTTAGTGCTATCAAGAACATATGCGAACATGATAGGGCCGTACGCAGGCATTGCCTGACTTAATTTTGGTCATGAATTAAATTAAATTGACTTAGTTAATTTATCAGAAAATTAGAGTTACTCGATTTTAATTTTTAGATTATTTAGTTCAATTTTGTTGAATTATTTAATTTGATTTTGAACGATTTGATTTACAATAATTTATATTTTTAATTTTAATAAAATATATATAAATATAAAAAAAGATCAAATTAAAAAAAATCAAGTTAGTTATAAAATAAATAAAAGATAATTTTATTGACATAAAATTATATAAATATAATATTATATGTATACAAAATATATATTTTTTATATATCAAGTTGGTTCAATTTGGTTCAATTTTAACCAAACTAAACTAACAGTTAAACTGAATCAATTAAAATATATATTTTAAAAATTAATTTAGATTTCATTTTATTGATTTTGGTCGGTTTAGCTTAGTTTTAAACAGTTCTATAACCTAGACACTCGCCAAAATCACTCAAATTACAATATTCTTTTGGAATGGATATGCAAGGAAAATTGGTTATACTAGTGTGCCAGTATACTGAGAATTTGAATTGTCTGTCATTATTTATTACAACAAGCTGTTATTTTAAATTAAGTTATTTTTTAACTCATAAGTTAATTTTTACTTCATAAATTAATTTTTTATTTTTAATTCTGATCATTCAATCTAAAATCGATAATCAAAATGAGTTTCAACAATTTACAGTCTGGGATATATTAATTAAACCAAACCAAGGGGATGTGGGAGGAACACCAAACAGCCAATGCCAAAAACTTGTGAGGGAGTAATCCTAACTGTAATTCATTTTTTAGATGGTCAAAATCTCCTTTAAAGTATTAGGAAAACAACTATGCTTGGAAGCTTTTACATTTCAGGAAGGTCTGAAACTGGCTATGGAAGAGGGCTTCACCATTCATAGGCCTCTTTTAGTGGGAAAAAGATTTCCTGCCAGGTGTAATTCTCGGTCATTAAATTTTATAATTAATAATTTAAATTTTAAAATGTTATTTTTTAATAATATTTTAAAATCTGAAATTATTAACTATAAAATTTAACGATTTATATTAGATTAAATATCATGCTTAAATTTTCGATCAAGTAAAAAATTCCAAATCTTTCCAATGAAATATCGGGGAGTAGAATAAAGTTGCTAGCTAGAAGCTAGCCTCAGATCGAAAGTCTTTGAATAGGTCACGTACATGGCATTCTCATTCTGAGTTTCCACATTGTATTAATGTTGTATTTGATGAAGCTTATCAATAATTATCGGTAAAGATCCAAAAAAAATTAAAAATTTGAAAAATTACTTAAAAAAACAATTTATTTCTCTTCTACAGTTAGACTAAAAATTCTCAGATCATCAGTTCAATATATTTTGGATCATAATGATCAAACCAGCCTTTTCATTTGTCTATTCTTATTCTCATTTAATTGTTAGTTGTTACAGACATCGAAACTATCCATCTTTTTTTAAAATAAAATTATTTGAGAATTATTATTACTATTATTATTATAGTAAAATTAAAAAAACAATTTATTATCAAAATTTAATATCAATTTAATTATATTTATTATTACATTAAGAATAAAAGTATAGTACTATTCTCTTTCTGTTTCATACATCTGCAATTTTGCATACTCACAAAAAAGAGGAGTCAAGTTGGTAAAAGTTAAAACCCTCCATTTCCAAATTTATATTCTTATTATGGAGTTCCAACCGAAAACGGAACCTGTGTCTCCGCCGGGATTGCTTTCCGGCGACGTTGTTGATGGCATAGATCTGATGAACATGAGTTTATCTGGCATTGGAGCAAAACTGCGAGACGCGATTGCTGCAAAAGCCCGCCAGGAAGTCGAGGTTAAGAAGATGAAGAGAGAGATTTTGTTACTCAGTGAGACAGTAAAGTACGAGACGTGGCAGAAGAGGAAAGTTGAAGAGGATTTGGAGAAAGTTGAAGAAGAATTGAAGGAACAGCGCGAGGAGGAGGAGATTGCTTGGATGATATTTGAGGAATTTTTGGAAACTGAGAAGAAGAAGGTCCTAGAAGTCGGTGATACGATTGCCGAGCTCAGAAGTAAGAACTGCGAGCTGGAGGAGGAGTTGAAGAAATGCAACGAACAGTGTGAGAAGGGGAAGAAGGCTGAAGAGCGATATAAGAAATCGCTGAATGCTGTGAAGAAGAGGGAGCAAGAACATGCATATAGGATTGCGGAGTTCAAGAGTAAGAACCGCAAGTTGGAGGAGGAACTGGAGAAATGCAAGGAACTATGTGCGAAGGGGAAGAAGGCTGAGGAGATATATGAGGAATTGTTGGAAGATGCGAAGAAGAAGGAGCAAGAAGATGGGAATATGATTTCAGAGCTTCGGAGTAAGATTCGCGAATTGGAGAATGAGAAGCGCAAAGCTGAGGTGTCATGGAAGAGGAAATTTATGGTGCTAAACGAACGGGTTTTGAAGTTAGAGAAAGATAGTCAACTGATGGCAATTGGAGGAGGAACCCATGTTGGAGGAAACACAAAAGAAAAGAAACACAATGGAATCCATGTTCATAGCCGCGAATCTAGAAATACCAAAGCAGACTCCACTAATTGGCGAGGCATTGGGCAGTCCCCGATCAACCCAAACAAGGACGTATCAGGTATGGGAATTCTGTTAGCTTCTTGGCTACCTACCGGGATGTGCATATTTGAATGTTCTGAAGTTTGGAGGTAAATTTGTGGTAAAAGTCTGGGAAAATGTTTTTAAAGCAAGAAAAAGATAGAGAGAAGGTAAAAAATTTTGGTGATTTAATTATCAATTGAGATTTATGATTTTACATTTAGATAATTGGGGTAATTTTTTTGGATCTAGGAGTAATAAATAAAGGTGTTTGGCTTAGGGAGTCGCTATCACATTGTATATTTTATTATGATTATATCACACATTCCAAATTTCAGTAGGATTAAGATTTCTTATTTATATTGCATATAAATATTAGTAAATTAAAATATTTACCCATTTGATTAGATTTGATGTTGATGTTGAGAAACTGAGATTTCCCTTTATTTGCATTCATGTACTACATCAATAGGTAAGTGCCAAAGCTATATAAGGGTGTCAAGGTTTTTGTTTCTTGGTGTATCAAGTCAAGATACTTAAGTTTGTATTTGACTTTTTTTATTCTTCATTTATGCTCTTGTTTTAGAGTAGTAAGAGATGTATGTTAGATATTTGTTTTGAAGAGTGTGGGTATATTTGAATGTCGAGTGTTTGAAAAAATTTTTTGTATATTCTAAAAATTTTATGTAGTGTTTTTTTTTGTTGTCTTTGACAACGGTTATGATTTTTCTCCGATTTTAAAGTTTTCACGTTAATTTTTGTGTTGTGATTGTGTTTTTTGTTCCATTTTATTTCTCTAATTTATTTGTGGTAACGAGTTTTCAAGAGGAAAATAAAGTTTTTCCCAACAACCAATTACTCTCTTTTAGGTAGATAGTTTCTCATTTTATAAAATCTAGATGAAGACAGGCTTATTATTCCCTTTTCTAACTGTAAAATGGCTTTGCCTATTACTGATTGACATTGTTAGCCGTATGTGCTTCTCTTTGTGATAGGGTTTACTGCTTAAGCTAAGTGTTTGAAAAAGCAGCAGCAACTCAATTACCAATAACAAGTAACGAAGTTTCCTTAATGAGAAGTAATGGAATTTCTTTTGCTTCTCAACATCAACATTGCTCCTCCAGTACATTTTTCCTCCAACTTTGCTAAGTGGTTTTTTTTTCAATATTAATTATTATTTAGGAAAAGACATGCTTGTTTGTACAAACAAGACTTAAAAATGTCTGTTTGGTTTATGAAAACATTTCCTATTTTCATTTTCATTCTTTGTTTCCTGAAATACATTTCCTGAAACACTGAAAACATCTTTTTGGTGTTTTTAGATTTAGGCATAATTTAAGAAATGTTTTCAAGAAAATGTTTTCAATGAACTCAACCAAACGCATTTTCAAGTTCATTTTCTAATTTCAGTGAAAATAAAAACAGGAAATGTCCAAACCAAACAGTACAAGCAATCATCATGCTGAAGGGTTACTTGCCATCTCCAAGCAAACACGATTGGCTTTTGCAACTTTAAGCCCCAAAATTCTGTTTGGACTGTTAATTTCTGTGAATTTTATCAGACTCCAGAGTTCTTTTTTATGGTCACTTTTCCTATTAGTTAGTTCTCTGCTTCTCCCTAGTGCAACTTTGGTCAAATGAATCATCTGAATAAAAGCAAGAATACCTATGTGAAACAGGATTATTAATCTCACTTCCCTTCGATATACGGCTCATGGTTTGATTGTTGCGCTTGTGGATAATCCGTGAGATTTGAGGTCCTTATATTTACACTTGTAACTTAGGCTTTCCTTTGATTTCCGTAATGTTTTTCAATGTTTCTATTTCTTTAGAAGACAAACATAAAAAGGATCTGATTATCTGTTTCTGTTTGATCTCCAATTTGTAGCATCTGGTTTTCTTCCTCATCCCTTGATGAAATTTTATTCATCTAAAGCAAGATGAAAAGGATATTTTAGTGTCTTGTAGATTTTCAAACACTTGATGAGCCAAAACCTGTATTTTCCATAAACTGCCGTAAGCAATTGCCATTATTATTGTTAAGAGATTGGAACAGAACTATTACTATTACTTAGCCTTCTGAAACTTCGAGTTCAATGGTCTTTGACATGCTATCGAGCCTCTATAAACAAGTGCTTGCTGAACCTCTCCCCTCTCATTTCGTTAACTGAAGTTGAGTTTCACTGCAAGATGCCCAATAGACTTTCTTACGAGAGTACATGTTAGATGTTATTGTAGAACTATTCACAGGTTTTCACTTAACAGCTTTTGCTCTAAAGTTCAAGTGGTCTTCGAAAATTATTGAATTTGATGCTCTTTATTTCCCAATCTTCTTCTTGAATACTTTGTATGTAGATCTAGTATTAAGCACTTTTAACATATCTCTTTTTCTTCCAGCCAGTGGAAGACTGGGATTGAGAACAACCCCTATTCAGATTGAGGATTATGATCATGATGGTGATGCTGCTTGTACATCAAAAGGAGCATTGGATAAAAAGGAAGCAACTTCTCAATTTATCACAGATAATGAGAATTCAAATTCATCAGTAGCAGCAGCCCACTTGGAAAACACCCCAATAATAGCGGAGGGTGTGATTGGAATGTCGAAAAGAAAATTGCATTTTAGCTCTGGTACTGATGGTTTTGATATTTCTGACACTTCCAGCTCTTCTTCGGAGTCTTCTGAATCTGACATGGAGCAACTTCTTAGCAGCTCCTGGGGTCATACAATTGATAAAAGGAGGAAAACTTAGGTAGACAGTCTTTTTAAAAAAAAAAACACTGGACAGAGGTAAATATATAAAGGTTGTGTTTAGCTGGCTTAAAAAATAAGTTTATAATTTATTTGACTAATTTATAAATTTATTAGAAGTGTTTATTAAATAAATTTATTTTATTAATTTATAATTTATTTTTAAACGTTATTTTTAGTGGTTTATAATTTTTTTTTATTTTATTTTATCTGAATTATTTTATCCAAATACCCATTCCACCCTCTTCCCCCAAATTGCTTTCACTGTGTTGCTTCCTCCACTGTTAGTGTCGTCCATCTCCTCCGTCCATCTCCATCATCCGTCTATCTCCACTAGTCACTCCGTCATCTGTCTGTCTCCACTGGCCACGGCGTCGTCCGTTGCTTCCATTTGCTTTGCTTCCTCTGTCTCGCTTCTCTGTCCATCTCTGTCGTCGATCGATTCCTCTGTTTAGCTTCCATCTCCGATTTCTCCTTGTGTTGCCGTCAGTCGTCTCCTCTCTAGCCGTTTTCTCCTCTGCCACTGTTGGTCACTGACGTTCGCGATCTCCTCTCACCATATATATATATATATATATAATATAATATATTTAAATATATAAAAAATATAATAATATGTAGAAAATAATAATTTAAATTAATTTAATTAAAAAACAAAAATATTATATTTTTTTGTATTATTTTAGAATTATAAAATATATGTCTTTTTATATTATTTTATATTTTTAAATTTATTTAACAGTTATTTTTATCAAATACTTCTAATTTAATAAATTAATTGAAAGTTAAATTAGATGTTAGTTTAAAAGATTTCAACTTTTAACTAAAAATTAGTTTATAAACTTTCAGCGAATTTGTCAATTATTTTTGTCAAATACACCCAAAATGTTGAGTAAAATATTTTGGCTTCTCCTTGAGTTTAGCTTTAAATACACATGTTTCTCTATATACACAAATTTTTGTTTATGTTTATTTTACTCAAAGCATTTCACCACTCAACCCTCTAGCCAGGTCTAACTTTTTTTGCTTATATTTGTCATGCTTATCTTTTTAGCAATGATACTTTTAGTAATAACTTTAACTGTTGTTAAAAAGACAAATATATTTCTATTTGTCTTTTAAGACAAGTAGAGAATTCCTACCACCTCTGCCAAGGTTCTCTATATATAAAAACATTGACTAGTAAATTTTGATTGAAAGACTTCTCATCTAAATTCTAAGCAGAATCAAAGAGTAGGGTTGCTCTGTAGCCAAGCTTACGTATGAAATTATAGTTTAGTTCTCATCTTCAGATCAAAATGTATGTTAAAATTGTATATCATGATTAAGGTAGTTACTGTACAGTACAATATTTATCGTATATATTGAGAAAATGGAAGTTGATCATCCAAATTTGTTTCAATTCAGTTTATGGATGAAAAACGTAGAAATTTGTAGTGATATCTAGTTACTATTGCCATTGGTCAAACCTTATCAAACGTCGAAAACTAGAAATATTGCAAGGATTCGAATCCTTTTAAAAAACATTAAACTTTCTCATTTTTCTTTGAAGTTGAAATATTTTAATAAAATATCCTATTCATATTTCATTTTTCTTTCTTTCTTCTTTTTGTAACAAACACGGCTATTGCAAACTTGCAATGCCACTACTTCTTCCTTTCTTTCAACGAAGTAACCAGAATAACATATAAATATTGCAAAGAAAACTTGTACAAGTTGTATTGAGGAGAAAGTGAGTGGCATTTTTGAAAAATATAATTATCAAAGAATGTCTGCGTGAGTCTGGGTTTTACAAAATAATACATTATTTAATTGTTTGCTCTATAATTAAATGTTTAATTTGACTCAGCCTGAAGAATTTGATGTTATCTTTATTTATAATTTGTTAACTAATTTATCATGATTTTATAAAAATTACGTAATCTAATTTTAATTATATTTGATTCAAATCTTAAATGTTAAAAAATGCTTATTTGTCAAAATATAATAGTATTTTTATGTAATATTGAAAAATGTAATACTACTGCAATTTATATTTTGACAAATGAACAATTTTAACTCATGACTTAAAATTTAATTTTTTTCATGATATGAAATTAAATTATGTGATTTTTTAAAAAAAGGATTCAGGAGTGCCCAAAAAGAAATTTACGCTTCTCTTATTTATCCTTTTGTAAGAAATGTTAAGGGATCGTGTTTGAAGTTTTGATTAATTATTGAAAAAAAAAACTCTTTTTCAGGTTTTGATTAATTAAGCATTTTTTGAAAGAAAAAAAAAATCCTTTTTCAGATACTTAGAAGTTGACTCCGATGGTCCAATCCTTCTTGCTCCGCCGAACTCTGCATCAGCGACAGCTAGAAGAAGGTTCAACCACGGAGCTGATTTCCACCTTCTCCGTCGTTGATTCTTTCACCAACAGTTCGTTGAAAAAAATCAAAACTTGTCAATCTTTCGCAAACTCACCACTGCCTCCGAATCCCATTTCTTCTCTTTAGCTTCCACTGTCACATTTTGTCATAAACCCCCATCCCACATGCTATTCTTCTTCATCAAGCCCTAGTTATCATTGTGTTCTCCATTTGCGAACCATAATTTTAAGCCCTAGCTAACCCCAAGAATCAAAAGCTATTAAGTTTCCTGTATATTCTTTTTAGTACCAATTACTCTGCAGTAAAAGAAATTCCATTTTGCTATTTGAGTTCGTGTTACTTCTTTCGCATTACAATCTGATTTTGGGTTCATGGGTGTTTTTTATCTGTGACAAAATTTCAAGATGGCGGTCAGTCAGCCATTCTCCAATTCCGGCTTCAAATTACTTTCCATTGCGCACAGGAATCGGCCCGGGAGAATGGCCATGCAAATTTCATCTATATACAGAGGATGCCGCCAATTTCCCTTGAAGCCTGCTAGTATTGGTCCATGCTCTTTCAGAGGGTATAAGAAGGATGACAAGTCATATTATAGAGCTCAATTGAGATGTTTAGGTAGAAGTGGTGACCTATTGCGTGGAAAAAGTTCTTTTTCGAAAACAAATTTGCACTTCATTCAAGAGTCAGTGAAGAGGGGAGTTATTCTGGCTCCGATTGTTTGTGGGGTGTTGGCGTTTCTATGTCAGCGAGCTTTTGCAGTTGAAGGTGTGGGAAATGTAGGATATGGAGTTATTGAACGGAGCATACTGTTGCTTAGGAATGCATGGCCTAAAGTGTTACAAGTTCTGCGGATATTTAAGGAGCAGGGGTTGATCCTAGCAATCCTTTTGGGCCTTTCAGCCTTTTTCTCAATGGCAGAGACTTCAATTACCACCCTTTGGCCATGGAAGGTATATATCTCTTACCCTGTCCGAATGCTAATTTGTTAGAATTCTACAACAATAGGAACTAAATTTCTACAACAATAGGAACTATGCTTTTGCTGTTAAAGCTTTGTCCCATTAAGATTTAACGTAGTCTGGTTGATCAAAGAAGCATTGCCTGGGTTGTATAGGGAATTGGAGATGAACTTATTGGAGATAGGCTCATTATTCCTGATCTTATGGTATCCTTAATGAACGTGAATATTGTTGTATTTGATGTCAAATTATTTAGGAACACCTCTTCAGAAGTGAAATCACTTGATCATATTCATTAGGTATCTATCTGTTTGTGATACCAAAACATTTTGGTTCATTTATGTATGGGATATGATCTAAGAATTCTTCATGGAAGTAACTGTAAGAAATAGATGAATTGAAGTTTAGCAAGACTTGATCCAAGGGTAGTAGAGCTCACTAAGGTACATATAATGGTGCGTATACATATGTAAATATGCATGTATAAAAAAATTGCCTTTAGATAATTGGGGAAGCTTTGGTAACCAGGACCATGTAGCCACTCAACAGATTGCTTGTAGAAGTTTAACAAGTTAGCATAATTTGACTGTAAGTCTGCAATCCAAAGTGTAGACTTGTTAATGACTTCTCTAGCGCTGTCTAAGCTTATAATGTCTCCAGTCACTTATATGCTATGGTAATTAAGGAAATTAACATTTAAGCATCAAGTGGTAAATATCCTTTTCTTTCCATAACCTCCCCCCCCCCTTCAATTTCATACATTAGCCTTTTCTTTTCCATATGAATAAATGTGATGGTTTAGGTCTTGAAGTTTGATCTTTGTCGATGATAATTTGTACAAGGTTCGTGAGTTGGCTGACAAGGAGTCTGAAAATGGTGTCTTTAGACTACTTCGAACTGATGTCACTCGGTTCCTTACAACTATACTTATTGGCACAACGTAATTCTCTTTCATTCATTCTAGTATGAAAAAATAAATATTTTTTAAACTTGAATATAGCATCTTTCTCAATTTATCCTATTTTGTTGTGCTCAGTGTGGTCAATATTGGAGCAACTGCTCTGGTCACAGACACTGCAACTGCAATGTTTGGTGAAGCTGGTGTTAGTGCAGCAACAGGAGTGATGACTGTATGCTTTGCTATCCTCACTTGAACATTTAAGGAATCTAGTATTTCCAGGAAATTTGCTTTTTCATGGTTTAGGCTATAGGGTTTGATATCTAAATCCTGTCTGTTTGACCTCTAACTGTTATCCATTTTAGAACATTAAATATTTTGTATATCAATTTGTTGCCCTATATGCTTGCAAACTCATGATGTGTTGATAAAAAGAAAATCAAGTGTAAGATTTTGTGTTTTCTGGCTTTGGCACCAATCAGTATACAAGGCAAAACTTTTGAGTGCATAGGTGGGAACAATAAAAACTGTATTTATATAATTATTGTAGATGCCTACATTCTTCTCTCCCTCTCCCTCTTATACCTCAATTTTTTTGTGCTTGGATTCCGCAACCTTAAGCTGAAAAGAAGAAATTTTAATAAAGAAATTCTTTTATATTATATCATTAAAGTTTTGCAACTGTATAATGCAAAGAAAGATTGTCTATTAAGTATAACTATTTGGTATCACTTTAATATCTCTTGTGTACTACCATTTCTATCTATTTGTTACTTCTGATTATAAACTGCTTTTCATTAAAAAATGAAATGTTAGGTACCAGAATGATATCATCACTGTGTTTTCTCTTGTAAGTATATTATGTTGTGGGCAAGTAACATGCCCTTGGAAATTCATTTTTATTTTTCCTTGATATCTAATTTCTCTTTTCTCTCTATAATCTTACAAGGTTGCCATTTTGCTTCTCACTGAAATTACTCCAAAAAGTATAGCTGTTCATAATGCCACAGAGGTGGCCCGCTTTGTGGTAAGTTGTATTTTTTTCTTCCCTTTTTTGAAGCATTTTTGGAACAAAATGATTGAAATTAGACATTCATTTTCTTCATTTTCGCTTGTTATATATATTTGCATGATGTTTCTGCTTTAATTCCTTTATATAATAAAATATGGTTCTGATGCCTCTAGGTCAGGCCAGTTGCGTGGCTTTCCCTTGTATTGTATCCTGTAGGAAGGGTTGTTACTTATCTTTCAATGGGGATGCTGAAATTGCTTGGCTTAAAAGGAAGAAGGTTTGCCTGAAAAGATAGTCACTGATTGATTTTTTCTTTTTCATATTGTATCTATTGCTAATAAGCTCTGCAAGGGTTTATATGTTTAGACTGTTGGTGGCATTTTGCATTTATAATTTGGTGAGTAGTATATGGAATGAGGCAATTAAAAATTTTTCTTTATACTGTGACCTTTATATGTATTGCCAAAGTAACATTAATAAGAACAAAAATATTCTTAAATATTTAGAACTCTGGTTTCAAAGGTTAAGCCTGGTTTACAACTTATCATGTATAAGTATGCTGTTATGTGGCTTAAAATGTGCATATTCAACTCTTATCTGTTATCGGGTCATCCAATATTTCAGATGTTTATTTCAACTTTGTTGATTATACCTAAATGAAAGACTGCATGCATCTGCTGAAGTTATCATTGTGGACATTCTCATTATATCTCTTGAAATTTTAAACTAAACATGTCAATGTTTATCTATACCAGTGAACCAAATGTAACTGAAGAGGAGCTAAAATTGCTGTTAAGAGGTGCAGAATTAAGTGGGGCAATTGAGGAGGAAGAACAGGTAATAAGTATTGGTTTTTTAATAGAGATTAATTATACTTTAGCTAAAAAAATTACATATTTGGGATTTGCCAGGGCGGGGAAGCATTATATTTTCTATATTATTTTCTCATATGTTTTCAGTCTTTTTCTCTTTTATATAAAGTGGAATTTTAAAATTAGAGCAATGTGATTTCCATGAAGAAGCACTATGTATAATATTTTAAAAATGGAAAAGTAAAATGTTATCACAATAGTTGAATATCTATTTATTTTCCATTTGTTTAGCATATTTTCAGCTTTTTTCCTATTATAGTGCCTTGCTTCACTAAGGTAGTGCTTATCAAGCACCTCTCTCTCTCTCTTTTTTTTTTTTTGGGGGGGGGGGGTCGAAAAGATATATGTTTTGTTAATCATTACACTATTCAGGTACACTTAAAAAGACCTAATCATAATTTTTGTAGATGTCAGTCCTTATTTAGCCATTTCTATATTAGTTTGTTATCTGATAAGTATCTTGAACAAAAATATTTTTTTTTCAGGATATGATTGAAAATGTGTTGGAGATAAAAGACACACATGTCAGAGAGGTTATGACGCCTCTTATTGATGTTGTTGCAATTGATGCAAGTGCTAGCCTTGTAGATTTTCATCACTTGTGGGTCACTCATCAATACTCGAGGTATATAAAGATTCTTTAAAATGATACTTTTTATAAAAAAAAAAAATTTTGCTAACTGGATTATATTTTTTCTAGGATACCTGTTTTTGAGCAACGGGTTGATAATATAATGGGTATTGCATATGCAATGGATCTGCTGGATTATGTTCAGAAGGTTGGGAGATTTTAGTCCTGTTATACATTATATGAGTTCTTACTTTTTGCCTATTAATTGTATGCCCCATCTCATAGTATGCAGAATTACAATCTGTTTCATTTTGAAGGGTGAGCTACTAGAAAGTACTACCGTTGGAGATATGGCTCACAAACCTGCATATTTTGTACCTGGTAACTTATTTCTGTCTCAATTTTATGTGGAAATCATCTACATGTTATTTCCTCCGCTGTTAAAATTTCCAATTATCATGCAAAAGACTGTTGAGTGAAAATTGAAATGTTGAACAAGCAGAGTGGGTTTATTTGAAGTTTCAAACCCATCATTGTCTCTCCATCGTGAATAATTCAATGGACTGCCTCCTCCTTGTGTCACTATGGAGCAAGTTTCTTTTTTAATATCTGTCTTATTAAGGAACCTTTTTTTTTTCTTATCTGTCCTGGTCTCTTTATTTTTCATTATTAATGTTTTAAAAATTTGGCATTTTTACGTTATAGTGTTGTACCAATGTATGCGAAGCATTTTGATAGAACGCAGTAGCAGTTTAGGTAAGGGAAGTAATAAGAAAACCAATGCTCAGAAGTATGAAATATATTAATATAGACCTCTATCAGTGGGGTAAAGGCTGATTACAAACACTCAAATACATTCTCCTCACACCCAAAACCAGTTATGGCAGACTCAATGCAGAAAGATAGACACAGCTGCTAGTTTTCGAGAGACTAGCACTCTTCCGAGGCACTAATGGTTCCCTGTTCCAAAAGATGATCCCCCTTACCACAAAAAGCTTCCTATAAAAAACCTAAAACACTGCCAGCTCAACTTACTCTCCTGTAGGTTAGTTATTTTGTCGTTCCTCTGTTTCCCTCTGCTCCACTAACCTTGAGTTTGCGCTTCTCTTTTAGCTGATTTCCATCCAAGTCCTTCCCCTTCCTGACATATTGTTTTAACGGTCTAACACATTTACTCTTGTTTGACTGTAATGCTATGGGCCAACTAATGCATTTGATTAGATATTACGCACTATGGAATTCATGAGGGTTTCTCAGGATAATCTTTTTATGTTAGAAGTAGGATGTCCAAATAGCTATGCAATTGAGGTTCCTGAAAGAAATGAATATGAGTTTAATTTGTGAATTGCGATATCTGGAATTAGATAGTTGACCAAATATAGCTAAGTTAGAGCTGAGTACTACTGTAGTGTACAGAACTAATGGTTGTCTTTATCATTCAATGATGGGGAAAAAAAGGAAAGGGAATCATAATAAGATAATCTGCTGTAATGATAACAGATGATATTAAAATGAATAAAGTGTATAGTACATATAAAACAATTTATTAATGGTACCTGATGAACATAAATGGGACAGATGGAATGGGCAAGGACCTTTTCTTTATGTAATCTAATTACTCAGAGTGGGACATAACTTTAAATTTTCAGTTTCAGAGGACAAGTTCAAAAGGAGGCGGAATACACTCATTTTAAGTATTTTGACTGTTCAGAACCATTATTCCCTACAAAAATAGAAAAATGTGAATATAAACTTTCCCCCCCTCATTTGGGTTGCACAAGAACCAGTCCTGTCAAACCTGAACCTGCCTGGTTTTCCATGCGACAGAATTGCACGATCTAGCCAACTTTGATCCCTATAGGCAATCTGAATTGCCATTGCCACCTATGAGAATTTGTCGAAATTGTACATTTTGAATCTTGATTGGTATGGTTCTAATAACCATGGGCGTTCTTACTTTGTTAATAAAATCCATTAGCCTCTGTTCATTTAACATTTTGATCTAATTTGGTGTTTCAGAGAAGCCATTTTCTTATTCACTCATTGCATTGCAATCCCTGCTGTATAATGCTGGTGGCTTGTTTAGGACAGATTCTAGGGTGCTTCTATATGTGATTTTGACCCTTGGAAAATCTATTTCAAACATTCACAACACATCCTTTCTGATTGTTTGCAGTAGGAAGTCTTACATATGTTCAGTAAATAATATTGAATGAATAAATTCTCATCATTGTTTTTGCAGATTCAATGTCTGTTTGGAATCTTCTTAGAGAGTTCCGAATCCGAAAGGTCCACATGGCTGTCGTTCTCAATGAGTATGGTGGAACCGTGGGAGTATGTGAAAATCTTTCCAGGAGCTAACATAGATCAGTTTATTTGACATAAAATATATATGATGTATTAAATGTATAATTCATCATAAGATATACCATGCTGGGAGAGAGGCAGTGGCTTCTTATTTCTTCTTTCTCTTTATTTTTAAATCCTTATAGTATACTCTGAACCAGTGACCCTTATTTTTTGTTGATTCCAAATAATACTAATGAAATCAACATCAAGATTGTTGCATTCCTCAACAAATGCCCCCTATAATAGTATACTATTATTCTTAAAATTTACTGAATGTCTTTATTTATACCATTCTTATTACAATTAATGACCGGTTTCCAATGACAGTTCCTCTCCAATCTTTTGAATTCATTTTCTTAATACTTTCCTTGTTTGCCTTGCTCTTGCTTGTTGCATTACCCAACAAATGCTTTGAGATTTGAGTGAATTACTTCTGTAAATATTCTTATTGTGGATTAGTTCAGAGGGAAACTTCTTAAACATTTTTAATTAGATGTAACTAAACTCATCTAGCTTTTCTGATGTGTGGTCTAAACATACATACCAACAATTTGGCAAGTTAATTTTGGAAATGTCTTATTTCTACTGACAGATTGTTACTCTGGAAGATGTTGTTGAGGAAATTGTTGGTGAAATATTTGATGAAAATGACTCAAAGGTAAGACTCACTATAAATGCTAATGCTTTTGCTTTTGTTTTTATTTTTAAATAACCGAAGCTTACATTGAATTCCCTTTCTATGTACTCTTCGTTGAGCATCAGGATGCTGGTGAAAATTTTTTAACATTGCCTGTTTGAGCCTTCTAAACCTTTCTTGATTATATCTTTTATTTATTGTCTTGTTTCAGTTTAGAATTAAAAAGTCAGTTGCTCAGTGGCTATTTTTTTAAGGTTCACCTTGTCTTTGAAGCTCTATTTGCATTGAGGAGTTCAGACTTCAAAAGTGAGAGGTTTATGGTTTCAGATTGATATAATTCAAAGTGGTAAAGAAATTTCTAGATTCTTGAGAATGCTAAAACATGAGGTAGAATGGTCTAGTTTAGTCTTATGATGCTCGTTTGGCTTAGAATGTTCAGCTGTTCTGTGACAGTGATTTAAGAATGTTAAGATGGATTAGTTATTAAGATGAGGAAGGATAGGATCCCTACTGACAATTTTATTTCATAGCTAGGGCTAAGCTTGTTTGATTATGACAAGGCACATTTGTCTGCATGATTTAGCCTTGTTAACTCCCAATGTACGAACACATCAAAGCAAATAAGTGTAATGTTTTTTTTTTGATAGAAAAAGAAGAATTTTATTGGAAGAGAAAAGAGAACAGCAATACATCAGAGGGGGAGGACAAGAGATCCTCCTAAGAGAAAACTAAAAATAGGGAGAATTAAAACCAGAAGACAGCCCGCAAGGCCCCTAAAAGAGATTAATGTAACAAAGTCCTCCAATCCCTATAAACATCAGAGAGAGGCATCCCCTTGAACAACTCATTGGCCGAGACCCACAAGGAAGCCACAAAAGGAATACGATCCCATAACAATTGAGGGGGTAGGCACCAATTAGTAAAGACCCTGGCGTTTGTTTCCATCCAGATGCACCATGTAGTTGCGAACATAGCTGTTTTCCATAGAGTTTTGTTCTCCTTTTTATACCCAAAGCCGGTAAAGTTGGTCGTAAGGAGTGTGCCAAGGTCTAAAGGGCAAACCCAATTCTCATCAAAGAGACCGAATAACTAGTTCCAGATGCCCACATTGCAAGAACAGATGGTTGTTTGTCTCTGAATGCCTCATGCACATCACGCAAACATTAAGGGATAACACCTTAATAGGTCGTCTGATTTGACATAGATACAACAACAACAACAACAACAACATAGCCTTATCCCACTAAGTGGGGTCGGCTACATGGATCGCACGGCGCCATTGAGCTCTATCAATGACCAACTCTTGAGATATCATTTGTATTAATTCTATTGAGCACAACGGTCCACAAAAAGACCCTAACCTTTAAGGGCGCCTTAACTTTCCAAGGAGACCTTTTAAATTGCGAAGAAGCAATAGGATTATGAATCAGAAAGTTGAGAAAAGAAGAATAAGTATACGAGCCTGAGGAATCCAACTTCCACATTCTGTTATCAGGAGAAGAAGAAAGGCGAATCAGATCCAAAATGTCCAACAACGAAGAAAGATCAGTCAAAAGTCTGTCATTTACATTTTGGTGCAATGGAAATACCAACCATAATGGTCCCCTTGCAAGCAAAAGAAATTAGAGATTGGGCCATCATGTAAAGAAGACAAATAAAAAAGGCGCGGGAATCTTTCTTTAAAGGGGATAGGGCCAATCCCAAAAGCGAAAGCGAGAACCATTACCAACAATCAAAGACAACGAAGGAAAGAAAAGATGGTATACTTGGGAAATCGTTTTCGAAGGACTTGCATGCGTAACGACGCCTTTGGAACCATCGTCCCAGCCATTCTGATGAAGGCCGTATTTAGCTTTAATCACCTTGTGCCATAGGGAGTTAGGCTCTAAGGGGAATCTCTATAACCACTTAGCCAAGAGATAGATGTTTTTAGACACAAGATTACTATGACCAAGGCCCCCATCTTTAAGTGTAATGTTTAATACTATGGTTTTGGTAAGTTTTACGTTGTTATCCGGTTTCTGCACTGATTTGATGTTTTTCGCTCATGGTTTCTTCAAAGGAGCTCCTTGGTCTAATATGCAGAGAGACTAGGCGGCTTAATTACATTCTAAATTCTATTCTTGTTATGTTTTCTTGGTGCTTTTCTTTCTTTACAAAAATATTTGCTGCTGTATTGATTTACATCCTAATCTTTTGTTGAAAAACTTTTTGTTCATTTTCTCTTGGTGATTTGACAGGAGGAGATACAGAAAAAAACTGGCTACATTGTAATGCGAGCTGAAGGAGTATTTGATGTGGATGCAAACACATCTATTGATCACCTCTCTGAAGAACTCAACATCAAGATGCCAGAGGTTCGTTCTGTGCAGTTAACATCCATATTGGTCTACTTAAAAATAAAGAGGCAGTGCTTGTAATTGTAGTTCTGACTATCTTGCATTAGATGGCTGCTGTTAATGCAGTTTTCTGTGTTGCATTATATTCAAGTGGTTTATGAATCAACTCTTCGAAATAAATGTTGCATAATTTTTTTTATACTACAGAGTATAGATATATTTTTCTGATTATGTTAGCAAACTATTGTTTTTCTTGATCTTGTAGAGCATTAACAAGTTGTCATCTCTGCATCTTAGACGCCACTTCTCCATTGGTTGTGGATTAATTTAGGTTACATAAATATGCAATATATTTGTAGAGTGCAGGCCTCTTGATGCTTACTGAGCTTCCATTATTGTAGGGTCACCAATACGAGACAGTATCTGGCTTTGTATGTGAAGCATTTGGGTACATCCCGAGGACTGGTGAGACAATCAAAGTAGTTGTTGAAAGGGAAAATGATAATGATAACGATGAATCCACTGCTGACAACCAGGATCTAAAGCAAAAGTATCAGATTTTTAAACTTGAGGTAATCAACTTGCTTCTTTAGAATCACAAGGTAGTCCTTTCAAATTTAGGTTGCGTTTCCCATGCCTTTCGAGAAGTTAGAGAGAATAGAATAAAGAGCATAGAGCTATCCCTACTACAGTGCATATAAGTGTCCAAGCTGCAATTGAGATTCTCCTACCTCAAGACGAGACTGTGTTTAAAACATACTGTTGCAAACTTGCAATTATTTTATATTGTCGAGGACCATATGAAGGTAGAGGACCAAATTGAAACATAACATAATCTATAGGCCTTATAAGGTATTTGAACTCTGCACTTGACTTGTAAAGAGAATAATGTTTCTTGACCTTCTAGGACACGGCAATTTTTCCAACCGGGCAGTAACTGGTAATAGATCTTTTACTTTTGGGGTTCTCATAGGCAGTAGACTTCATGCAAAGGAAAAACTGCCCTAGTTGGCAGAATTCTAGTGATTACGATACAATGCACTATGAGTATCACTGGGCTGTCTTAAAGTACATGTACGCACTGTGCCTTTCATTAATAGAAGGACCCTATAAGAACTGCCTCGCCACACTTATGGGACAAGCAGAATGAGTATGTTTTTATTTACTAGTTTGCCAACCATTAAATTTCTACACCTTACAGAGTCAGCTAACTCCTTGTGTGTGACTAATGATAGGATTTATTCGTGCTTTCAGTGATTTTAGCTTAGAGATGCCAATCAGAGTTAGTACATCATGCATGTAGTTTAATTTAAACTGCCATATATCTTAAAGAAGGAGGCTGTTAGCAACCCGGTACTGATATTATTACAAATTCAGAAAATAGAACCACACAAGAGCAGAAGCTCTTACAACAACGGCGAAAAAGCAGCACTGATGGAAATACACATAAAGAAAAGAAAGGGAAACCACAGGTTCAACACTTGCTCAGAGCTAAGCTCCTACAGTGAAACCTTAAGAGGTATTCTGTCCCAATTCCAGAGCACAACGCTGTAGCCCACTACTAACAGAAATATATTCTTCACCCTATCTCCCACACTCCTCTGCCTATATATAACAAACCTACCCTTATGAAATTCCTATTCTACCCCCTAACAGAAAGGTCCCCACTCAGTATCTATCAATACCCACCTCTTAAAATCAACCTTGTCCTCAAGGTTGAATTAAACTACTATTTTTTTTTTGGTATCAGTACGCTAAAATAGGAAGAAAAGAAAACATATCAGCCTATCCCATTTTGTCTTTTGTATTCTTCCCGATCTTCAACATTGCCATCCCTCTTCACTTTCTTCTCAGTGAGCTTCATCTTCTTCTGTATCCTTGCCATAAACTCCATCTTCTCCCAAGACCAACAAACATTGAGAGATGTGCTTGTAGTACAATGGGTGCTTCGCTCCTCTCGATTGCTTTGGTACAGACCGCCTGTCATTCTCCGATCAACGAGGGACCATGAAAGTAGCATTCGACGATGGCTGTGATGACACTGAGGAATTCACATGGGTTGCTGCTGGTTTTGGGATGGATGCATGCGACAAAGACTAAGTAGCAGAACTCGCGAAGCCCATTAATGAAGTTGGACTAGGCTCCTGAAATGGTTGGTAACCAGCAACCCGACCCCATAACCCAAATTGAGGCCCATGATTTGCAGGAGAAAAAGATGCGCACTCAGAGGATTTTGCTCCAACTGATTCTGCAGCCTCAATCGCCAACTAGTTTTCATCCTCACCCCAGAGCACTAGACGCAGAGAGCTATTTGGACACTGGTGCAGGGAATGGATTTGCTCTTCACAGCGAAAACATAAGCCTCCAGTCCTCCTATCCATCAACTCACTGTAAGAAAGGTGATTCTCACTAGTCACCACGGGCTGCATGTTTGTCGTTCTCGGACCTCTATGGAAGACTAGCAACTGAAATTGAAGATTGCGAAGAAGATAGAGGAGTTGAGCTCGACCCATTTGAAGCCTTGCTCGCAAGTAGCTTCTGAAGAGTTGGCGACGCCGAAGGAACAAATGCAGCTACCATCAAAGAAGACGCACAAGACGATGGGTGTAGAAGATTAGATCCAAAGGCCACGTGCGTACTCGAAGCTGACCCCAGACCCGAAAATGAAGACCCGCGAGTTGCAGCTAAGGACCCATCATAAATATCAGATGCGTCTATAAGCCTCTCTGACGCCAAAGTAGAACCCAACGCATGCGTTGCAGGAAGAAGAATAGAGGATCGTTTGCTGCCTTCCTTTTCTAATTCCACATCACGGCCTAGTTGCATCACACTTGGAGAATACCCCACACAATTAGCACAAGGATTACGTTCCAGCTCATTTTTAGAAGGACGACGAAGAGCAGAAGATGACCCATCCACAGTAGTAGGATTGGGTTCAGAAGAAGAAGAGTTACTCGTGAGACGGCGGAGCTCCTAGAGTATCAATTGACACGTATTTATATATTCTTGATGTAAGGCCTCACGTTGCTCTGCAATAAGCAAAAAGGAATCCCGAAAAGAGGTCTCTAATGTAGCAACGGAGGTCCCAACTAATTCAAGAGGCATGGTGAAAGCGGTAGGTTGGACCAATTTGTTAGCAACCCAGTACTGATTTTACTACGAATTCAGAATACAGAACCAAACAAGAGCAAAAGCTCTTACAACAACAACGAAAAAGTAGCACTGATGGAAATACACATAAAGAAAAGAAAGGGAAACCACATGTTCAACACCTGCCCAGAGCTAAGCTCCTACAGGGAAACTCCTAAGAGGTATTCTGCCCCAATGCCAAAGCACAACGTTCTAACCCACTACTAACATGTAGTTTAATTTAAACTGCCATATATCTTGAAGAAGGAAGCTAAGTATATACCAAAAACTATAATGATAAGGTCACAGCGTCCACTCACATTTTCTAAAGACATATATGCCTGCACTATGTTTTCTGACATGAATGAAGCTACATTTTGCATTTCTTTTTGATCTATGTGGAGTCTGGTTGTTTCTTTTGTGCTCCTCCAATATGATCAGAGTGGGATCAAGTCAGTCAAATTCAAGATAGAAATTTGAAAACCCAAAAATTACAATCTAATATAAACTTTCCATTGCCATATTTGCTATAAAACCCTTGAGCTGTATTTCCCCAAGGTTCCAAATCTCCTTATCTTTCTGCAATCTGTCATATGTTAGTTTTGCCATATTTTCTTCCTCTCCTTCTGTCTCCAGTGTAGAATACATGCAAAACTATTGTCTCTGGTGCAGATACTAGCAGGAAATGCCAGAAAAGTGAGTGCCGTTCGTTTTGAACACACAAGTAATGATGAAGAGATGTTGGAGACCAGAAAAGTAACCCATTGGGTCCCAAAAATCTTGAAGAGAAAATGGGGCCGTGATGAGGATTCCCCTGATGCAGAAAACGACGACGATGCATCCACAATGACACCGCAGGATGCCCTCTCTGATAAAGTAGATGATTGATCATGATAGTACTGGAAGACGTTAACATTTGTTCCTTCTTTCTATTTGGCATGTTTTGTGCCATTTTTGAAACACTAAAAGATGAGAAGATTGAGATTTGTTAGTGTAGGAAATGATAATAATCAATGATGGAAAAATATGTAGAAGAGGCATCTTCATTTTAAATGACCAAATGGCATTGTGATTTGTTCTATTTCTGTTTATGTTGTAGAAGACCCTCGTTACAGATAATCCAAAATTCACCTTTTTTTCTGTTTTGCAAGATATAAAAACTGATGGCATATGCCTACAAGTGGAAGGAGGCACTTTGTAATTCCTCAAAGATGAACAAAAATAGTGAGACCGTAATTATGTCCAATATATCAATGGATTTTATCTTTTATTTGGGATTGTTTGGTACAGAATTATTTCACGGTTTAAGAGTGGTATAAGATATGAAGTTATGAGATGCATTAGGATTTGGGATTCCTTTATTGGTATAACGATTAAAATTGTCATACAAGTTATACAGTTGGTAAGTGCAAGATGTGAAATTTTTAAAGCTTTTGGATGGTTTGAGATGTCATCTAAAATGGCACTATCATGTGCTTTTAGTCTGAAACATTTAAATTATAGGTTAAATTATAGCTTGTGTTCTTATAGTTTCACTCAATTTTTAGTTTGGTCCCTGTAGTTTAAAATTTATAATTGAGTCTTTATAGTTTTATAATTTTTTTTAATTTAACCCTTATAATCAAAATGTTCTCAACACCTTGTTAAATTTGAACTATACAACCAATTATATATCATTTGAACCTTCAAAATTTACATCAATTAAGTTAATTCGTTCTAATTATTTAACCGAAGTTGCATTACATGTCATATACATGCGGGTTAATACTTAATATCACTTAATTATTTACTTTTTTTTTGTTGGCGTAAATCACGTATCTTTAGGGCGTTAATATGTATATGATTAGTCAAGTTAGCAAAATTTATAAAATACAGATAAAAGTTTCATAGTAAGGACTAAATTAAAAATTTGTGACACTATAAGGACTTAATTACAAATTTTTTAAACAATGGGGGCCAAATTAAAAATCAAGTGAAATTATAAGGAGAAAAAAATAATTTAACCTAAATTATATATGCTTTTATTTTTTCACATAACGCAAAAGATGAGAACCAAGACCTTATACAAGTTACTTAAATTTCCTACTACCACTCCATATGCACCATTTTATTAATAAATCACCCCAAACAATACATGAACAAAAGATACACATATATTGCTATTAATAATTGGATACTAAGAAATATATGGAAATCCAAATGTTCTAGAATTTAAGGTCACATTCATTGAAGTGAATGGATCCTCAACTTTTCTGGATTGAATAAGTATAATGCTTGTTTTATCTAAATTGTTAGATTTTAAATCTAACAGTCCAAATTTCATTGTTTTTTCTTTTGAAAAAATCACCATTTAAAATTTAGGTCGTTGAATTTGAAATTTAATGATCTAGATGGGATAAACATCCTACTTGTCCAATCTGAACAAGTAAAAAATTTGTTCGCTTCATTGAAAAGATCTTCCATAAGCATGATATTAAATTAAACCCTACTAATTAGGCCTTGTCCACACTAACACACTAACTAGGTTTGCATACTTGAGCTTCCTCCTCAAACACCTTGTCAACATGGCAGCATCAACTCCTTGTCCTGTGACCACCACTTGATCTCTTTCATTCCTCTCAAATGCAACAGTTGTAACCCCTTCATAAACACACCATAATATCCATATTTTGAGTAATGAGAAAGATCACGAACAAGATTTCAAGAAAATTTCTTAAATAAATTTATCTATTAAAAGAACAACCAATACTTTAAATAGATAAGATGTAAGCATGTCAAGGGTACTTTTAACCGGATTCTTTTTCAATATATATACATTTAGGAAAAAATATATTGTTCTTTTCTAACATTTACTTTGAGTTTTAATTTCGTCCCCAACATGTTTTTTTATCAATTTTGTTATATATATTTTTTATTTTAATTTTATCTCTAGAGATAATATCGTTAACAAATTTGATGAAAAATATTAATTTAAGCTTCTCTAAGTGACACATGAACTCGTTCAAATAACATGTAGACTATTTCATGTAATACATCAAACATTTAACTGCTAATTTGAGAAGAATGAGAGAAATAAAAAAATATCATTTGAGGCAAAATTAAAGCTTAGTCAAATATTTGAGACAAAATTAAAACTAAAATCAATTAATTAATATGACATAGTAGTAACAAACAGATCATATGAAAAAGTTTACGTTAAAATTTTTCATCAATGTTAATGGCGTCAGTTTTAAGGACAAAATCCAAAAAGCAAAAAATGTGAAATGAAATTGACAAAAAAAAATACTATGAACAAAATTTAAACATTAAGAACGAAAAAAATACTTTTCTTTGTGCGTGTGTGCGTGTATATATATATATATATATATATAACTATGATAATCACCTTCAGCCACGGCGGCTATGGACATGACTTTGGTCCTGCACTTTTCGCACTTCAATGGCACCTCGATCACGATCTTTTGCTGCAAAAACATCTCCTTATCAATAATCCTATATTCACAACTCAAAATAAAACACACACACACACACACACACACACACACACACACATATATATATATATATATATATATATATGTGATCTATATCCTTGAGGGAGAAAAAAAAATTTGAAAAAGCTGTTGAATCAATTTAAGTGTGTTGAGTCTGGAAAATTATCAGAAGAAAAAGATGAAGAAGCTTGAAGCACCATAAAAGAAGTAATGGCTCACCTTCATTGTAATAGTATTCTTTACAGAACCGAATAAGCTATAGCTAGAGCTGCTTCGTTGTTCTTATTAGGAAATTAAGGACTGGAGTGAAAGCATCATATTTATAGGTAATTAAGATGTCACTTGTAATTAATTTGTGAAGGTTGACTATAATGGGTACGTAGGTTGATTAAGAATGAAGTCAAAGATCCACTTTTCATGGGTTCTACACACTTTGCCATATCATATTATCCAAACCAACTAATAAGTAAACTCCTTGTGTTCAAAGTCTATATTATGGTTTCATTTACATCTAATTATCAACTTAATCTTGATCTTAATTATTTGACTAATATAAAAACTTTTTAATTTTAAGTATAAACTTCTTTTTCAAAAATTTAAAAAAAATCGAACTTTACGTTTCAAAAAAAAAATGAGAAAACTAATTTTAAAATCCTACTTAATTATGTATAAATTATTGATTATTGACATGAGTATATCTTGATTCAAAATGATTTAATTTTTTTATTAAAATCCATTAATTAATATACTTAATCATATCTTAATAATTAATAATTGGATCGCCTATATATGATTTATAGCTTTGAAAATACTGATTCACTTAATTGTAGTCCTTGAATATATAGTGCATGAGTTAATTTTTAAAAAAACATCTAAATTTTTAATTATTTTTTCATTAAAAGTCTCGTAAGCAGTGGCGGAGCCACTTAGAATTCAGGGGGTGCAGTTGCACCCCCTGAAATTTAGAAAAGTTTATGTAAAAAATTTTTTTTTTTCAATTTGCCCCCCCTCTTTGTTTTTTTTTGAACCCCCTTAATATTTTTTTGAACCAATTCAGTGACTCACTCCCTCTCTACTACTCACAGTCACAAGACTCTTACTTCCCAGAGTCACAAAATATTTTCTTAATGATGATTAATTTCTCATTCCATTATTAGGGACCTCTTTGTAAAAGTTTAAAATTTACATTTTTTGTACATATGTCTAATTCTATTAAATTGGTTAATTGATTATGTAATTATGATTATGAGTAACATATTTGTGAAGTCAATTTTATGAAATTTTTTTTTGATGATTGTTAATTTATCATTCCATTGTTAGGGACCTCTTTGTAAAAGCTTGAAATTTGAAGTTTTTGTATATATGTCTAATTCTATCAAATTGATTGATTGATTGTATAATTAGGATCATGAGTAATATATTTGTGCAGTCAATTTTATGAAATTTTTTCTTGATAATAGTTAATTTATCATTCCATTATTAGGGACCTCTTTGTAAAAGCTAATTTATGATTTTTGCACATAGGTCTAATTCTATCAAATTAGTTGATTTATTATACAATTATGATCATGAGTAATATATTTATGAAGTCAATTTCATGAAATTTTTTTTTGACGATGATTAATTTATCATTACAGTATTAGGGACCTCTTTGTAAAAGTTTGAAATTTGTGGTTTTTGTATATAGACCTAATTCAATCAAATTAGTTGATTGATTATGCAATTAGGATTTAGAAGAAAAATAATTTTTTTGTAATAGAAATATTTTTAAGAGGAAATTAATATTAAATAAATAATAAATTAAAATTAATTTAGAAGAGTTACTATCAGATTCAGAAAAGCAAATGTAAATTTTGCCCCCCCTGACCAAGGGGTCCTGGATACGCCACTGCTCGTAAGTATTATTCAAATTGTGCTATTTTTCAAGAGAATGAATTTCTCTTGAACATCTCGTATGTATCTTCGCATTAAGACAAGAGAATAACGGATGTATTTAAATTTCTTCAATTTTAAAATGTGAAATTAAAACGATGAGTTTCACTTACGCAAACCTTAATTGAATCAATTAACATAAGAAAAAGATTAGATAATAATCATAAAATAATCGATAGAAGGATTAATTTGTTATTATTTTTAAAAGACTGTATATACTTTTGATTAGGAAACAATTTATCAGCTCTATTACAATAAATCATTTTTAATTGCTAAAGAAAAGGAAAAACCAAATTAATTGAAATGTAAGCTAATAATGACGTCATTATTTATGTCATAATTTATCGCTGATGATGTAATACGGAGTCTAACCACGTTGGGACAGCCATGCATGCATACTCGCTTACACGCTTAGCACACGTTTTCTATTATAAAATAATTCATGTTTTAGAAATTAATAAAACTCAAATTTAAAGATTAGAGGAAGGTGACCAAGTCCATATTCATGAAGGATATATACGAACTTGACTAAAATTATTCAGAAAATATCAATGTTAAAAGGACCAGACCGAATCGGTTAATTTGATCAAAAAATTGATAAATCAGTCAGAACTTCGGTCTTATTTGAGTTAGTGAACCGATGAATGTTTAAATTGATAAAACTGGTTTCAAATAGGTGAGTTCAACTGGTTCATTTTTATAAATTTTTTGAATTTTTACTGAATATTATTGTGTATTTTTAAAAAAAATTTAAAAAAATTTAAATTATTAAGAGAATATTTAAGATTGATATAAATATATATTTGTAATATGTCTTAAATATTTTAATATTATATAATATATATTTTAAGTTATTACCAATTCAACCACAATTTAATCATTAACTCTTAAATTGATGCATCAACTAATTTAGTGATGAGTCTAATCTTCTGAACATTATAAATTATTCAAAACTTGCAAGTTTACTATATATTTGAGAATAGAGAGTGACTTTTGACTAACGCAAATTCATGCACATGATCTTCATCATAAATTAATACATAAATGTTCATAACTGTACGAATGTGATATATAGAATCTGCTTGGAATCATGAATAATCCTTAATTTGTGGTATAAACCAGCGGTGTTGACTGAAGAACATTTTTCTTATTTGTTATACTTGGGTGCTTCTAGATTGTTTTAGTTTTACACCTAAACTTTATATATTGATGTGTATATTGTTATTCTTCTTGTTTGGGAAAATAACAAACTACAATTTATAGCAATTTAGCACCGATATCAAATCATGCAAATTAAAAATGCATTTATTTTCAAAATATTAGTTTGCAGAAGATAAGGTGCCTCACTGTTACATTGTTTTTATCATGGATATATATATATACTTCTTATATAAAATGAAAGTCCTGTTCTTTTTAAATTTATTGAAATATTAATTTTCTATACTTGCAGTTTAATTAACAATTTAACATTAATCTATATGCAGTTTCATCTTTGAATTTGTTGTTATTAATTAATGTTTGTGAAAGATTGTTAACTATATGTGTTTTTTTTTCTTTTTTTTACCAAAAAAAAATGTGTAACAGGTTGAACATGAATGACAGAATAAATGAGGAAATAATGACAAGGAAAGAGATGAAATGGGCTCAATTAATCTGAATTTATTTTGAAATATTTTTATTTTTATTTTTATTTAATTAATTAATTTGGTTTGAATTGAGATTAAGTTTGAATTTCTTCTATTTAAAAAACGACTTTAATATCATTAAACCAAATTTCATTTATGACAATATACTCCATTTACGTCGTCGTTTAGGTTTGGACTTGATGTTGGGCCTAGTCCGATTCAATCCAGCGTATATAGCAAAAAAAAAAAAAAGAAGAAAGTTTTGCCCTTTCTCAACATTGTATACTATTTATATTATAAGTAAGCAATGTTGAAATTAATTTATGTACACTCTCATTATAATTCACTTTCTCAGTTTGAATTAATATAATTTGTGAGTTTCATTGCTCACTTTCTCAGTCAATACGCTTCGGACTATTCTGCAGGATTTTGGGATGGACAAGTCTTTAGTTCTAATTTATGAGAAAATGGACAATTTCATCTCCCAAAAAAATTTTTTTTTTTCTATTACTTAGTTCTTAAAATTACATCTTGTTGAAATCACGTGATAATAAGAGAATGTGTTAAAGGTTCTTTATATTTATTCGAATATCCCTATCTTCTTAAGCTAGTTTTTTTAGAATGAGTTCGACTTAAGTACCATTTTTAATATGATCATAGAGTCAATTAATCTCTAATAATTGATTACCCATATTAGGCCACCTATTGTTTCTCATGTTATTCCACAATCCAGCTGCCTTAGTTGTGTAGTTAGAGGGGTGTGTTGAAGTTCCACATTGATGAAGAAAATGTGTTAAAGACTCTCTATATAGATTTAGGCATTAATTTTTCCCCTCTTAAGATAGTTTTTGGGGTGAGTTAAGCCAAAGTATTATTTTTAATATTTTTTTGGACAAAATAAAAAATATTTCTATTAAATTGGCACTAAGCCATGAATACAAAAGATTTTTCAAGACCTAAAGATAAATTGTAATAACACAAGCTTAAACTTATAGAATGAAGAATACATAATTTAGGACAACATATTTTAAAAGTAGTATCTAAACTTATACAACAATATTAGAAGACTAAAATATAGAGGTAAGACATTTTATCTCACTCTCTTTTCCAGAGAGAGAAAAACAAAACATGTCTTCTAGAAAATGACGAAGATGCATCCACAAAAACACCGCAGGATGCCCTCTTTGGTAAAGTAGATGGTTGATCATGACAGTACTGGAAGACTTTAACATTTGTTCCTTCTTTCTATTTGGCATGTTTTGTGCCATTTTTTAAGAGATTTAGTAGTGTAGGAAATGATAATAATCAATGATGGAAAAATATGTAGAACCTTCCATTAATGAAGAGGCATCTTCATTTTTAGAAATGGTAACGGGGAGGGTTGTGGCGGGTTTTTGACTATCCGTTTTTGTCCCGTGTACTTATATATTGCCCCGTCCCTGCCCTGTTGTCCTGCGAGTTTTTTTTATTTTACCCCACCTTCAAACTCGCAAGGAATTTTAATACTTGTCCCCATCCTACCTCGCCCCGAAACCCTGTCAAATTTTATACAAATTGAGAAAACAGTAGTCTCCATTCCAGCCTGAATCCCCTTTCATTGCTGCTGCATAAAAAAAGATAGAAGGAAAAAGAGCTCTATAACAACCTGACCTGTAGAAGCTACAAGTAAACCACTTATAGCAGAGGCTTTACATCAATATCCTAAACTACATCAAGTTTGAATTCTAAAGTAATTTGTTTGATGATTTTTTTTTTCATTTTTGCTGCTTGATCTGCTTGGGTTGACACGACACCTTTATCATATATAGCTCATGAATACTGTCTTCAATTATATTCTCACAACTTGCAAAGTCAAAGGACAAGCCTAACTGGAAAATTTCTAAGATTACCCATTCTTTTCCTCTTGGAAATGCATGGCTTCCAGTAACAACTCTCACTCTTTTTCTCATAGGAAAAATCTCGAAATTCAGCGTTTTAAATCATTCTTTCAGACCTTCCATTCCCAAAATTTTGTCAATTATATTCTCACTTCTTCCAGTAGCCCAAATTAATATCAGAGAAGAAAAACCCATACCTGTGATTTCTGCATAGAACATTGCGGGAAAATGGGGAGAAAAAAGTAGAGAAATTAGGAGGAATGAAGACAAAAGATGAAGACAGCTTCAGAGAAAAGAGAATGGCGGCGAGAGCAAGAAAGGGAACGGCAGTTCTGAGCAAGGAAGTGAACGCCGTGGTTGAGAACTTCAGGGAAAGGCGAGCCACTCCTCAACAGCTTCAGGCGGCAACGGCGACAACTTCAAAAGGCAGCGACTGGAGATGAAGTTGAAGAAAAGATCAGGGAAGGGAACCCTAATGTGTCTTTGGCTTCTAATGAGTGAGAGTTGTTGTAAAAATTGAGTTTAAAATGTGTATTTCAAAAGAGTATTTTTAAGTATCACATTCATTAAATTAAACGGGGATGATGCTATATATATATATATTTAAGTATGATAATGGGCTTATAAATATTGTGGACATGATATACTTTTTTGAAATAAAATAATTAAATTATTTTAATTATTTTTGTGCTTATTTGAACAAGTCAAAATTAGCTATAATTTTATCTACTTGTTAATTCTGTTGAATTAATAATTTTATATAGCTATTATTCTTATTAGAAACTAATCCTAATTGTTGCAGAATTTGTTAATGTGATTTTAAATTAAATTAGTTTTGTAAAATATCTTTATATAACTTCTAAAGAAAATTATGGCACACTTTTCGACTTTGGAACTTCCCCACTCTCATTATTTGAACTTTTCAACATATCATGTATTTCATTTTGTTAATAACCATTATCCCATGTTCCCCTTTATTTTTAACGTAATAACACTTTCGGATTTAGCTTATATAGTATATATCCGAGGAATTACTACGTTTTTTGACTTCTTCCTTTTGAGTATTTTTTGAGAAGGAAAATTGGGTTATTATATTTTATATTTTTCTTTTGCTGTTCTGTTACTTGAATTTTTTAAAAGGGCCTGTTTTATCTTGTAAGAAAAATTACGAATCTTTTCTTAAGTACAGTACCAATCAGAGCACGACTCAGGCTACATTATTCATTGGCGAAATTTCACAGCGTGTCAAGTGAGAATGTGAGAAAGTGAAATCTTGTATTAGTGATATTGATGCTGTTGCGTGAATGCGTGGTGCTCCCTCTTCCAAATTCAAATACTCTATTAACCTATTTTAATATTTCATATTATATTATAAAAATATATTATATTATATGTATTCAGTAAATTATATATATATATATATATATATATATATATATTTGGGGCGGGTTCGGGGTGGGAATGACACTGCGCCATCCCTGCCCCGAACCTGCACTTGTAGCTGTGGAAAATTTCTGAACTTATCCTACTCCCTAATCAATCATTGAAAAATCTGACTCGAATGGGATGGGACAGATTGAGTTAGCCTGATTCGGTTTGAAATTAACATCCCTATTCATTTTAAATGACAGAAATAGCATTGTGATTTGTTCTATTTATGTTTATGCTGTAGAAGACCCTCGTTACAGATAATCCAAAATTCACCATTTTTTCTATATTGCAAGACATAAAAACTGATGGCATATGCCTACAAGTGGAAGGAGGCACTTTGTAATTCCTCAAAGACGAAGAAAAATAGTGAGACTGTAATTATTTCCAATATATCAATGGATTTTCTGTTATTTTCCTAACATGAAACTTATTTATTGGGATTGTTTTGTACAGAATTATTTCACAGTTTAAGAGTGGTATAAGATATGAAGTTATGAGTTGCCATGGTATTTGGGATTCCTTTATATACAATTGGTAAGTGCAAGATGTGAAATTTTTAAAGGTTTTTCATGGTATGAGATGTCATCTAAAATAGCATTATCATGTGCTTATAACTTTTAAGTATGTTGGATGACACCCAAAAATTAAAAAAAGGGTCAAATGCTTGTCTTCAATTGTATTGTCTTGAATTCTAGGCAAAACTACATTTTTTATCCATAACATTTATCTTGAGTTTTAATTCGTCTCTAACATTTTTTAAATAACATGTATATTATTCTGTGTAGCACATTAAATATTTAATTGTTAATTTGGAACGAATGAGAGAAATGAAAAAAAAGTATATCATTTTGAACGAAATTAAAGTTTAGTCAAATGTTTGGGATAAAATGAAAACTAAATTCAATTAGTATTATATTTTGACTGTGGACAGGTTATATGAAAAAGTCCATATCAACATTTTTTATTAATTATATTAACAGCATTAGTCTTATGAATAAAATCGAAACAAAAAAAAACATGTAGGACGAAATCAACAAAAAAATATTAGAGACAGAATTAAAACTAAAGGTAAACATTTAGGACCAAAAAAAATATTTTTGCCTTAATTCTATCATAGATAACTATAACCTAGCAACTGGCGAAAATTTAGTTTAAAAGGAGGAATTATGATTAAATTTTAATCATCCACTTGGCCTATTTTTAATGTAGTTTTTAATATTTTTTCCTTAATTCTATCATAGATAACTGTAACCCAGCAGCTGGCGAAAATTTAATTTAAAAGGAGGAATTATGATTAAATTTCAATCATCCACTTGGCTTATTGTTAATGTAGTTCTTAATATTTTTAAATAGATTCAAATGCAACTATTGCGTTCAATAGCAAAGCAATTTAAGCAATTATAATGTAAGTGAATATAAGTTGGCTCAACAGGTGATCAAAAAATCAATAAAAATTGTTTAGTCACTTAAGTTGTATGGTTTAAATTTTCCTAATTGATAACTTTTTTATGGCCTTCCTTTAGAAAAGTCCTCATAGAGTTATCTATTTGCACTATGGGCATGGCAATCATAATGAAATGAAGATACCATTTTATCATTTGATATGACTAATTTACATGTCACAATTAAGAAATCTTTCTTTGTCTTCCAACTTAAGGAAGTCATTAGTTGAAATTGTAATATCCTAAATTTAATTATCTTAAAAAATAAGGTTAAATAAATAAATGAGCAAGTAAGTAAGGAGAAAATAGTTATAAAAAAATTTTTGAGAGATATGAATATAATTTATTTCATTAGTCTAAGGACCTAATTGAAAAGAATAAAAGAAATATGAGGTTTTTTTTATTATAACCAAAGAAAATATAAATATAAATATAAATATTCATGCTACACATGGAAGAAATGAACGGCAAAGAGGAAGGAATTGAGAAATAAGGATGAAAAGGAGACATGATTATAAAATGTTAGGTAAAGAGATGTAATAAAATAAAAGAGAAAGTGATGTGTGTGAGGTGTGTGTATACGTGGACGGAAAAAAAGAAAAGAAGGAAAGATAATGATAAAATAAAATAAAAAAAATCACGTGAGGTAATAAGAAAAAGTTAAAGGATAAATATATATATATATATATATATATATATATGAATATGTTATGTGAGTGCATGGTGGGAAGAAAAAAAAAAGAGAAATCAAGAGAGAGAGAGAGAAAAGAGAGAGAGGAAGAGATGAAAATATAAAAGAAAGAGGAAGAAGAGATAAGAGTATGTGAAAGCTTAGAGAAAGAAAAGATTTAGATCTATATTTAAAGCTCATTTTTCATAAGGTAGTTAGTGTTCTATAAAAATATATTTATTTATGATTTATAATATTTATGTGCATAAACAACTTTTACATAGTTTTATTTATAAGTCTGGTTCTACAGTAATGAACAAGAGAGATTTAATTATTATCAGTGTGATTTTATGATTTTATGGCTAAAATGATCTCTTCATGTATTTATATATTTTTAATAAAGTGATTAGCTACTGAGATATTTTATATATCACTTTTAGAAAATTGATCATTTCAAGAAAAAGAAAAAAAAAGAAGGCTTTGATGATATTAATGATGAGATTAAAGTGTAGAAATATATTTTATACTAGTTTATAATTCAAATATGTAAAGAGAATATCAGAAATTATGTAAATTACTATTTGTATATATTCAAACTCAAACATAATTAATGAGAATCTTATCAATTTTTGTGTGAGGTTACTATTCATATAAATAGTAAAATTTGTGAATAGTAAATTTATAATTATTTGAAAAGAGTTTATTCAGAAATTATTTAGTAACTTGATTTAGAGAAGAACTATTATTTTTTTAAGGAAATAAAAAGTCGGGATGTTATAGAAACATTTAAATTATAGGTTAAATTATGACTTTTGTCCTTATAGTTTTATTCAATTTTTAGTTTAGTCCCTATAGTTTAAAAATTTCTAATTAAATCCTTATAGTTTTAGAATTTTTTAAATTCAACCCCTATTATCAAAATTTTGTCCACATTTTGTTAAATTTTAGCAACACAACCAATTATATATCATTTTAACATTCAAAATGTACATGATTTAAGCTAATTTGTCCTAATTATTTACTTTTTTTTGTTGGCATAAATCATGCATATTTAGAATGTTAATATGCATATGATAAATCACATTATGTTAGCAAAATTTAATAAAATACTGACAAAAGTTTCATAATAAAAACTAAATTAAAAACTTGTAAAACTATAAAGATTCAATTACAAATTTTTAAACAATAGAGACCAAATTAAAAATCAAGTGAAACTAGAAGGAGCAAAAGAATAATTTAATCTAAATTATATATGCTTTTATTTTTTCACATATATAACACAAGATGAGAACCAAGACCTTATACAAGTTACTTGAATTTCTTACTACCACTCCATATGTTATGCACCATTTTATAAACAAATCACCCCCAACAATACTTGAACAAAAGATACACATATATTGCTATTGCTATAAATAATTAGATACTAAGAAAATAAATTGAAATCCAAATGTTCTAGAATCTAAGGTCACATTCATTGAGGAGAACGGATCCGTTACTTGTCTAAATTGGACAAACAAGGTGCTTGAACCATTTGAGCTATTGAATTTCAAATCTTACCCCACCAATATTTCAGTATCTTTTTTTTAGAAAAGAAAAAAAAAAGAAAACCATCACTTGAAATCTAGGTCGTTAGATCTAAAATTTAACGATCTAAATAAGACAAGCATCGTACTTGTCCAATCTGAACAAGTAGGGAATCTGTTTGCTTCATTGAGAATGTCTTCTCTATGCATGTTATTAAACAAAACCCTAATAATTAGGCCTTGTCCACGCTAACTAGGTTTGCATACTTGAGCTTCTTCCTCAAACACCTTGTCAACATGGCTGCATCAATTCCCTGTCCTGTTACCACCACTTGATCTCTTTCATTCCTCTCAAATGCTACAGATGTAACCCCTTCATAAACACACCATATAATATCCATATTTAAGTAATAAGAATATCATGAACAAGATCTCAAGAAAATTTCTTAAATAAATTTATCTATTAAAAAAACAACCAATACCTTAACTAGATGGATGTAAGCATGTGAAGGGTACTTTAAAACGGGCTCATTTTTTACTTGTTTATATGTTGTTTCTTAGTCAATTCGATTTTTTCAAAATACATATATAATAATCTCTTCTCTCTCTCTCTCTCTCTCTCTCTCTCTCTCTCTCTCTATATATATATATATATATATATATATATATATTATATAATTAAAGGTATTTTTTATCTTTTAACGTTTACACCAAATTTTTATTTTATCTCTAACTTTTTTTTGTCGGTTACATTATGTCCTACATGTTTTATTTTTGTATTAAATCTACTATTTTTCCTAATGTCATATATTATATTAATAAAAAATGTTAACTGGACGGTTAGTAAAAATAGTAGGTTTAAAACAAAAATAAAATTCGTAAGATATAACTAATGTAAAAAAAGAAGTTAATGGTGTAAAAGGATAAGCTTGAATTCTATATGTTTTATTTTTGTTTCAAATATACCATTTTTATTAACTACTCAGTCAAAATTTTCCGTCAGTAGAATAGATGGTGTTTGTAAAAATAGAAGATTTGAAACAAAAATAAAATATGTAAAATATAATTGACGCAAAAAAAATATTAAAAATAAAATTAAAACTCGAAGTTAACGTTAAGGATAAAAAAGATACTTTCATTTTATATATATATATATATATATATATATATATATATATATATATATATATATATATATGCGATCTATATCTTTTAGGGAGAAAAAGAATTTGAAAAAGCTGTTGAATCAATTTAAGTGTGTTGAGTCTGGAAAATTATCAGAAGAGAAAGATGAAGAAGCTTGAAGCACCATGAAATAAGTAATGGCTTACCTTCATTGTAATAGTATATATTCTTTACAGAAACCGAATAAGCTATAGCTAGAGATGCTTCGTTTGTTCTTAGGAAAGGACTGGAGTGAAGCATCATATTTATAGGTAATTAAGATGTCACTTGTAATTAATTTGTGAAGGTTGACTATAATGGGTACGTAGCTACGTTGATTAAAAATGAAGTCAAAGATCCACCTTTCATGGCTTCTCCGCACTTTGTCACTAATAAGTCAACTCCTTATGTTCAAAGTCAATATTATGGTTTCATTTACATCTAATTATCAACTTAATCTTGAACTTAATTATTTAACTGATCTAAAAACTATCTAAATTTAAGTATAAACTGTTTTTTCATAAATTTAAAGAAATCAAACTTACAACATGTACATATTTGGAATTGGAAATGCGAGTTTTAAAAAGTTGCGTTTCAATAATCCTACTAAATTATGTATAAATCATTGATTATTGATATAATTATATCTAGATTCAAAATAATCTGATTTCTCTCAAACTCCATTAATTAATATAATCATATCTTAATAATGAATAATTGGATCGCCTATAATTTATAGCCCTTTGAAAATACTGATTCACTTTGTTGTAGTCCTTGAATATATATACATATATATATATATATATATATATATATATATATATATATATATATATATATATAGTGCATGAGTTAATTTTAAAAAATATCTATCTTTTTAATTAGAATGAATTTCTGTTGAACATCTCATATCTTCGTATTAATTAAAACAAGAGAATAACGGAAGTATTTAAATTTGTTCAATTTTAAAATATGAAAAAGGATGAGTTTCACTTACGCAAACCTTAATTGAATCAATTAACATAAGAAAAGTTTAGATAATAATCATAAAATACTTGATAGAAGGATTCATTTGTTATTTATTTTAAATGACTGTATATACTCTTGATTAGAAAACAATTTATCAGCTCTGTTAAAATAAATCATTTTTAATTACTAGAGAAAATCAGAAACCAAATTAATTGAAATGTAAGTAATAACGTCATTATTTATCTCTCTGATAACGTAATACGGAGACTAACCACTTGGGACAGCTATGTAGTATGCATTGCATACTCGCGGTACACGCTTATCACACGTTTTCTATTATAAAATAATTAACGTTTTAGAAATTAATAAAACTCAAATTTAAGGATTAGAAGAAGGTGACCAAGTCCAGATTCATGAAGGATATACGAACTTGAACAAAATTATTCAAAAATTATCAATGTTTAGATAATCAAACTGAATTTGTTAGTTTGATCGAAAAATTGGTAAATTAGTCAAGTTTTTAATCCAGTTTAGAGTAATAAATTTGGTGACTATTTAAACTTGTGGAAAAGCACTTGAATCAATAAAATCAGTAAAATCGGTCAATTCAACCAGTTCATTTATTTTTTTGAATTTTTTTATTTTTTTCTCCCAATTTTTACTAAAATTATTATATATTTTTAGAAAATATCTAAAAATTTAAACTATTAACAGAGAATTTAAGACTGGTATAAATATATATTTGTAACATGCGTTGAATATTTGAATATTATATAATATATATTTTAATATATGTAATATATACATTAATTATATATATTTTAAATACTACTAATTTAATTATGATATAACTATTGATCCTTAAATTAATATCTCAACTGAATCAATCGCCTTTGGAAATTATTCAAAACTTGCTAGTTTACTATATATATTAGAGAATATGGAGAGTGACTCTTGACTAACGCAAATGAATACACATGATCTTCATTATAAATTAATATATAAATGTTCATAAGTGTAAGTATGTGATATATAGTATCTTATATATATATATATGAATTAGGAACCATGAATAATCCTTAATTTGTTATACGCTGGATTAATTAATACTTAATTATTGTTGCTACAAACCAGCGGTACGTTTTGACTAAAGAACAATTTTCTTATTTGTTGTACTTGGGTGCTTCTATATTGTTTTACACGTGCTTCGAAACTTAAACGTAATATTGGTATGTATTGTTATTATTCTTGGTTATTTTTAAAAAATATCAAATTACAATTTATAGCAATTTAGCACCGATATTAAAGCATACAAATTAAAAAAATCATTTATTTCTCAAAATATTAGTTTGTGGAAGACAAGGTGCCTCACTGTTACATTGATATATATATATATATATATATATATATATATATATATATATATATATATATCCTCTACATAAGATGAAAGACAGTTCTTTTTAAATTTCTTGAGTGCAAAAGATAAAACTCTATCCAAACAGGTGTTTAAAAAGATTGAAATATTAATTTTCTGTACTTCTTTTCTAGCAGATTGGTAATATGTTTCCTAACTGAAAATGTGAAATCTTAAAACCCCAAAATAGAAAGGCATTAATCTATATGCAGTTTCATCTTTCATTAGATTAGCCATTCAAAATAAAGCATGGTACTTGTAAACGAGTTGGTCCAACAACCCAACCAATCTGCAACTCAAAGTGGACCAAAAACACTCAAATTTTATAATATCTGATGAAGGGAAGGAATTTTCAGAAATGAATAATGGAAATGTATGAAAAACAATACCATTTTAAATGATTTTTGTAGAATTCTATTTTGAAACACGATAATAAAAAGAAAGTGATAATACTATGGATTCAAATTTACCATGGTTTCCAATTATGACAGAGTAATTATTCTACATAGAACAAAAAATTCGTCTGCTTATAATTGAATTTATTACTATGACCATATTATTTTACATTTAATGCTTTGTTACATTTTAATTAAGATTCATATTCATCACTCTAATATATATATATATATGAAAAAGTGGAGAAGCACACTAAAAATAAGCTAAATTGAAATGAATAGTACGCTTTATTAATCTGAGTTTTATTATTTTTTAAAAAGCATTTTAAAATAAAATTATTCAAAAGAATTAAATTTGAAAGTATCCTTTACCATAATACCTAAGGATGCAGATTCTCTGCTATGCCTTTTATGCACATGAGGTTTTAACGTTTTATCATGATCGTTAGATGCTGCATCCAACGATCATGATTTCTCCTGTATTTTTTTTTAATTATATTGACCATTGAATTTTATCTAACGGTCATCAAATCTAATATCAATTATTAGAATTTAAAAAAATAAAAAAGTAAAAGAAATATAAGAAAATTGTGGCATCCAACGACCTTAGTACAACCTGAAGCCTCTTGCGCTGTTCTTGATAAGACGTGGGGAAAAAGATAATATAATAAAGAAGGTGTGGACCAAAATGTAAAACCCAAAGGCGTAAGTGCATATTAGACCACATTTTCCTCAGCCCTCAATTCATGTGGACAACTTTTTGAAAAATCATTGCAGCCCATTTTTTCAAAATTCACCATTTTTTCTGTATTGCAAGATATAAAAACTGATGGCATATGCCTACAAGTGGAAGGAGGCACTTTGTAATTCCTCAAAGATGAAGAAAAATAGTGAGACGGTAATTATTTCCAATATATCGATGGAATTTATCTTTTATTTTCCTCACACGAAACTTATTTATTGGGATTGTTTGGTACAGAATTATTTCACAGTTTAAGAGTGGTATCAGATATGAAGTTATGAGATGCCATGGTATTTGGGATTCCTTTATTGGTATAACGATTAAAATTGTCATACAAGTTATACAATTGGTAAGTGTAAGATGTGAAATTTTTAAAGCTTTTTGATGGTACGAGGTGTCATCTAAAATAGCACTATCATGTGCTTTTAGTCTGAAACATTTAAATTATAGGTTAAATTATGGCCTTTGTCCTCATAGTTTCAGTCTATTTTTAATTTAGTCCCCGATAGTTTACAAATTTCTAATTAAGTCCTTATATATAGTTTTATAATTTTTTCAATTTAATCCCTAGTATCAAAATTTTGTCAACATTTTATTAAATTTTAGCTACACAACCAAGTATATACTATCTTAACATTCAAATTATACATGAATTAAGCTAATTCATCTTAATTATTTAACATAAATTACATTATATGTCATATATATGTGAGTCAATATTACTTAATTATCTATTTTTTTCTTTTTATTAGATAAATCATGTATATTTAAAACGTTAATATGTATATGATTAGTCATGTTATATTAGTAAAATTTAATAAAATATAGAAAAAAGTTTCATAATAAGGACTAAATTAAAATTTATGAAACTATAAGGACTCAATTATAAATTTTTAAACAATAGGGACTAAACAAAAGAATAATTTAACCTAAATTATATATGCTTTTATTTTTTTCCACATAACACAAGATAAGAACCAAGACCTTATACAAGTTATTTAAATTTCTTACTAGTATATGCACCATTTTATTAACAAATTCACCCCAAACCATACATGAACAAAAGATACATATATATTGCTATTAATTATATGTTACGAAATATATGGAAATCAAATGTTCTAGAATCTAAGGTCACATTTATTGAGGAGAACGGATCTCCTTTTTGTTCAGATTGGACAAGTTTATCTAAGCTGTTAAATTTCAGATCCAACAATCCAGATTTTAATATTTTTTTTTCTAAAAAAAGAAAATTCCACTTCAAATCTAGACTATTAAATTTGTTAAATTAAATAAAATAAACAAAAATAAAGTATTCTCAAGAAGAGAATAAGAGAGAATTTAGAGAATAAAAAAAATTATTCTTATTACTCACTTATTGAATACAATAGAACGTAGAAGTATTTATAGACAAAAGAAATTAACTAAAACATAAAACTAATGACAATTTTAACACTCTCTCCTCAAGTTAGAATTATAGTGAACTGAACCAAGTCCAACTTAAAAAATAAAACCAAAAAATATAAAAATTTTCATAAAAAAGTAAAATATCAAAACTAATAAAAGTAAAACCACGCTCTGTAATTTGGCATGATTATTATTTGTGCTAAACAACAGACGCAAACAGGTAAAGTAATTGACAGATGCAATATCCTTTGAATCACATATATAATCAATTATCATAGCTGAATTCCTTCGGTCATCCTCATCAACATTTCTTTCAATCTTGCCAACTCAACACCAATATTAACACTCAAAAAAGTTGACAAAACAGACATCTCACAAGGACAAACAGATCATTGTTAATCAAAAAAGAACAATACTCAGGTAAGCATTACTGGCACATTGTGTCATCTTCTCCAGCAACAACCTGACTGCATTGTCTCCAGCCATACCCTTTAACTCATCAAATTCCAGTAACTGTTTGACTTCACCATTCCATATGCAATTAGCAGCCAAAAATCCAATTACACCAGGTACAATATAAAAAGGTGCAGGCTGTGCAGCCTAAAACCTGCACATCAGAATGGTAAATGTTCTTACAAGGCATTTCATGGATATTATAGCTTGAAACTCTGATAACCCAAAACGGAAAGAAAACAAGCCGTAATACAAGCCATAAAAGAGCAAAGAGTCCGAATAACACACTTGGCAGCAAAGAAAAAACGATATTCCCATGCTGCTCTGGAATGGTGCGTTTTATTGCTATATCTAGCATTCTTGAGTCACCTTTAATTCGGCAACTCACCAAGATGTCGCAGAACCAAGAACAGAAACCAAAGACGATTTAAAGCAAACATCCCCTATTTCTTGGGGACGGTAACTGCCATCAAATTCAAAGCAAGTCTGGGTTCAAGAACGCACACCGGCACAGGCGAAAACGACAAGAAAACCACACCGGCATCAAGAATCTTCGTTTGCCATCAAGAACAAGATCCTCAGCACGGCAGAAAATCCAGTGGATCAGTATTGCAGAGAAGACGATAAAGAAGGCCGAATATGCAACGGAAACAATATTAAAATATCCCTAAATCAATTTCTTCATACCATGTTAAATTAGATAAAATAAACAAAAATAAAGTATTCTCAAGAAGAGAATAAGGGAGAATTTAGAGAACAAGAAATTATTCTTATTACTCACTTATTGAATACAATAGAATGTAGAAATATTTATTAACAAAAGAAATTAACTAAAATATAAAACTAACGATAATTTTAACAGAATTTGAAATCTAACAGCTTAAATGATTCCAATCTGAATAAATAGTGTATTTGTTCACTTCATTGAGAAGGTCTTCTTTAAACACGTAATTAAACTAAACCCTAATAATTAGGCCTTGTCCACACTAACTAGGTTGGCATACTTGAGCTTCCTTCTCAAACACCTTGTTAACATGGCAGCATCAACTCCTTGTCCTGTGACCACCACTTGATCTCTTTCATTCCTCTCAAAGGCAACAGATGTAACCCCTTCATAAACACGCCATATAATATCCATATTTGAGTAAGACATAATTAACGTTAAAAAAATATTAAAAACATAAAAATAATAAGCTTGAGTTTTATATATTCTATTTTTGTTTTAAATTTATTTTTTTTACTAATATTGTCTGTTCTATTAATAAAAAATGTTGATTGAACGATTAGTAAAAAAGATAAATTTAGAACAAAAATAAATCATGTAAGATATAACTTATACAAAAAAATGTTAGGAGTAAAATTAAAACTTTATATAAATATTAGGGACATAAAAATACTTTGCCTATATACATATATATATATATATATATATATATATATATATATATATATATATATATAACTACGATAATCACCTTCAGCCACGGCGGCCATGGACATGACTTTGGTCCTGCATTTTTCGCACTTCAATGGCACCTCGATCACGATCTTTTGCTGCAAAAATATCTCCTTATCAATAATCCCATATTCACAAACTCAAAATCAAAACATATATATATGTGTGTGTGTGTGTGTGTGTGTGTGTGTGTGTGTGTTCTATATCTTTGGGAGAAAAAAAATTTTGAAAAAGCTGTTGAATCAATTTAAGCGTGTTGAGTCTGGAAAATTATCAGAAGAGAAAGATGAAGAAGCTTGAAGCACCAAAGAAGCAATGGCTCACCTTCATTGTAATAGTATTCTTTACAGAACCGAATAAGCTATAGCTAGAGATTTATGCTTCGTTGTTCTTAGGAAAGGACTAGAGTGAAAGCATCATATTTATAGATAATTAAGATGTCTCTTGTAATTAATTTATGAAGGTTGACTGTAATGGGTACGCGGGTTGATTAAGAATGAAGACAAAGATCCACTTTTCATGGGTTCTACGCACTTTGCCATATTATATTATCCAAACCAAACTAACAAGTCAACTCCTTGTGTTCAAAGTCAATATTATGGTTTCATTTACATCTAATTATCAACTTAATCTTGAGCTTAATTATTTAACTAATATAAAAACTATCTAATTTTAAGTATAAACTTTTTTCCAAAATTGAAAGAAATCAAACTTACAATATATCCAACACATGTACTCATTTGGAATTGGAAATGCGAGTTTTAAAAGTTACGTTTCAATAATCCTACTAAATTATGTATAAATTATTGATTATTGACATAAGTATATCTAGATTCAAAATGATCTGATTTCTATCAAATATACTTAATCATATCTTAATAATTAATAATTGGATCGCCTATAATTTAGAATCCTTTGAAAATATTGATTCACTTAATTGAAGTCCTTGAATATATAGTGCATGAGTTAATTTTAAAAAATATCGAACTTTTTAATTATTTTTTCATCAAAAATCTCGTAAGTATTACTCAAGAGAATGAATTTCTCTTGAAAATCTCATATCTTCGTATTAATTAAGACGAGAGAATAACGGATATATTTAAAGTTCTTCAATTTTAAAATGTGAAAAGCGATGAGTTTCACTAACGCAAACCTTAGTTGAATCAATTAACATAAGAAAAGTTTAGATAATAATCATAAAATACTCGATAGGAGAATTAATTTGTTATTTATTAGGAAACAATTTATCAGCTCTAGTAAAATAAATCATTTTATACTACTAAAGAAAAGGAAAAAAAACCAAATTAATTGAAATGCAACGTAATGACGACATTATTTATGTCAATCGTAATTTATCTCTCCGATGACGTAATACGGAGTCTAATCACGTTGCGACAGCCATGCATGCATTCTCGCTGTACACGCTTATCACACGTTTTCTATTATAAAATAATTAACGTTTTAGAAATTAATAAAACTCAAATTTAAGGATTAGAGGAAGGTGACGAAGTCCAGATTCACGAAGGATATACGAACTTGAGTAAAATTATTCAGAAATTATCCGTCTTTAGGGAATTGGATCAAATAAGTTGATTCAATCAAAAAATCAGTGAATTGGTTATGTCTCCAATTCAATTTTGACCAATAAACTAGTAAGCCTTTAAATCGATCTTGAACTTATAAAACTAATTGGTTCACCAATTTAATTTTTACTAAATATTATTATATATTTTTAAAAATCTCCAAAAATTTAAATTATTATGAGAATATTTAGGATTTGTATAAATATATATATGTGTAACATGCCTTAAATATTTTAATACTATATAATATATTTTTTAATATTTTAATATATGTAATATGTAAATTATTATATATTTTAAATATTATTGATTCGATTACAATCCGACTATTAACCCATGAACTAGTACTTTAACTGGTTCAATAACTAATCTGATTGTCTGAACCATGAAAATAATTCAAGACTTGCTAGTTTACTATATATTAGAGAATAGAGAGTGGCTTTTGACTAATTAACGTAAATTAATACACATGATCTCCATTATAAATTAATATAAATGTTCATAACTGTACGAACGCGATATATAGAATCTTGGAATCATGAATAATCCTTATTTTGTTATACGTTGGATTAATTAATACTTAATTATTGTTGGTATAAACCAGCGGTGTTGACTGAAGAACAATTTTCTTATTTGTTATACTTGGGTGCTTCTAGATTGTTTTACTTTTACACCTAAACTTAATAGTGATATATATTGTTATTCTTCTTGTTTTGTGAAAATAACAAATTACAATTTATAGCAATTTAGCACCGATATCAAAGCATGCAAATTAAAAATGCATTTATTTCTCAAACTATTAGTTTGCAGAAAGATAAGGTGCCTCACTGTTACATTGTTTTATATCATGGATATATTGTTTTTAATTAATTTTGTTTAAATTGAGATCAAACTTGAACTATTGTATTTAAAAGACGATTTTAATAAGATGGATGTCAAGAATAAGACTCAATGAACAACATATATAGTTGACCCGGAGTGATGAACTCTGCAATTTCATCTTTGAATTTGTTGTAGTTATTGCCAAAAAAATTTGTTAATCATATCATCAGAGGATATGTATAACAGTTCAGTGAATAAAACCTAATCACTGTACGGTAAAGATCAACATTGACGACAACTTCTTTGTCAATTCTAGTGGCATAGTCTTGATTGAATTCACAGCTTCTTGATTGAATTCACAGCTTCGAGAATGAGGAATTAATGACAAGGAAAGAGATTAAATATTGGGCTTAATTAAGCTAAGTTTATTTTGAAATGTGTTTATTTATTTATTTATTTATTTCGGTTTGAATTGAGATTAAGTTTGAATTTCTTCTATTTAAAAACGACTTTTAATATCATTAAACCAGGTTTCATTTATGACAATATACTTCATTTAACGTCGTCGTTTAGGTTTGGACTTGATATTGGGCCCAATCCGATTCCATCCCGGGTATATCGCCAAAAAAAAAAGTTTTACCTTTTCTATACGTTGTATACTATTTATATTGTAAATAAGCAATGTTGAAATTAATTTATGAACACTCTCATTATAATTCACATTCTCAGTTTAAATTAATATAATTTGTGAGTTCCATTGCTCACTTTCTTAGTCAATACGCTTTGGACTATTCAGCAGGATTTGGGGATGGACAAGTCTTCAGTTCTAATTTATGAGAAAATGGACAATTCATCCCCCAAAAAAAAATATTTTCTATTACTTAGTTCTTAAAATTACGTCTTGTTAAAATCCGTAAGTGAATGTGTTAAAGGCTTTTTATATTTATTTGAATATCTCTCTCTTCTTAAGTTAGCTTTTTAGAGTGAGTTAGATTCAAATATTATTCTTAACATAATCTTAGAGTCAATTAATCTACCAATAGTGGACTATCCATATTGGACCACCTATTGTTTTTCGTGTTATTTCACATTTCAGTTATCCTATCCTAGGTGTGTAGTTGGAGGGGGGTGTTGAAATCCCACATTGATGAAGAAAATGTGTTAAAGACTCTTTGTATAGACTTGACATCCTTCCTCTCTTAAGATATTTTTAGAGTGAGTCAAGTTTAAGTATCATTTTTTAACATAATATCAAAGTTGGGTTAATTTTTTAATAGTGAACTACTCGTGTTGAGTCACATATCGTTATTTGTATAGTTTCACACTCTAATTGTCATCTTGGGCTTGCAAAGAATGTGTTAAAATCTTACATTGAAAAGCATAATATGTTCTAAATACCATTCTTAATATAGTATCAGAGTCACTTGATCTTCTAATAATAGATTGTCCGTGTTAAGCCACTCATAGTTTTTCATGTAGTTTCCTACTCCAAATGCCTAGTTCTAGGCATGTAGGGGGTGTGTTGAACTCCTATATTGATAAAGAGAATGCATCAAAGACTTTTTATATGAACATGGACATTTTTCTCTTCTCAAACTAAATTTTGAAATAAGTTAGGTTAAAATGCCATTTTCAATACATCAAACAAAATTACCATTTTTATAGTTCAAAATAAAGCATGGTGCTCGTAAACGGGTTGGTCCAACTAACCCAACCAATCTGCAACTCCAAGTGGTCCAAAAACACTAAAAATTTATAATGTCTGAAGGGAAGGAATTTTCAGAAATCAGTGGAACTGTATGAAAAATAAAACCATTTTAAATATTTTTTGTAGAATTTTATTTTGAAACACGATAATAAAAAAAAGTGATAATACTACGAATTCAAATTTACTATGGTTTCCAATTATGACATAGTAATTATTCTACATAGAACAAAAATTGTCTACTTATATATTGATTTTATTACTATAACCAATTATTTTACATTTAACGCTTTATTACATTTTAATTAAGATTCATAGCCATCACTCTAATATATATGAGAAAGTGGAGAAGCACACTAAAGATAAGCTAAATTGAAATGAATAGTACGTTTTATTAATCTTAGTTTGATTTTTTTTTTTTCAAAGAAGCATTTTAAAAGTAAAATTATTCAAAAGAATTAAATTTGAAAATATCCTTTACCATAATATATATCATTTAAAACAAAAACAAAAAACTGAGACACTATAAAGTGAAAGAACCACTTCAGGTGGTCCTATTCTGCAATGCACAAAATTAGAGCCATAATTTGTTGGGAGGAAGGTGGGGACTAAAATGCTAACAGAGATTGGGTCTAGTAAAAAAAGTTAGTCTTCTATAAAATAAATCAAGATTTAAATTTTTGTTGAAAGAAATGCTCTAATTTAATATGGATAGTACCTTAAGTAATATTGTCTCCATTAGATGATGTTTAAGGACGCATATTCTCTCCTATGTCTTTTACACACATAAGACTCTAATTACACATCATAACCGTTAAATGTTGCATTCAATGATCATAATTTTTCTTGTTCTTTTCAATTTTTTTAATTACATTGATCGTTCGATTTAATCTAACAGTCATCAGATAAAATCGTGAACGACCCATCTAATAGCCCTGTTACGACTTGGAGCCTTCTAAGGGGCAAGAGGGAATTCGATTCCTAATACCTACGGGAAAAAGATAATAGTAATAAAGAAGGTGGGGACCAAAATGTAAAACCCATAGATGTAAGTGCATACTAGACCACATTTTCTCGGTCCTCAATTCATGTGGACAACTTTTTGAGAAATCGTTGCAGCCCAATTAGCTGCTTCATTTGCGGATCTTCGGATTCCTTCTATTCTCAGACTTGTCATGATTACGTGGCCTAAATTTAGATTTTTTTTTAAGTATTTATATATAATTATTAAACATAATAAGCAGATAGCAACTCTTAAATATATTTTGTTATGTTGTGCTAAGCTGTAAAAAATTTACTTATTATATTCTTATTAAGAAACTTAATACCAAGAATATAAAAAATATACTTAAATTCTCCCCCTCTTTTTTATTTTACCTTAATCGACATAAAATAATTAAAATTAAGAAAAATAAGAAGTAGCTATTTAAAATTTCCAAAAGTAAAACGATTCAAATAATAATAATATGTATATTATCTTCTCAAATATATTTTTGACAAAAGAGAAAAGAGGGTGGGTTTAGCACAAAACTATCTATATGAGGCAAAAATGCATGACTCAATCTCCTATTACTGTTAAGTAATCTAACAATATTCAATAGGTGCAAACAAGTGAAATTTATATAGATTTTACTTCAAGCGGCTAGCATCGGACTACGTTAGGCCGCCCAGTACTCTATTGTACAGTAAACAACTTGATCCTCGAAAATGAAAAGAGACATGCATGTTGTTATTGAGTGGTGAAGTGGGCAGATAAGTTATTGATTATATAGAAATAAATAAATAAAAGATCATGTGTTGGAAAGAGTAGGGTTTTAGAAAAGGTTGTTTTAGACAAATAGAACCCATGAGTTTAGATCTCTTATCATGTGCACCACTCCACCTTTTGGCTTTTATATGTTGACATATGTGTGTGTGTGTGTGTGTTTATATTATATATCCATCAACCTCTCTGCAGCTTTCATTATCTTTTTCATTCTATATCCACCACACAAATCCCCTTCCAATATCTTGTACACCACGCATCGATATCACAAAATATTCTACTTAAATTATTGAAGTATGTATGTTTTTCGAAATTAAAAAAAGTCATCGGTTGATTGAATTAAAGCTAATGGATGTTGAGTTTGTCTTTTTCAAATATCCTATATATGAGCTCCCCAAAGTCAAAATTTTATAGTATCAGAAAATCTTGAAAAAAAACTATTTTAATTATTATTGATTTTTTCGTGTGTTTGGTAAGGTGTACTATAGATGTAAAAGATAAAACAATGAACTCTCTCTTTTCTCTTTTTCATGATTCTCCTGTCCATAGCTTCCCCAATGGAAAACCAGTCATGAAAAGAAAAAAGGAGAGAAAATGTCGAATTTGCCCTTCCTCTTCCTTATCTGCTATCTCGCCGTCACTTTGTCACTCACGACAATAGTAATTTACACACTAGAGTTTCAGTTTTCCTCAAGTTTTATCTCTCTCTCTCTCTCTCTCTCTATATATATATATATATATATGTATGTATATATATCTTGCAATGTTAATGTACTGGTTAAATTGATAATCTTTGGTTGCAGTATTTCATTTTTTTCCTAACTTATTTGAGCTTCCTTTCATGGTAGCCATTAGGGTCAGCAAAGTCTGTCATGGGTATTAAATGTATGACCAGTATATGTGATTTAGGGCAAAAACTAAATTGCGTTTCTAAAAATTATCAGGTTTTGATGGGGAATGAACATTTAAGATGACTAAAGAGGATTTTGAATTTAAGAAAGAGCCTCTGCCTCTATATTATTTCAAAACTTGTCCACACCCACATTAGGAATGCCTGTCGGTCGACCTACACGCAGTCGACTGCCTGCTGCAAGTCGATCGACCGACCTGTTGCAGCTGGCCGACCGCCTGGTAGCAGGCCGGTCGACTAGCTTGCAGCAGGCAATTAACCGGCTAGCAGGACATGTGTAGACGTCACGAATTCTCATATGGATAATTTAGTCATTTCTTTATAATTTTTCTTTTTCTTTTTTTAAAAAATACATACCAAACACAGAAAATATTTCATTCCTACTCTATTTTCTATCTCATACCAAACATATTTTTTTTCATTCTCTTTTCTCTCTTCCATTTTCTTTTCCTTTCCATTTTTCTATTTTCTTTCCATTCATACTCTTTCATGTATACCAAATGGCCCCTTACTTTTATTCTCACATTTTTCTTGCTCTCAATTTCCTTAGCTAGATAACAAATATTTTGTACAAAAAGAAGAAATGAAAGGAAATAAAAATGGAATATTTCATTAAAATTCCTCAATTTGAAGAGAGAGAGAGAGCTTAGTGCTTATAAAGAGTAAGATTCAGTAAAGCTTATAAAGAGTAAGATTCAGTAAATCGGACCAATCATTAAATCAGTTAAAACACTAGTTCAAGGGTCAACATTTGACTAAAATTAAACTGATAGTACTTAAAATATATTATAATATTAAAATATATAATTAATATATATGTTACGTATATTAAAATATAAATGTATATAATATATAATATTAAAATATTATAGGCATATTACATATATATATATATATATATATATGTATATCAATCATAGATATTTTCTTAATAGCTTAAATTTTCTAGAAATACATAATAATATTCAATAAAATTCAAAAAATAAAACCAGTTGAGCCAGTTGGTTTTATTAATTTGAGATCGATTTGACTAATTTTTTACCAATTCAAACACCGATTGGTTCACTGATTCAAGCCGAATCGATTTACCAATTTTCTAGTTGAACCAATTAGTTCGATCCGATTGTTTGAAGACTGATAAAGAAAATAATATAAACAATTTCCCACTTTCTTTTCTTTTTGATCCCCCACTAGCCTCAATGAACAAGCCACTTGCCTGCAATTGAGAGTGGACATCAATTCTAAAGTATAAGATACGCTATTACATATTTGTAAATTCTTGTAACAAAATTTAATTAACAAAAATCGAATATAAAATTCTTAGCATCGATGCAACGTTCAAGATAATCGCTATACATTACTAGAATCAATATGATGAACGTCTACTATATTATAAATAGTGTGCTCATATAGCTCAGTTGCATGTTAATTATGCTTTCAATTCCACATGTGATTTCAATAATAAGATAAAACTAGTATGATCTATATATACAAGCATAAACATATATAACTGCTTCTTTAATAATGGGAATAGAATGTGACATCTAGCTACCACATAATCATTCTAACAATCAAACTTAATCATGATCTATAGTGATTATGCATACATGAATTATTCTGTATGCAAGGTAGGTGCCGTGAAGGAGTTAATTAATAATATTTTATGTCTATTTATATTTTCCATCACTTCAAAAATGAACAAAAAGCTTGAGAGTGACAAACAATTGTACTGCCAACAGAAACAACATTAACTAATTTACATTTAATACTTGTTACGATCATATTAAAAATAAGTCTATCATTGAACTGATTGGAGTACTAATTTACAGTTTATTAGTTTAATCATGGTTAAATCAAGATCAAATCAATAATAATTAAATATATATATATTATATATTAAAAATATATAATACAATAAATTAATAAACATTTTCATACTTAATCTTAGAAAACTTATCTTATTATTATTATTATTATTTTTTAATTGTTTTCTTATTTGTTTTTGTGACAAAAATAATATTATTATGAAAAAATAATTAAGAAAAATAGAATATAACATGATGGAAAATAATAAAAAAATAAAAGTTGCTAAATCTCATAGTGTAAGAAATAATTGTATTTTTTAAATAGTAGATTTTTTTTTGCAAAAAGCAATTTAATGAATTTACCAATTCACTAATTTTTTTATTAGTCAATTTTTTAGGCCAACTGGAACAAACTAGTAATCAATTTCTAATCGAATCAATCGATTCAGTTCAATTTTATAGCCTATGTTATTAATATTGATCAGAGTCAATATGAAACGAGACTGTTTGTACGTCATTGATTGGATAAGTAAATAATTAAGGACAGATTAAGACTATAGGTATATATAGTATTAAATTAAATTTAAACTTAAATGTCTTGGTGTATTTAAAAATAAATAAATACAGATTTTAAGTATTTATTATCAAACTTATTTTAATTAAAAATAAAGGGAATGGTTAGTTAAAAGCCTTGGCTCCCAAAAGAAACAAAGCAGCTGATTGGTTGGCAGATTCAATATTTGCCTTTTTCTTTTCACAACTTTGTGTTCAAATTTGAACGCTCCTTCACCACCTTTTTACATTGCTCTTTATATATACTTTTTTTTAAAAAGAAAAAGAAAGATTGATATAAATTACTTGAATTATATTGAGTTAGATAATTTGATATTACTTAACAAATAGACTAGACTGAATATTTGATATTATGATATTTATATTTTATCAGGTAAATTATATAAATATTACTTATATAATTTAAATTACAGTTTGAGTTAGAATATCAATTTGAAAAAGTACTTACTTATTAAAATAACAAAAGGATCAATTCTGAAATAATGTCTTCCTTTGCGTGAATCATTAAATTGTGAATCTATTAATGCAACAATCATCTGATTTTAAAACTTTGCAGTCAAATATGTTCAAATAAAAAATATCTCCACACTATAGAATATATCATGCATTACGCAAATATCATTTTTTCAAATTTATAATGGTACGCAATATGTGTTGTAAATGTTAGAAGGTTATAAATTCTACTTTTGCTCTGATGTCACTTGTTAGAATTTTATAAATTCTACTTCAAACCACCTTAACCCATATTAGTTTATGATGAGAATGAAATCAGAAATTTATCTAATGAATCTATAGAGTCACAATCAATGGGGTAACGAGATTTTGATATTCTAATTGTAATTTTTGTCTTAAGTTTTCTTTAGGTTCTATTTAATGGGGAAGAAGGGAGTGGTGAATTGTTACAATTGGGGACCATGATCCATTGTAAGTAACTAATAAATTTAGTTATTGTTGTCAAAAATTTTGAAACAGCACAGTGATAATCTGAGTCGTGTCTTTACATTGGACACAGATTCTTTTGAGAAAATGTTCTCAGACCACATAACAGCAGAAATTTAAAGAGAAGCATAACCCATACTATGAAAGAGAGTGAGAAGAGAGAAGTACAAAATTGTTTCTGACTTGATGTGTGAAATGAGGAGGAGGAGTTCTCATTTTATAGCTGCTGAACAATAATGAGGCAAACAAAAATTTTAATAAAATTAAAATTCGGTTTCGAAAATTAATAGACAGTTTCAAAAAATTAATGAGCAGTTTTTAAATATTTAAATATATTTAAAACAAATAAAACAAAACTGTCAACCCTTAATTTTCTGACATTAATCCAACTTAATCAATGGGATAACGATGTTTTGATGTTCTAATTGTAATTTTTGTCTTAAGTTTTCTTTAGGTTCTATTTGATGGGGAAGAAGGGAGTGGTGAATTGTTACAACTGGGGACCATGATCCATTGTAAGTAACTAATAAAATTAGTTATTGTTGTCAAAAATTTGGAAACAACACAGTGATAATCTGAGTCGTGTCTTTGCACTGGACACTGTCCTTAAGGAAATTATTCCGTGACCACAGCAAGATACTGCTTTTACAGAACTCTTTCTAGGGTTAAACAGATTCTTTTGAGAAAATGTTCTCAGACCATAGAATAACAGAAATTTAAAGAGAAGCATAACTCATAAAGTGAAAGAGAGTGATAAGAGAGAAGTACAAAATTATTTCTGACTTGGTGTGTGAAATGAGGAGTAGGAGTTCTAATTTTATAGCTGCTGAACAATAATGAGGTAGACAAAAATTTTAATAAAATTAAAATTCGGTTTAAAAAATTAATGGACAGTTTCAGAAAATTAATGAGTAGTTTTAAATATTTAAATATATTTAAAACAAATAAAACAAAACTGTCAACTCTTAATTTTTTGATATTAATCCAACTTAATTTTATAATAATAAAATTCGCCTAAAAATAAATTAAAAAATATTTCTCCAGAGCTTGAATTCATGTGAGCTTATGTGCGCAAGAGCTCACATCTTCCCAACCTCTTCATTAGCCTACGAACATAAGTTAGCATATAAATTATCTTTCCCTCCTTACTCTAAGCAATGTGGGACTTTTAGCTTTCTCTTTTGAAATACGAATCTTTTATGAGGCTATTTTCACAACAATTATTTTTCAAGTTTTGTTCAATTTCTAATTCTACCCCTTATCAAATTAAAAATTACACTCTGATATCTCCACTTATATATTTCATGACCATTATACCCTCAAGCAAAATTTATTTTCAATTAGATTACTTTTTACTTTTGCTTATTTAAATGATAACCTAACACATTTTAATATTATATATGGGCCCCGATTAGATAAATATATCTAACAGTAAAAGCTAGTGTATTTCAAAAAGAGTGTGACTTGAAGTTATACCTCACTTATTCGCTTGGAATAAAATAGTGAGACATCTTATATATCTACATGTTGTAATTGACTTATAAAGAGCTAGAAAAAGAGATAGGCTCGCACACCCACATTGTCCATCTAATCTAGTGCAAATCAGCAATTTCTCCTGGGTACACAAGACATATCAGATGGTCCAAGTTTTACTTTATTTTAATTATTTTTGTATTTATCTCAACATGGTTTATTATTTATTTATCCTCAACTTTTTTCCTAATGTCTCTATTTTTTTTTTAGAAAACACTTTGAATTACATGACTCTTCTCTCTCTGATGTTCTAGTTCATGAATTATATCAGAAAAACTTGTTTCATCCTAAAAGAAAATTTTGCTATTATAAATATTTTTTAAAAAATAATATCTTATAATACGACTCAATTTACGTCCATCATCACTTTATACAATAATATGGACCCTACCGCATCGATCCCTACAATGTGATGGATCTTTATATATATATATATATATATATATATTAACGTATATGACTGCAAACTTTTTAATATCGAATATTATAAAGGATAGGATAGTCACCAACTCACCATTTCTTTTCCATATTTGGAAACCTAATGAAATATCATTATGTTATATTTTAGAATGATATTTCGTTAGACACAACTTTTTTTGTGCGATAAATAATTCCCAAAGAAAAAAAAAAGCGCTTCGAGACGATACAATATATAAAAGTGAACTATCATGAAACACCAATTCTAAAATACAGCAGACGCTCAAAATTACTTTTTCTTGGAGTTCTTAGTCTCTGAACCCATTTATTATATATATATATATATATATATATATATATATATATATATATATAAAGAAAATTTGAAACGACTTATTTTGTTAAGTTAATATTTAATATGAAATTTAAAAACAATTGTAAAAATTTTTTAAAATATTCATATAATTTAATACATGTTCAATATACTTATATATTGCTCAAATATAATAAATAATACATATATACATATATATATTATGATGAAAAGTTTTGAGACTTTCAAGTTATTACTATATCAATAAAATAAAATGCAAAATATAACATAAGAAATAAAAGTTAAAATTTATATAGGAAAGTAGGAAGTTAAAAAAAGTTAAAATACATAGTTTATAGGCGAGAATATAGTATTATAAATATGAGCGTTTGAACATGAAAATGAGTCCCTTAAAAATATTGAAGTCATTTTAAGGGTTTGCTAACTAACTCCATCAGTGAACACTATAAAAGAGGAAGATATGGATTTTAAAAAATAAAATGAAATTGGGTTAAATTAATATATTTGATACATTTTTTTTCAATATATTATACTCAAATTTTATGATATGTTGACACATAATACAAAAACCTCTTACACAGTTTACTTTTTGTCAAATTAATTAATTTTTTATACAACAAGAGATTGTAAATTTATTCTTAACATAATAGTAAAGACAATTAAATTAATGTTAAGTTCTAAAATTAAATATGCACACATTATGCGGAAAGTTAACTTCAATGAAAAAGAAGCTATAAAAGATCAAATTGTAATAACTGAAACAAGAAGAGTACTAAATAAAATTCAGTCAATTGTCAAAAAATATTAAGGTAATTTATCCTTAATTATAAGATTTCCCAAATTCAGAAGTTTCAATTTTTTTTTAATGACAATGGGGCTTGAATCCTAGCCTATGACATCATAATATCTAATTCCATATCACTTGAGCTATACTTTTGATAGTAAAAATATTTTAGTTGTATCCGAAATAATTATCTTATAAAATCTTGGTGTTTATTATTAAATTTCTTAATCAAATTGTGAGATAAGTAAATATATAATTTTCAAATTCTTATACATATTATATTTTTTTAATTAAAAAATCTAAGACTCATGAGAACATAATTAGGCGCTATTATAGTTTCTGTTTTGAGATTCAATCAAAATCTATAGGAAGATCTCATCTGAGTCAATCTGAATCCAAAGATCCGATTCTTCCGATCTTGCCCCTGCAACCGCTTTGATCAGGTCACTTCATTCTTGATCTTCCCCAAATTACCCTTCTTCTTTTTTAATTTTAAACCCATTAAATAATCTAAGTTTGTTTTTTCATTTTCCCCATTCTTTCAGTTTTGCTGCCAATGATTAAAATGAAGTAAGCAAGACATGACGTGGGTTCTATTAAAAAAAAAACCCACAATAAATTACAATAGAAATAATACTAGATTAATATTTATTACATTAATATTGAAAATAAATTCTTTTTTGAAAATATTTTGAAATGTTTACATTTTTATGATGATCTTAAACTTAATTTAAAAAATTATAATGAGATTTTTTTTTTGTCAAATTATTCTTTTGGTCCTTATAGTTTCACTTGATTTTTAATTTAGTTTCCATAATTTAATAATTTGTAATTGAGTCCTTATAGTTTCATAAAATTTTAATTTAGTTTTTGTTTTTAAACTTTTGTCTATATTTCATTAAATTTTTTTAATGTGGCTAAACATATGTATATTAACACTTTAAATATATATAATTTACGCCAACTATAACATCTCATATTTTCCTCTATTAAAGTTATGTTTTCTTTATTAAGTTGAAAATGATGTTAGAAATTAGTAAAATATACTTTTGGAATGCCTATAAGCAAGTCATCAAGAAAAGGCATAAAAAATTAGGATAAATGAGCTAAGATTATAAGAAAAATAAAGTTTTAAGGGAATTAGTCGACTAATGGTAATAGCCAGTCGACTAATAGCATCAGAAACAAGTTAGGTTGCTGATATCTGCAATCAGTCAACTAATTACTCTCTGTCAGGATGAAATTTTAGATGCTGAAGTAATCAATCAACTAATCGGGTTGGATCAGTCGACTAATGGCACATCAATCTACTAATCGTGAGCAATCAATTGACTAATCGCCTGCTGGAGTGTGAAAGTAAGTTGGTTTTAACCAAAAAATTAGTGAAAAATTGACTAAAATGCCCCTAATATGCCAAGGAAGCTCAGAAATAAGAAAATAAGGGTAAAAGAGAGATTTCCATGCTAAAGGGACTCTTTAAACCTTTTAGAAGCAAGTAGACAGAGAGAAAGAGAGAATTCTAAATTTTTAGAGAAGAGAGAGAGAGAAACGTGGAGAAGAAGAATAAGGCAGAGAAGAGAGTTCTAGTTGGTTTCTAGCGAGAGAAATCATCAAAAAATAAGTTTCCTAGATTGATTTATCTAATTTAGATAAATTCTAGATGGTAGAATTGTGATTTTTCGGACTAAGGAAAGAAGAGAGAAAAAGGAGTTGGTATGAAAACTAATGAAAACAAGGAATCTTAGAAGGAACTAGAAGATATTACACAAATTCCAGCTTTTGGAAGAATTAAGGTAGCTAGTTATTCATAAAAGCAATTTATTTTCAGTTAGTTATCATGCTTGTGTATGATATGCTGTAGTTATGCTAAATCTTCCATAAATGTTTAAAAATATGCTTTCTCATGAAAGTAGAACTTGATTCCTTATGAGATGAAGTAATATCTCATAGGATATAGTGAGCTCTCTTCTTGAGATAGCTAGAAAGCAAGTTTTTCAGTTATTTATCATACTTTTATATGATTCAGCAAGTATGTATATTTTGAAGTTTCTATGAGAATAAAGAATTAACTTTCTCTTGAAAAGTAGAGTTTATGTCTTCATGGGATGACAAAACCAGAAATTCCTCATGAGATGACATAAATACCTCATAGGATGTAAAAATCCTTATGAGAAAACAGAACCCCAGAAATTCCTCATGAGATAACAGAATTCCTCATAAGACGTAAAATTCCTTATGTGATGACAAAACTGAGAATTCTTCATGGGACATTGAGTACTTTTTCTGAGAAAGTAGTCAAGTAGCTAAAGTAGCCAAGTAGCTAAATTAGCAAAGTATAGTGCACTATACAAGAAGGTCTCTGACACCAGTTATGTGTCTAGAAATCAATTTATGTTTCATAAAATGAGTTTGCTATTGAGATTGCTTTATGTTAATTTTTTTATGTTCATGGAAGTGAGACATATTCATTGATAACTGTTTTTATGATTGAAATGGTTTATGAAATGTTTTCTTTAGATAAACTAGCTACTGAAATTATATATCTTATGATTTTATATTATCACTAACTATTTCAGAAGTTGAAGTAAGAAATGTGAGAGAAAACAGAAAGAACAAATTAGTAGACTTGTTAAGTAGTTATTTAGTGAAGAAGATGTTATATAAACTTTTAGAGATTTATGCACATTTGGTGTGTATATGTATCGAAATATGTGAGTTGTATATAAAACTCATATATTGTAGTTCCATTATAGAAGTAAAATTGAAAAAAATGTTGAAGAAGTATTGTAGATTACATGTATTTTGAGACAAAATGATTTTATCATGTTTTCATGTTGTTATTTTCTAAGGATTTGAAGTTCAGAGCACATCAGTCGACTGATACTCCTTTATCAGTCGATTGATGCCCCTCGATTTTAGATATATGCAGACTTAAAGGCAATTAGTCGATCGATAATTCCATATCAGTCGACTGATCGTTCTCTGCCTAACAATAATTTTGTATTGAAGAATTGTTTCAAGTTTTCCTTATTTTTTTATGCAATCAGATATTTTATAAGGATTTTTAGAAAAATCTCTTGGTTTCGCCATAATTTTTCCAAAATTCATCTTACAATTTTTCTTAAACTGTATAAATCTAGTAGACGTTACACCAACAATACAAAAAAAGTGGATAATTAAGTGATATTAACTCACATATATATGATATGTGACACAACTTATGTTAAATAATTATGACAAATTCATTTAAGTCATGTATATTCTCAATATTAAGATGATATATAATTGGTTTTATTACCAAAATTTAACAAAAATATTGACAACATTTTAATAATAGGGATTGAATTAAAAAAAATTGCGAAACTATAAGACTCAAGTACAAATTTTTAAACTATAAGGATCAAATTAAAAATTGAATAAAACTATAAGTACTAAAACCATGATTTAACCTTTTTTTTATAAAACATAGTGAGAATATTAAAAGGAAGCATATTTAAATTGCATGCTTTATATAATTAGCCACCAATTTATTATATATGCTAATAATTAAAATAATGTGCTTTTTTGCAATTAATTAAAAAAAATTAGAAACCTACGCCTTAGGGCACGAATGGTGATCCAAAAAACATAAGACTCATTTCAATATCAGTGTCAATATTTGTTACCCTCCACAGAGTATACTTATATCATCCAATTAAAAAAAAAAAACCAAAAAAATTCTCCCTCTATATTTTATTTACTAGTGTTATGAACTTATGTTCATGGCCTAATATCTAACAGTAAAATGAAAAGAAAATAAATAATTAAAGCTGATGAAGATGTTGTGGGTTCCACAAAAAATGTGGGCCCTCAATTTATCTAAGAAGGAAAGAAAAGGAAGGAGAAGAGTGAAGTGTGGATTTATGGAATCATAATTACATATCGTTTTGTACTATTTGTGTGGTTCTCTGTCTTCCCTCCTAAACTATTTCAATTGTTCCACCACCAAGTGCACATGTTTCTTCCTGCTAGAAATTTTTTAAAAAATAAAGGAAAAATACACTTTGTTCCCGCAATTTTTTTTAATTATGCAAATCCCATGAACTATGAAACTCAACATAAAATTCTTCTAAACTTTTTATTTCCTGTGAAAAAAAAAAGTTCTTTCGTCCAATAATCTATTAGTTTGACTAATGATCAATACTGATTGAGATGAAAAAATTACCACGTCAGCAGCTGACATGAAAAAAAAAATGCCACATCACCCTTGACTCGACCCATAACCCTACACAAACCCATGGCTAAAATAATTTCATGTTCACTGTCTGTCTCCGAGTCAGGTTAAGAGCGATGTGACATTTTTTGTTTATGTTAGTTACTAATGTGTTTAAATATAGTTGACATGGTAATTTTTTTTATCTAAGGTAGGGTCAACTATTAGTCAAATTAATGGATTATTAGATGGAAGAACTTTAATGCATGAAATTGAAAGTTTAAAGAGATTTTGTGTTAAATTTTATAATTTATGATAGTTATCTGCACAATAAAAAAGATTTATAAGAAAAAAGTGTATTTTTTCTCAGAAAAAAAAGTTTAAAATAGTAAAGAGTAAACATTTATGTTACTTAGAATTGAAGTTTAAAAGTCACTCAATTTATCACGTTATATTTTGTATTTTGTTTTTTGAAGTTCAGAAGTATAATGTTACGTTTTAGTGTTTGAAATTGAAATTGCAATTAGATATTAATTTTTTGATCAAATAATCTTAAAAATACCTAAACATGCTAAATATATAGGTTAAATTATTTTGTTGGTCCTTATAATTTCACTTGATTTTTAATTTGTTCCTTATAGTTTAAAATTTTGTATATGAACTTTATAATTTTACAAATTTTTAATTTAGTCATTACTATTAAACTTTTGTTGATATTTCATTAAATTTTACTAATATAGCTAATTATATGTATATTAAAATCTAAATGTACATAATCTATAACAACAAAATAATAAAAAATTAGATAATTAAATAATATTAACTCATATATACATGACATGTAATGTAATTTATGTTAAATAATTAAGACGAATATGTTGAAGTCATATATATTCCCAATGTTAAAATGGTATATAAATTGGTCATATTATCAAAATTTAATAAAATATTGACAAAATTTTAGTAAAGAGATTAAATTAAAAAATTATGAAGGTTCAATGGCAAATTTTTAAACTATAACATTTTAGATTTTGGACCGCAAAATCACATTCACATTCAACGGTGCTGATTAAGTGGGGTCTACATTTTTATTAATTCGTTTTTTTAAAGAGCAACAAAGAGACGAAGGAAAATCCATGTTGGTGCCACCCTAGATTACGCATTGCCGACCTGTACAGATTTCAAGTGCTAAATTTAGCAGCACATTGGTTTTTCCGAAAAATAAATACTAATTTTTTATTCATCAATGAAAATAAAAAATAATAATAAGTGGAGGGTGTATTAGTAATTGACTCAGTTCGAAGAAGCAGTTATGGTCCTCGAGGATTAAGGATAATAATTCGCCTCGAATCTGTGATTATTTAACAGCTGTTTCGGATTTTCAAAAAATAGCACATACATAAGAGCAGAATATGGCAGTGTAGTGTGTGTGTGTGTGTGTGGAGAGGTTACTCACTCGCTTCTTCTTCTTCTTCTTCTTTTTCTTCTTCTTCTTCTTCTGAGTATTCTGCTGAAGATGAGAGAAAGAAACGAACATCAATCTCTTGAGTTTTGAGCCTTTTACGAAGCATTTCTCTGTTTAAGCGTTAAAGGTTGGACCTTGAAGTATTTGGAGAATTGGGTGTCTTCTGGGTTTTAATGGGTATGTGCAGACTTGGAAGATGCCTATATCTTCTCTTTTTGATTCGTGCTTTTGATTCTGAAAAAGGGTTTGTGAGAATCAACTGTCTTCGATTTTTTCACCTTTTTTTTTTTGGTTCCAAAACAAAAGAGGTAGAGAATTTGAAATGCCGGAAAGGAAAGAGAAACGCTAATTGGGTGTTTATATTGTGTTTGAAGAGTGGTGCTTAAAGCATTTGAAGAACTGAGTGTGCTAATTCGGAAGATGTCCCTCTTTACCTGCTCCTTTTGATCCCCGTTTTCGAAATTTTGATTCTGAAAAAGGATGTTTGAGACACAACTAAGTTCGATTTATGCAACTTTTTTTCAAAAAAGGAAATTGGAATGCCAGTTTCTTTTCACATTCTTCAAATTTTCTTCCATTTTCCCAGAATCGGCTATCAGTTCTTCTGTTTTTGCGGGTGATTTGCTCGGAAATAACGCTTTCTCTGTTTGGTGTCTGTATCTTTTGCATGTGATTTTTAAACCAGAATGGTCTGTGTTCATTTCCAAATTAAGACAAATGCCCGTATCTCCATCACTGAAAACCCTTCCTTTCTTGGGTTTGACATGGAAAAACTGAAGAAAATCTAGTTCACTATCAAGTGTTTTTCTTTTTGAATTTTGAATCATCTTCCTCTCCTTCTGTGTTAGTTTGTTGCTTGTAACTAGATGAAGAACATCAATTTTTCATATTTCTTTTTTGGTATGTTGAATGTCTTGCTGAGGACTAATTGATTTGGTTCTTTTCTGTTGACATTATTGGGCTTAAGATTTTCCCTTCATTGTTTATGTTAGTCTGAAATGGTTTTGTTGAGTTTATTGTTAATTTTCACGTTAGTAGTGACAACTGACGAGAGAATACATGGATATTTCAGACTACACAAGGATTGTTTTCGATAAGATTCAGAAATTCGAACCCGAGCACGCCACGAAGATCGTTGGCTACCTCCTCCTGCAAGATCATGGTGAGCAGGAAATGGCTAAAATGGCTTCATGCCCTGACCATTTGATAAGAGAAGTGGCATTTAAGACCAAAGTGGAGCTTCAAAGGTTGGCTGCTAAATCGTCCATTTTTCCGGTCTTACCTCCCATGAACCCTCCACATCAAAGTTTAAGCCAATTATCTGTAATTTCTTCGAGAAGCCCTACTTCTCCAGCAAGCTTCCCGATTGCCTCGGCCTTTTGGGAACCACAGTATACTACTAACAATGGGAATATGGATTTTATGGCAATGGCTTATGTGGACTGTACCCCAGAACTTCAGAAGCCGACCCAGTTTTTTGGTATAGAGAATCATTTAGAACCTGTGAATGGTGGAACTACCGGCATTATGAATGATTACTATAGCTTAGATGCTTCAACGGGAAATTTGAGTGTGAAATCTGGTAGAAGGTTCTCAAGTCTGTCTGAATTTCCTGTCAAGGCTTGTCACTATTTCAACAAAGGTTTCTGTAAGCATGGAAGTAGCTGTAGATACTATCACGGGCAGCTTTCCGAGAGGTTCTCTCAAATGCATGGAAATGATACCATGAATGACGACCAGGTTGTTTCACCCGGGTCCCTAGCTCAGTTAGAGATGGAAATTGTTGAGCTCTTAAAACTGAGAAGAGGCAATCCTATTACGATTGCTTCCCTGCCAATGGCATACTATGATAAGTATAAAAAGGTACTACAGGCTGAAGGTTATCTGACTGAGAGCCAGAGACATGGTAAATCCGGCTATAGTTTGACAAAGCTTCTTGCACGATTGAAAAATAGTATTCGGCTGATAGACAGGTGAAATCTCATGAATCTTACCATGTTTGCAAGAAATTGATGAAATGCTTCTCATACTTTTATATTTTGTAACTTGTTTGATCTACAGACCTCACGGGCAGCATGCAGTGGTTCTAGTTGAAGATGCTCCGAAATACCTGGAAAAAGGAGATCCTGGTCATAATATTAGTGCATCGCGACAAATTTATCTAACTTTTCCAGCTGACAGCACTTTCACAGAAGAGGATGTTTCAAACTACTTCAAGTAAATTAAATTTTTGGATGTAACAGTAACACTGCAATTTATCACTTCATTGTAGTTAATGGTTTTGTGTTGATAAATTTACATTGACTTGCTTTTATTTATAGAATTTTCGGAACTGTTGAAGATGTACGAATCCCATGCCAACAAAGAAGGATGTTTGGATTTGTAACTTTTGTTGATTCGGAAACTGTTAGGACTATTCTGGAAAAGGGGAATCCCCATTATGTTGGAGGCTCCCGCGTGCTTGTGAAACCTTACCGTGAAAAATCAAAGACCATTGACAGGTTAACTCCTTATTAATTGTTTATCGCCTCAAATCCTCCTCTAACTCCTAAAATAATGAGTGTTTTCAGTTTGTGTTTCTGATCAAAGCTCATTAATTAAGATGAAAGCTTGAAGTGACATCATAAATGTCATTAATAAAGGAAGGGATAATTGTTTTAAGTTTAAATTAAGATGAATGGACACATGCTACTTGAATACCTTGTAGAATATTCTCTTATTTGCTACTGAGGCATGCCACTTCTTTTTATTTCCACGTGCATTTCAATTTTGATGCAGGAAATACCCAGATAGAATTGAGGCTCCTGTTTGTTATTCACCGCAGTATGTGGATCTGGATTCTGAACTTAGTGCAAGTGAGTATGGAGATTTTCTAGTTTGAAAACTGTAGTTTCAGTCTTCCGTTTTATAAATTTAGAATAACTTGCCTTTCTGATAAGCTTTCTTCTTCTGATGGTACAATTATTCTAAATGGTTATGGCGACATGCATGTAATCTGCTTTCAATCTGTTTCCTTTTGTTAAAAATTATATTAAAACCATTTAGCCTAAACCCTAAACCCTAAATGAAAATTAAATTCTATGCACAAGGTATGGCAGGCCTATGCTTTTTCCAAACTTCCTAACAGATTGAAGTTTTAAAATTGAAGTGGTACATCAAACCTTTTATATTGTCTTATGCATTACTTTTGTAGTACCTAGAAGTTGTGGGAACCCGAGATTTCTGAGGAGACGGCTGTATGAAGAGCAAGAGCGGGCCCTTGAATACCAAAGGAGGCAACTTGCGGAGCTGCAGTTGGCCCAAAAACCTCTGTCGAATTCACCCTATATTGGCTATTCCATGGATGGGCTAAAAGCCTCTGAAGGTGTGTAATTATATGGATCACATGTTTGCATAATTCCAATTTCGGTTTATCTCGCCCTACCTATACTCATTGACAATACCTTGTATGTTAATGCCAATTGACATTATTTCTCTTGCAGACCCTTTTAATTTGCAGCCCACAGAAACTTTAGATTATTCTCTGAATAAGTATACAAAAACCATTATGCAGCCTACTGAATCTTTAAATTATACTCTGGATGACAAATCTAAGTATGCAGATGCCAGTTACACCGACGAGGATAGGTATGTATCAATGTCTTATAGATTTTGTATGCCCCCAAATCTTGGAGTAATAGATTATAGATATGACTTTCCATCCTTGCTGATAGATTCTCCTTACCTTTCTTGAACATCTCCAGACAATTATCCCTTCATGTTATTAACTAAGATATCATATGGGCAAAACTTATATGCAGTCATGTGTTGATTAGGTTTCTAATAGAAGTATAACATTTTGACATTTATTTCCAACTCAACATAATACTTATTTTGAGATTTTGAGGTGTTAGGTTAAATTTCTGGGGGAAAAAGGGCTGCTTCTGAGTGAAAGTACTTTTCCTTTGTAGACTTGCCAAACACTATAACATTGGTAAATGCCCTTATCGATTAGTTTTGTCAAACATGAACTGATTTTCTCTCACAAACTGTACCTTTCTTGACACAACGCAAATGTCCTTGTCTCTTTATAAATATATATGTACTTTTATATTTTGCAGTAGTGAAGGATTCAATCTCCCGGACAGCCCGTTTGCACTTCGTTAGATAGCGGAATTTCAGCAATCATATAGATTCTGAAGGTAATACAGGAGAAATATAGAGATACAGCAGCCCAAGGCCAAAAGCAGCATCTTTAGTTTGATACATAGTATAGCCCTTTCATTGATCTCTTCTCAATTAGCTTGTCGTTTTAGTGGCAGTCTGCAGCAAGTACATAAAAGCTGAAGAAGTAACTGGAAAAAGAATTCCTCTTCAGTTCTTGAATTGGTGGGAAACAACAGAAAGGCAATATGATACATGTAAGAAGGTTATAGTTTTTAGTCACAGAAAGAAGGCAAAAGGTTTCTTTTTTATAAGGTTATGTAGTTGGGAGCTTTATGAAGCAAGTAGTGGATGAAAGAAAGTAAGAAACTTGGTATATCCATAGTTTTTTAGAGTTTGAAGCAGCTTTTAGAATCTTTGGCCCTTGACAGAGAGGAACCATTAACTCACTGAGAACAAGTTAAATAATTGTTTATACTAATTCCAGCATTAGTGTTTGGTATTCTCGTACCATCAACTTTTGGTGTATCTTTTCTATTGTGTTCATGTCCTCTGTTTTCCCTCCATGGGGAAAAAGGGAAAAGAATGTTTATGAATGCCTAATGTTCTGTTACTTTCCTAATAGAAATGCTAGAGTTATAGAAATCAAAATGATCTTTATGCAATAATATTCAGGATAAAATGTATGTGCAATTTTTTTATATTTGTTATCAAAATGTTCAATAAAAACATGAGAAGTTTACTGTTTATATAGTTCAACATCACATGATTAAATTTTCTCAAGAAATTTTTAAATATTGTATTTTATTGAAGAGTCTGATAGTAAGATATAATAAAATTATATCTAAATCGAAGTCTAAAATGTACTCTAATTGTTCTGAATTTGGATACCCTACAAAAATAAGTCCAAATGGGATAATAATGAGTGTTGGCAAAGCGAAAATGAAAATGGAACAAATAAGCAACAACAACAACAACAACAACAACATAGTCTTATCCCACTAAGTGGGGTCGGCTACATGGATCGCACGACGCCATTGAGCTCTATCAATGACTAACTCTTTAGATATCTTATTTACTAAAAGGTCCTGTTCAATAATTTCTCTAAGTGTCTTTTTTGGTCTTCCTCGACCTTTTTTCATAGGGCTCTAAACCATCTGCTCGACTCTCCTAACGGTCTTCTTTGCACATGCCCAAACCATCTTAAACGGTTTTCAACCATTTTTCCTCAATAGGTGCCACCCCAACTCTACCTCGTAAATGATCATTACGGATCCTATCTCTTCTTGTATGACCACACATCCAACGCAACATCCTCATCTCCACCACTCTAATTTTATGTTCTTGTTGTCCTTTCATTGCCCAACATTCACTCCCATATAAAATCGCTGGTCTTATAGCAGTACGATAAAACTTTCCTTTGAGTTTATCAAGTACTTTCCGATCACAAATAACCCCTGATGCCATTCTCCACTTCAACCACCCAGCTTGTATCCTATGTTCCACATCTCTAATAACTTCGCCGTCATCTTGTATAATTGATCCCAAATACCTAAACTTTGACACTTGTGATACGACCTGATCACTAAGTTTAACCTCCAGCTCGTTCCTAGATTGTCACTTGTTAAACTTACAATGCATATATTCGATCTTACTCCTGCTCAGACGAAAACCCTTCGATTCCAAAGTAGCTCTCTATAACTCAAGTTTAGAATTAATCTCTTCCCTTGTCTCTGCTATGAGAACAACGTCATCTGCAAAAAGTATGCACTTAGGGATTTCTTCTTGGATGTGTTTCGTCAGAACATCTAAAACCAAGTCAAACAAATAAGGGCTTAAGGATGATCCATGATGTAGGCCAATTTTAATAGGAAAATCTCTAGTTTCCCCTCCAAACATTCTCACACTAGTCGTAGCCCCCTCGTACATATCTTTTATGGCTCTAATATACGCAACCCGTACACCTTTCTGTTCCAAGGCTTTCCACAGCACCTCTCTTGGTACTCGATCATAGGCTTTTTCCAAGTCAATAAATGCTATATGAAGGTCTATTTGTTCACTCCGATACCTTTCCATCAACCCCCTTAGAAGGTATATAGCTTCTATTATAGACCGTCCTGGCATGAATCCAAATTGATTTTCAGAAATACTCGTCTCGATTCTTAACCTACGTTCAATCACTCTTTCCCATAATTTTAGAGTGTGACTCATAAGCTTTATCCCACGATAGTTTGCACAATTGTGAATGTCTCCTTTATTTTTGTAAATAGGCACTAAAGTGCTTATTCTCCATTCTTCAGGCATTTTCTTAGACCTTAAAATCTCATTAAAGAGCTTAGTTAGCCAGATAGTACCCTCATCTCCTAAACAATTCCAAACTTCAATAGGAATACCATCGGGACCAACAGCTTTACCATTATTCATTTTTCTAAGAGCTTCCTTGACCTCATCAACCTTGATCTTGCGATAATATGCCAAATTTTATTCTCTCTCCGAGCTTGTTAGATCTTCCATATCACAAGTCGACTCCGTTTCGTCATTAAAGAGTTTATGAAAATAACCCTGCCATCTATTTTTAATATCTCTGTCTGTAACCAGAACTTTTCCTTCTTCATCCTTAACACATGTTACTTGATCCAAATCTCTAGATTTTCTCTCTCTAGCCTTCGCAATCTTGTAAATCTTTTGTTCCCCTTTTTTCGTTCCTAAATCCTTGTAAAACTCTTCAAACGCTTTAGATCGTACTTCACTTACTGCTTTTTTTGTCTCCTTATTAGCCTTCCGATACCTTTCCAAATTTTTCGAGTTATTGCACAGATGGATAGCTTTAAAGCATTCTCTTTTAAATTTGATCTTTTCTTGAACAGCCTCATTCCACCACCACGATTCCTTATCTTTTTGTCCAAAGCCTTTTGATTCTCCTAAAAATGCTTTAGCTACTTTTCTAACCTTCTTAGCCATCTCTTCGCACATGGTGTTAGCATCTTCTCGTAACTCCCAAGATCCTTCCTCCAACAATCTTCTCTTGAAAGTCAGATGATTCTCCCCTTTTAGCTGCCACCACTTGATCCTAGGGTTCATCGCCTAACGATGCTTTTGTTTCCGACCCTTAATAACCACGTCAAGGACCAAAACCCTATGTTGAGTTGCCACGGGTTCTCCAAGAATAACTTTACAATTTTGACAGATTTTTCTATCTGGATTCCTTACCAGAAAGAAGTCAATCTGTGACCTTGAAGCTCCACTCTTGTATGTGATTAAATGTTCCTCTCGCTTCTTGAAGCAGGTATTGACAACCCTGAAATTATAGGCCATTGAGAAATCCAATATAGACTGTCCTTCCTCGTTAAGCTCCCCAAAACCAAAGCCACCATGGACCCGCTCATAGTGTCCTGCTTCTTTCCCAACATGACCATTAAGGTGTCCCCCGATGAAAATCTTCTCTTCTAAAGGTATGTTTCTAACCAATCCCTCCAAATCTTCTCAAAACTTTTCTTTAAAATGGAACAAATAAGCATTAAGAAATAAATATTGAAAATTTAGATATAAATATATTTTTTACACTATTCCTAAAAGGACATTTCAATTATAAGTAGTTTAATTTACGAATTGTATTGCAATGCATTAGTCTTAATACAACTTCCATGAACTATAAACAGTATGATTGTCCTTTGGAAAAAAAAAAAAAAGGGTATGATTGCAATGAGAAGAGGACATGAATGACTTCGATGGTATGGAAAATTAAGCTAACGCTAGATGCCAATATCCTTAATTTTCCTTGTTTTCATCTGTGAATTGGTCCACAGTACAAATTAAATGAGGTGGACCAGGCTACAAATGAAATATATTATATATATATATATATACACACACACTAGTGCTTAACATTTATTAAAGGCGACACATTACATAAAGTCTACAGATATCCTATCCCTGTAAACATGCAGTTAAGTATCAATGCCCTGTAATCCACATAGATGCATTTGTCTTTTCTCGCAATCATAAATGCTTTGATCCTTCGGACAAAAAATCCACCAGAGCAAATACCAAGGAGATATACTACTACTACGACTACAAAAGAAAATGATTTCAGGAGAATCAAATAACTCCAAAAACACATCTTACTGCCAACATCCAAATCATATTCTTAAGTAGATATCTGGGAAGCTATAAGAGCAAACAGTAACAAAACCATGCCACTATGATTACAGGTTGCTGTGTACAATAAAAAACTGAGTTGTGACCATGATACAGTATAATTGAGTCTTGTTATTTATCATTATTTTCGTGACTGTGGTGACAAGTGTAACAACCGAAGTCCTATTGATATGAGATTTATACAAAAGAATTGAAAAACAAAAAAAAGACCAGAGGGCATTATTGACAGTTTATAAAAAAAAGGGGAGTGACAGCTGCCGCATCTGTAAGCTGGATCTTGAAGTTACTACAGCTTCCTTCTTCAATTTACATCATAGTTCGCAATATTGTCCACAACCGGCAATAGTTGGAGGTTAGGTTACATGACAGCACATATTATGTATGAACCATTAAACAAGCTCACATTAAGATGAGATACTACTACATCATTTCTTCTGCCTTTCAGATCACAAGAACATCGTAAACAACCATCTGACTTCATAAACAGTAATAGTCAACTTTTACAGCAGCCTTTATGGGGATTTGATTGAAATTTAGAGTGCTGTGAAACCTCAGTGCAGAGCAGCACAAAAAATTAGAGCGATTGAGCTTCATCCACAATTGCAACCATCATGAACAGTAATAGTAACAAATTTGGTTCTGATATTATAACATACAGGAGACTGCTCTTCCAGTACTCATGCAAGTAGACCAACCCACTGGATTCTGATCTTTCATATTTTCTTTTCATATTTTTCAGCAAATTTCTTGAGTAATAGTCTCTGACGAAATGCCAAATACTTATCCAAACTAGTCCCAGCCCACTGCTGACAGAAGCATTCATCAGTTGGAACCAATGATCCAAGTGGAAATGGTCCTTTTGGAGCTTTCTTCAGAGAAACCAAGAACCTATGACGGGGACGTATTCTCTGGTCTAAAGACAAGCTAAGGTACATCGGATATTTGGTCAAGGACTGAACCTCATTCTGAAGTTCATTAACCAGATACAAATACTTGGGCTTTAGATTATCCTCCAAGGACAGAGATAGCACCTGTAGAAACAATAGTCAACAAGAGAACTAAACTATTTTCAATTACCAGAAGGAACCATTATAAAAATTATATGATTATTGAGTAGAATAATTTATTTTACATAAATTAAAAAAGAACATTGAATTTATAGGCATGATCCTAGAAAACAGAACAAATTGGAACGGTGAATAGGAATTTACCAAAAAAAAAAAAAAGAAGGAACGCTTTTAATATATCAATAACCAGGCAGTAAAAATGTCAGAGAATGACCTGTGTAAGGCTAGTCAAGACTTTTAAGATGTCTGAATTTCGCATTCCTATGCTTCTTAGAAAATTAATCCTTGGCAATAATCCATCATCTATGCTATAATGGAGAAACTGGGGATGTTTTGTCACCATCTTCACTACGCTATCTCTGGGTGCCCCCAACTCTTTGGTGAGAAACATATACCGAGTATTCCACGAAATATCAATACGCTGAACAAGAATTTGTGGGCTCAACTGAATAACTTTACCTAGATCTTTTTCCTTGATGCCAACTTCCTCAACTAAATATCTTACTGTAGGTTTTAATGAATTTTCAACACTATAAGAAAAAAGGGAAGGAGCAGCAGCAATAATTTGCCCTATTCTCGAATTTGGTATACCCAAACCCGTCAAGAAAGCAACATGGGACTTTAAGTTGTTCTCCACTGTATACCCCAGAATTTGTGGCTGCCTCAAAAGGATTCTTCTTACATCTCTCTGTTTGACCCCAACACTCATTAAGTATTCTAACCTTTCCTGTGCAGAACATACATTAATTTGAAGTGAGGGCATGTGCCTCTCATACATTTGGATAAAGTGTGATTCCTTGATTCCAAATGCGCTCAAGTAATCAAGAAGTGGCAACCATTTCTTATCCAAACGTATCTCTTCTGACAACCGAGCATATCTGTTCTGCTTTAAATTTCTACCATCCTGCAGTTCAAGAAAGAATATGAGGTTCATCAGCTTCAGAAGTATATTAAATGACATGATTTTCCACTGACAACATATCAAGTCACCTTACCTTTAGACTGCTCTTTGGTTGCAAGGAAGCCACTTTCTCACTTTTGAACATGTTAGGACCTTGTTCGGAATCAAAAGATATCACACCCCACCTTTTTTCCTGTTGCCTACCTTTAACTGCACAGATTAGATAGTGCAGTATTTAGTTTTCCAATTAAAAACTACTCAAAGAATTCAGGTCAAACATACCTTCTTTTTTCTGTGACTTGAATTTCTTGTCATTGACATCAAAGTTAGCAGTCTCCGCAAATTCTTCCTGGATAAATATTCCATAATAAAAACAGCAGTGGTTACAACTAAATATATATAATCTAAATATGTCATACCAATTTCTTAACATCACGTCACAAGTATGCCACTGGCAGATAGTAACAATAAGATAAAGTGCAGTTCTTCCCCCCCCCCCCCCGGAAAAAAAATGAAGTCCTAGCACAAATATCATGGTGAATAAGCATGGCGCCACTATGAACAAAGAGCTCTTTATCGATAAGATGGCACCTATATTGTGTGAAGAATGCATATGTATATGGAATTCATAAATGGTGACAAGAGAGACAGAGCTGTCCAACCGACTTCAATTTAGAGTTGATGGTAAAAAATTAGCAACACAAAACATTAGCGCTCATTTCAAGTATCTGGACGAAAATGCGAAGTCTATCACGTAGTTAATAAAACACCCGTCACAGCTTGATAGCACATAAGGAATACGAAATAGAATTTGACGATGAAAATACTACAGCAATGCATTATAAAGTAAATGTAGAGAGCAGAAACAAAACAAATTGTAGACATCATGAGAATAAGAGTGTAAAAATCTATGCAATTCAAAATCCAGCAATTTCTCCTTGGAAGCAAGCGAGTTTACTTCTATGTTAAGTACAACGGGGATTCGGCTAAAGCCGGGATGGGGTCAAAACTTGAATTTCCAAATATGGTTGAGCAAAACAAACCCATTACCCAAAAGGACACAAATTGCTCCCAAAAGAGTAAATAACCGTTAACAATAGCTGAAAAAAATAATTGCAGCAGCTGGGAGAGACAAATACATCAGACAGCCAATCATCTAGCACGACACCGTCGTCGTCATCCTCGTCCTCGTCCTCCATTGCTTCGTCATCTGCATCGCTGTCGTACGGTGACAGCGCCTGTCCAAACCTCGATTTCCGGTTAGTCTTCAGAATTTTAGGATTGGAATGCGCCGCAAACACCACAAGCTCGCGTCTTCCTCTTCCACGAGTAGATTTCGAAGTCAAAAGACACTTGCCCAAATTAGAAAACAAAGAAGAAAATGAAGAAGAAGGACGAACGGGATTGTAAGGATAGAAAGTGGAAATGGTAGCCATTGCTAGAGAGAGAAAGAGAAAGATCAGACAATATACTCCAAAACCCTAAACCGGAATCTCTCCCCACTGTTCGAAGGTTTATCCTCCTTCCTTCACCTGCATCCAAATTGAAGAGTCGGTTAATTAATCTAAATTTGGCGCGTCATTAATCCCTGGGCATGCATGAAACGGCGTCGTGGATAGGATTCACAAAAGTTAAAGAAGGAGCCCATGGTTTTAAAGCCCAACAATATAGTAGGAAAAAAAAAAGAATATATATATATATATATATATGTATATATTAGTATACTTTCCCGTGTGTGTATACATATAAAAGTATTAGATATCATTTTATTTTATTTTGGATAATTATCAAAAAAATTTATAATATGTGACATGTAAAATTGTTCAAAATACCTAATCATGTAATACTAAAAAATATTTACTTATTATATTTTATTACATAATTTAAAATAAATATTAAAAAGTAAACTTTTTTTGGTCAAAATTTATTATAACTTTTTTTTTGTCATTTACACTTTTTTTAATTCGCTTTTCTTTTTGTCTCAGTAATGGGCCTAAAGCCCAACACAGAAATCTGAGAAAAAACAGTGTCATTAATACCTTTGTTATTGTTTTGTCACAATATTTTTTTTTACTTCATTAATCCAAATTTGGAGATTATTAGTATATGGGCCTTGGTGGGCTTCATCAGCACCATGAGTCCGATAATATACCGTGCATGAAGCGACGTCGCTGCGAGGAGACCCCTCCTTGAACGCGATTCACAGAAGTTATGTGTGGATGGCGCGAGCCCACGAACATGAAGCCCCCGCGGCAGTATACAAACTGTTCTCAACTTGTGAACCGGCTCTGTACAGTGGCTGAGCCGGGCTATTGCCATGGAAGCTTCACTGTCTTCATCCTCCCTGCTTTCCTTGACATGTCCCAAAACCCATGGCAGAGGCAGTAATCGTCCCGAGTTAGATGCAACACTTCATTTTCCTCCGAGGAAAAACTACAAATATTTGGTTAAGAATGCTGGAAGAAGAAGAATAAGAAGCACGAGGATAGCGGCTATCAACGATGTACAAACCGTACTGGACCCCGCTCCAGTGGAAGTTACCTGGCAAATTGTGGTTGGAGCTATAGGTATTAATTGTGGACAATCCCTAACCTTCACACTATTTGCTATTCTCTTAGATTTTCTAGCTAAGATTTAATTTACTACGTCATTGGGTACTGTTTGGTTGTCTAGAAAGAAAATAGTGTGTTAAATTATGTTAATATTTAGGTTTCATTTTCTGTGTTTTGTTTGGATTGCATTTTGTAGCTGGGGTGACGCCTTTTGTGGTGGCGGGAGTTGAATTTAGCAAAAGAATTGTAAGTGACTCTTGCTTGATAACGGGACATTCTTACATACCTCTATCAAGTTAATCATGAATAAATATTTAAGCATGTTATGGATGGGTCGCAATAAAAATTGTGTCTGCTATGCTTATTTGTTTATTCATGATTGCCTCACATTTTTTCTTGCTTAATCTAATTCTTACAGTGATGTAATCAAATGCGTTTTATTACAGTTAGCTCAGAAAAGATGTGAGGAGTGTAGAGGGTCAGGACTGGTTCTTAGGGAAAAGGAGTATTTCCGTTGCCCAGAATGTGGTATGATTGCTTATTTTTCTGCTTAATAGTAGATAATTGTGACTAAATCAGTTCATTAGTGCTGTATCACCCTTCTTTCATTGTCAACTTCTCTGTTCTTTCGGATTTCTGGCCTCTTTCTGACACTTTTCACTGCCAACTAAGCAACATTATACTACATAACACTAGAACAACATAATACAGGAACAAACTAAAGAAGAAACAACAAAGTAGGAATTAGTAGAAAGATGAAAACGAAGCTAGAGACAAAATAGGTGCTATCCAATTCCTTCACGAACAAGTGATGACTCATTGATCAAGATAATTGCAAGGGAGGATGGGGTGAATTCACCTAACCAATATGGGGCACATCACCTAGTGGTTGATTTCGCAAGCCACTGCCAGATTATGTTGTCATGGAAATGTTATTAAAAATATGTTCTTTTTCTAATTTTTAACATTTTTTCTGATTTACTCATCTTTCTTGGTTTAACACTTACCAATAATACCATTTATGTAAATATGAAATTCACTGGTGTGAATCTTAAACCATTTACTAGGATGAGTGCATCACTTTATCATAGTCTTTCGCTCATTAGCATTATGCAATTTGAAGAATTTAACCATAAATCTGTTTGTTCATGGTTCATAATTCCATTTAATTAGTTTGGTACGATGATCAATTCTGGCGTTTCTTTAGTAATTCCTGCAGTGTAATTGCACTTGCACTAATCAATCTCAGTTAACCTTCATTTGAAAACCAGAATGACAATTTAGAAATTTTGTAAATTATGACCATAGCTTGAGTTGTATCGATAACTTTTGCTTTAATTGTGTATCTATTTTTCTTGAGTCTGTTGATCTATATTTCTGAGTAACTGGTTCATTTTATATTGAATAGCGTATAATCCTTCGTAAGCTTCCATTTCAGGTGGATTTCTTCCATGGCAGTCTTGGAAAAGGTTCTTTTCTGGTTAAATGCCTTATTCAGCATGGTGCAATTACAACAATGACAACTTCATTATAGGATTCAGTATGTTTTCTTCTTGTATGTATTGGAATTCCTCTTTCAAACAGAATAGTTATGTTATTTGTAATCATCACACTGCCAATATGTGAGAAAAATAGAAAACAATAAAGGATTTGAGGTATGATAAATCACTTTGTTTAAAGAGTTTATGTCTGTATATTGGGGAATCACAGGCAAATCCTTTCAGAATACAATAAAGCCCTATTGGAACCAAGATATCACCGTAGAATTCTAATATGATATATATAAAGTTTGAACAGTTATGTCTATTCAATTTAAACAGGTGTGTCTTTCTATTTCCAACAATCATGTCTATTCTATTTTGAATAGTCATGTATGTTCAATTCTTAAAAGTCATGTTTATTTTATTTTGAATATATGTGTCTATTTAATTTATATCTTATTGAATTTTTTTTTAAAATAAATTTAAAATTCAATTTTCAAATGAAAGACACATCCTTTCAAATAAAAAATATATTTCTTCAATTTAAAAGACACATCTTTTTTAAATAAAAATACATATCTTTCTAATTAAAAGAGGCATCTCTTCAATTAGAAGATACTTCTATTCAAATAAAAGAGACATCTTTTTAAATAAAAAGACACATCTTTTAAAATAAAAGATACATCCTTTTGATTTAAAAGATGCATATTTTCAAATAAAAAATACATCATTTCAAATTAAGAGATACATCTTTTCAAATAAAAGATACATATTTTTAAATTAAAAAATGCATCTTTTCAAATAAAAGGAACAACAATTAAATTCCTTTTTAAATATCTTATTTTATCCAATGTTAGACTTTTGATTTTACTCAATATTACAAACTATATAACAATCTTCTACTAGTTTGTAATATTTCTACATGATACCATACATAATAGAAAGTATCTTTACATAAATTTGAACTTCCTAATAGTGTAATACTTTAAAGTTTTAATGAATTTAATGGTATCATAAGATTTGAACCATAACTCTATTTGCAAAGACCTAAAGTACAGCACATATAATATCATTAATTTTGTGGTGACGTTCCAATAATCTCGCTTTAGCACTTTTATGGTCATATGCTAATCCTGGTTTCATGAATATTTACAAGATCAACCCTTTTAAATCTTGCTTGAAGGGGCAGCACTTCAATATTCATATAGGTGGAATTGTTGTTATGTCCTTGTTACTCCAAACATTTAACAATTCCATTAAGACTTTTATCAACTCTTCGTAACAGTATGCACTATGAAGTGTTTGTCAACAAATTATTTTCATTCTAAACATCTAACAACTCCTTAACTGTCACATTCCAAAAATTGAGCATGTGAAAAGATACTACTCCTTTGATAAAATTCTCAAACATACGTTATATACATATATTCTGTAAGGTTTTACATTTAACCTTAATCATTCATTCCTCACTACAGAATTATATTCATCTGATAAGCAAATATAGACATACATAGTCTGATATTTCTATCTCATCGCAAGCCTAGGAGACCTATAGTAAGTACAGAGCGTTTCTAGTATCCACATTAATAAGTACTGGTATCCCACCAGACAGAAATAGAGAATAAACCCAAGGGGCTTCTAATCTTCAAACGGATACTCTTGTTCTTTATTTTCTGTATCTGAAAAAAATAATCATAGGGAGTGTGAGTTTATTTAAAAACTCAGTAAGTAAATAACTGTACTATATAAAATATCAAAAGTACAAATACCACATTTACTCATATAATTAATTATCTTATACATCGAGTAGTATGGAACTCTAACCCTTTCAAACTCATGAATAAGATTTCATAGATATACATCGAGTAGTATGGGACTTTAACCCTTTCACACTCGTGTATTAGATCCCGTAGATCTTTACTCATTAATAAAATAGTGAGAATTTATCACATAGCACAATTGTTATGAAATAAAATAATTTCTACATACTCTTATTTCTACCGATCATCATATACTCCCATATGAAAATTGATTGCTTATTATCCAAATAATATTGTAAATGGGGCTTATATTGTACTTTGACTAGTAATATCAAATTAGCTGAGCAAGGTTATTCACTCACCTTGATGTTTGTCCAAGTTTACCTTGTTCCACACTAGAATTTGTGTAGGAAAATTTCCTAGTAAAATATATTACAAGGAATCATAAGAAAGGAAACAAAATCACGAAAATACGTAAAATTTTCTGACTGCTACAGTAACGATTTGCTACAGTACGGTTTGCTACAGTGTCGGTTCGCTACAGTGACGGTTCACTACAGTAACGTTGACTGCTACAGTGCCGTTGACTACCGACACTACAGTACTGCTACAGTAACCCGAAGAAAATTTTCCAAAATTTTTTCGAAATCTCTGGTCGCTACAGTAACTCGAATTTTTGCAGAAAAATCTTTCAAAAATTCATCCTTTCCTTTCTTGTTTCAAAACCAGAATTTCAACTCTTTTAACCGATTATAACTCAAATATAACTTCTAAAACTACTGAGATTCATGAATTATCATCAAAATCTTCAAGAACAAAACCTCCTCTGATCTTGTATATAAACTGAAATTTAAGGAAAATAATCGGATTAAAGCTTACCTTTGATCCTTACAAAGCTTTTGAACCGAACAAATAATCAGAAATTCTGAAGATCAAGGAAATGATTTGAGAAGAAAATGAAGAACTGAGAGAGAAATCTTTTCTGCTTCCTTCGGCTGAGTGAAAAAATGAGGGTTACTATTGAAACTTTATATTAAATATTTCTAATAGGTTATTCAATAACCCATGGGTATCCATAACCCAACATCCAAACCCATCCAGTCAATTTACAATAAATGGATTAATTGACCATTCTGAAACCACTTTTCCATGAATTTCACCATTCTTAGAATATATCCCTCATTGTGCAAATATTTAGTCCAGTCATTTAACTCAATTTTCATAAATAATATTCAAAGAGAACAATTAAATATGAAAATTAAAAATGACCAAAATCAATAACTAAAGTAACGTTGTAGAATTCTAAAATACTCTTAAGCGAATTATATTCTGAAAATTAACGGGTATTACATTAACTCTTCACATGACGTTATGTAGTATTTTTTTTTTTTGAATGAGGTCTTAATTTAAGAGTTTGTGCTTCAAACAACACTTAGTAACTTGTTATTATCCGTTCAACTTTTATTGTTAGAATGTATACTAACTCAAAGTTGGGTTCTCATTATTAGTGTTTTATTTTAAGGGTTTTAACCTCATTCTTTCAGTACTTTGTTATGCTACATCTCTGGATAATGATTTGGTCAATAGATCAACCAAATTCTCTTACATAGACAATTATCATTGTTTTGTTTGTAACCAATTCCCTTATATAAGCATGTATTAAACTTATATGTCTTGATTTCCCATTATAAATTTTATCATGAGCTACACATTGTGACTTCATCATTACAAGATACAAAAATGGTTGGCAGAGTATTCTAACCATGACTTTGTCTAATAAACATGTTCATCAACCATTTTGTTTCTTTTTCAGCAATTGCTAATTCTATGAATTCATATTCAATTGTGAAATGAGAAATATAATTTTGCTTTTTGAATGCCCAATTAATGGCACCCCCACTCAAAGTGAATATTCAACCAATTGTGAATTTTTTTTATCATTAATACTTATAATTGTTTTTAGAATAAAATTTCTAATACAGTAGAAAATTACTATAGCAAATACCAAAAGTGATTTGTTCTTTTCAAATATCCAAGCATTCTAATATGACTTTTCAATGTTCATTGCTTAGATTACTTGTAAACCTTGAAAGTTTACAAACATCAAACGTAATATCTGGCCTAGTATAATGCATTGCATACATTATACTGCCTATTGCATTTGTATATTTTAAGTGTGTCATCATTCTCTTTAGATTTTCAATCAATTTTATATTGAAATTATAAGGAGTATTAAACTCCTTTTTATGAATGTTTGAATTTATCAAACATTTTATTTATGTAATGTGATTGTGTTAAAGTCACTCTTTATTATCTCTTTCAACTTTTATTTCCAAGATAATATCTACTTCATTCAGATCTTTAATTTTAAAGATTGAATTTAAATACTTCTTAATCTCAGACATACCAAACATATGTGTTGTAAATATTAACATATCATCAACATATAGATAGACAAGTAATGACGTCATATTCACTAAATCTATTTGATAATATCATAATATCAAATATCTCATACTATTGCTTCTATGTCTGTTTCAAACCATAAAGAAACTTTAATGATTTAAATGTTATTGAGCATAATCATGTTTGTTTCATCATTTATTCCTCTTTGCAAAATACTATATTTTAGGAGACAAAGTTTCTTAAAAATTATTTGGATCATTTCCAACATTAACACAATTGGTATTTTTTTATTACAAATACCAATTTTATTTCCTTTAACAAGAAACACTAAAACTTGTGAAGAATAAAATCAGAACCTATATATGTATACTCAAAACTTTTGACTTCTTCTGATTTGTTAATACTTTTGATGCCTTTAAGTCATAATTTTGTTCTTTGATGATCAAGAACTTTAAAATATGAAATACACCTTTGCACTTTGAAATAATTTAAATTTGATATTTTATTATTCTAAAATTCATAAGGTGATATTTTCATTTTTAAAGGCATTTTATAAATGTATGATATGCAATCAATAGTGTTTTACCCTATAAAAGATGTGAATATTGTAATACCCATAAAAAAATAAAATAAAATATAAATGTGTGTTTGCGAACTACGGTTATTATTTCAGTATATGGTACTATTCACCTGTATAATATTAGTTATGTATGCGGTACTGTTCACTTATACAATCGAAATGTCAAGTAATATATTTGGTTTGGTCATAAGAGAAAACTAGAAAGAAGTTCGTAGGAAAAAATGACGTTTTATGTGTGAAAATATGTTCAGGGACTAAAATAAAAGATTGAATTAAAAAGAAACTTAAAAGTTTAAAGTGAAATAATAGTTTTTCTCTTAAATTTTCAATAGTAAGCCACATGTGACTTTTCCTTGCACATTAAACTAAATGATTAACGCGTGAATTATTTTATTAGAAATATCATTTTCATAAATAGTAAATTAAATGTTTTATTAGTATATAGTATCAAATAGTACCCTTGACTTTTCCTATAAATAGGTCATTCCATTTCACTTCTAAACTCACACATTTAATTTGTCTTCTACTCTCCTTAAGTTTCTCTTGCTCCGATACTAGGCCTCTGAGATTTTGGGCCTTTCCTTTTCAACTTAGGTAATGATACTATGCCCTTTCTATGTCTTTCAAATTTTAGAAATAATTTTCTTAAGTATGCTCTGTGGTTGCGGCTTTGGCTAATCTTCCATATCAGAAAAACTGTCATTAGCTACCTATATATTATTTTGATTCTCTGATTACCAAAATAGAATGTAAACTGTGAAAAATACATGTCTAGGAAAGTTTTGGCTAAAGAAAGACCTAGTTTTATGTGTATCCATTGCGACTCTCCACTATTTCCTGAGAACTTACCTGGTGTACTCTTTTACAAATTGTATTCTCTATTTTTGGTATAAATAGTATCTGTACGTATGAATAGTAATCATATGTATGAATAGTGACTATACATATGAACAGTACCGTATGTATGAATAATATCCATACGAAAACAATCCTAACTTGTTTTCTCTAATCTTTCATGAAAATCTCCGTAGCGGAACACTGAAATTCACCTGTGTATTCTTGTGCGTAACGACTTAAAGAAGTGATACTCGTACGGAATCCATATGAGTGGAACGACCCCATTTTAATAGGGTTTTAGCATTACTGGTGATAAAAAGTATGTCGTAAGACACTCCCAAGATTCATAGAGGTAAACTAGATTCAGAGTAACAAATCTAAAGAGATAATTAATCCAAAAGTATGGATAAGACGAACAAGTATTTCATGATGATGTGAAGTTTGAATCTTTTCAAAAACAGTTTAATTGTTATCTTGATTTGTAGTTTATAAACCTATAATATAGTTATATACTATACCTGTTATATGAATGAATATTACACTATACTTCTGATTATGATATGAAATACTATACTATTGATTGTGATTGAGCAGGACAATACCCCCTCTCACGACAAGGCAGAAATCCCAGTTTAAAGGGTGTCTTGACCAATGAGTGTGGAGACAACGATTCCTTCAGTAGGGATATAGCCCGGATCGGTAACAGATCCGTGAGGCGCCACAGTTAAGAGGATGAGGTTGTGCGTCATGGCGGAAATATACAAAATTAGTGAGCCGACCTATGTGCGCTCTCCAGGATATATTGCCATTGATGAGTACTAGTAACGTTTGTTGAATTGGATGAATTTTTATCTTCTAGTATGTAATTTCTAACTATGTCTACTGGTTGAGTTTGAGCCTTCGGTTATACTTGCATGACTGGTGATGTATTTAAATTTTATTAACGCGAAGCCGATTCGCTTACTGAGTTTTAAAGCTCACACTCTATATGAAATCTTTTTATTCAGATCAGGTTACCGGCGAAAAATATCTGCTAAAATAGTAGATCACTTTGAATTTTTTTGTTATCGAGTAGGCCCCTCTTTTGTTGTAGATTGTGTTGCTCTGTAATCGTCTCGGACATATAGGTCAGGAGTTTGGCATTTGGCTTGTATTTCAGTTTAATAATGTATTTTATATTGAGCATGTATTATTATATACAAATCATCTCTATGATTTTCAAATAAGAAAATTTGATATATTTTCTTCGTATTTATTAAGGAATGGTTATTTTGATAACATAGAGATAATAACTAAATAATTTTACTCGTGGGTAGAATTTATCGAAAGGATTATAGTGATGGGATATTCATCATTGTGTCGGTCATGTGCCCAAAAAACTGATCGTGACAAATATGGAGTATTCATCAATAAATAAAGTAAAAATCGTGTACCAGATTCTCCTTTCTTGAATAGTACTTTTCACCACGATTGCTTTCTCATCCTTCTTAATCTTTCTAACAAGTGAAATTGGTTTCATCGATCAAAACGATCCAGTTTGAAAAATTCTTTCGGATCTCCAAAACAATAAAATAAACTCTTTAAAATTATTAGAATTATTGAAAATAATAATGGCTTTGAGGCGTAAAAGATCACTTTTTTAAAGAGTTTATGTCTGTGTTTTGAGGAATCATAGGCAAATCCTTTCAGGATACAACAAAACCCTTTTGGAACTAAGATACTACCGTAAAATTCTAATATGATATATATAGTGTTTGAAAAGTTATATATGTTCAATTTGAACAGGCGTGTCTTTCTATTTTGAACAATCATGTCTATTCTATTTTGAATAGTCATGTCCGTTTAATTTTCAAAAGTCATGTTTATTATATTTTGAATATACGTGTCTATTTAATTTTATCTTATTGAATTTTTTTAAAAAATAAATTTAAAATTTAATTTTCAAATGAAAGACGCATCCTTTCAAATAAAAGACATATCTTTTCAATTTAAAAGGGGCACATTTTTCAAATAAAAAGACATATTTTTCCAATTAAAAGAGACATCTCTTCAATTAAGAGACACTTCTATTCAAATAAAAAGATACATCTTTTTAAATAAAAATACACATCTTTTAAAATAAAAGATATAACCTTTTAATTTAAAAAATGCGTCTTTTTACATAAAAAACACATATTTTCAAATAAAAGGAACAATAATTAATTTTTTTTAAATATCATATTTTATCTAATGCAAGATTTCTAATTCTACTCAATATTATAAACTATATAACAATCCCCCACTAGTTTGTAATATTTCTACATGATATCATAGATAATAGAAAGTATCTTTACAGAGATTTGAACTTCCTAATAATGTAACACTTTAAATTTTTGACGAAGTTAGTGGTATCATAAGATTTGAACCATAACACCATTTACCAAAATCAAAAGTACAACACATATGACATCATTAACTTTGTGGTGATGTTCCAATAATCTCGCTTTAGCACTTTTATGGCCATGTGCTAATCCTGGTTTCATGAATATTTAAAAGATCAACCCTTTTTAAATCTTGTTTGAAGCGGTACCTCTTCAATATTCATATAAATAGTATTATTATTATGTCCTTGTTATTCCAGATATTTAACAATACCATTAAGTCATTTGTCATCCTCTATTTGTAACAGTACGTATAACTCTTCACACAATGTTATGTAGCATACTCTCTTGAATGAGGTCTCAATTTTAGAGTTTGTACCTCAAAACAACACTTAGTAATTTGTTATTACCCATTGAACTTTTATTAGAGTGTATACTAACTCAAAGTTGTGTTCACGTTACTAGTGCTTTATTTTAAGAGTTTTAACCTCGTTCCTATACAAGTTTGTTGTACTACATCTCTAGGCAATTATTTGGTCAATGGATCAGCCAAATTCTTATTTGACCTAATATAAATAATTGTTATTATTCTATTTGTGACCAATTCTCTCATATAAACATGCCTTAAGCTTATATGTCTTGATTTCTCATTGTAAATTTTATTATGAGCTATACACATAGTAACTTCACTATCACAGAATACAAAAAGAGCTGTCATAGGTTGGGAACTTCATATATTCATCTTGGGAAATGTGGTATTTTTCCACTTTATTCATATACTGTTTGAAACATTCGTGTAAAGCATCTTCATTTCATTAACAATGAAAAGAAAATAATACAGAGAGGTTGTAATCTACAATTTGACAGTCGTCTATATCACAAGAAGTGTTTGATGATATCAATATTTAACGTCAAGTCATCTACATCACTAAGATCTTAACTTCTTAGACGGTTTAATTTTCTGTAATTTTTTTTTTCAATGTGCAATCTCGTAAATATTGTGATTTGGCGAGATCAAATATTGGAGACGAAAGATATTGAATCAAATAATTTTATTGATATATAATTTTTAAGTTTCTCATTCAACTACGTTTGACAAGTGAGTTATTTTTTTGTTATTAATTTAGATGACATTAGTATTTAAAAATAATAACAAAATTTTAGAAATATGTAAGATAATTTATTTTTAAAAAAATCTAAAACAGAATTAACATTAACTTCGACAACCAAAAATACATACTTAAATGTTTTTGTCTATCTTAATTGTATGTCATTCATCATGTAAAATCTTAGTATGTGATTTTTTTTTAAATAAACTTGCGGTATCTTCAAATTATTTTAGATTTCGTACTAATTCTTGTTTGAGTCAAGAACATTAAAACTAAAATACTCTTAACAAATATATTTTTCAAAATTCAAACTCGTACTCTATGTTGGAGTTGTCCTCAAGTATACGAGAGTTTCATTTTCAATGAAATTTCATCATTAAGAATACGTCATTCCTGATGTCAGATTTGACTGACTCTATGTATTGATGAAGGATTTAGATTGGACTAAATTACAAACTTAGATCGATGTAGATACAAACTATGGCATATTAAAATAGCATGATATAAAAGAGATGAATATAATGTGTACCTGGCATCATCGCAGTATCTATCTCGATCAATAGAACAGAGAGAATTTTAAATTTTGTGAGAGTGGTACTACTCTCTATCTGATAAGTTTTCTGTCTAGGGTTAAACTGATTATTATTATCAGATGAGAGCAGGGACTTCTCAACAGACTATATGATTGGCCCAACCTATTACGGACTACTCACAATATAAAAGCTTAGTTATAATATTCATTAAATATATTAAAGGCTATATATTATAATAACATAGTTGATATATTAATGATATTTAACAATTTAATAATTGATTAATGCTAATCCAAAATAAGATATAAATATATATTATATTAAAATTCAACAATTCTGCCACTTGAATAGCAATAGTCAATTATTAAAATGCAACAATTATTAAGACTAAAATACCAACTATATTTATAGCACATGTCAAGAAAGATAAACTTTAACGATGCAGAAATAGTATCTGATAGGGAAGTAGATCATACATGGTAAAAGCTCATATTTCATATAAAGAATAATGAATATGGATAAACATAATTAATTAAGAGAAGTATGCAATCCAAGAATAGTCCAAGCATCTAAGAATGGTGCAAGAGATATGATAACAAAAGTGACGTCATCTCAAACATATCTCATAAGAATAACAATCAAGTAAATGTAAAATTTCAGACTCCCACTAACCCAAAACATCAAAAGACTTAACTAATCTCATATGGGTTATATGATTCTGAAAAGCTTTAACAGTTAAGCCTTTAGTTAGTGGATCCGCTAACATGTTTTCTGTAGCAAGATGCTCAATACGAGTATGAACCTCCAAAATTTTCTCTCTAACAAACAGATATTTGATATCAAAGTGCTTTGATTGAGAAAATTTTCTATTGTTTTGAGAGAAATGAACAGCAGTAGTGTTGTCGCAATATATCACAAGTGGCCTAGAAATGCTTTCAACAATATGAAAACCAGAGATTAAGTTTTTCAGCCACATGGCTTGAGAAGTAGCCTCATAGCAAGCGACATACTCTGCCTCCGTGGTAGAAGTAGCTGTAAGAGCCTGTTTAACACTCTTTCAAGAGATAGTTCCTTTTGCCATCATAAAAATAGAGCCGAAAGTAGACTTTCGGTCGTCAGGGCAACCTGCAAAATCAGAATCAAAATAACCAATGACCTAAAGTTGATCATACTTCTTATAGGTCAACATATAATCCTTGGTTCCCTGTAAATATCTCATGACCTTCTTCACGGCTTTCCAATGACCCAAACCTAAGTTGCTCAAGTATCTCCCTAAAGCATTAACAGCAAAAGTGATATCGGGACGAGTACAAACTTGAGCATACAATAAACTGCCAACAGCGGAAGCATGTTGGACCTTTCTCATTTCAGATATCTCTGAATCATTTTGAAGACAGAGAGATTTAGATAGTTTGTCACCTTTCTAAACAGGTGCAGCACATGGGGAGCAAGAATGCATGTTAAACTGCTTGAGGATCTTTACAATATATCCTCTCTGAGACAATCGAAGAATGCCACGTGACCTAGCACGGTAAATCTGGATGCCTAGAACAACTGAAGCATCACCAAAGTCCTTCATATCAAAGTGGCTATTTAACATCAATTTTGTCTCAGTCAAAAGGTTAACACAATTGCTTGCAAGCAGAATATCGTCGACATATAAAACAAGAATTATAAAATTGCTCCCACTTGTCTTCAAGTAAATGCACTGATCTGAAGCATTCTCCTTGAAGCCAAAAGAAGTGACAACTTGATCAAACTTCAAGTATCATTGCCTGGATGCCTGCTTTAGTCCATAAATAGACTTTTTAAGTTTGCAAACCAAATGCTCTTTACCTGTTTCAATGAAATCATTAGCCTGAACCATGTAGACATCCTCGGCTAAATCTCTATTCAGAAAGGCTGTCTTCACGTCCATCTGGTGAAGTTCTAAATCAAAGTGAGCTACTAAAGCCATAACAACCCGAAATGCATCTTTCATAAAAACTAGTGAGAATGTCTTCTTATAATCGATCCCTTCCTTTTGACTATAGCCTTTCGCTACTAGTCTAGCCTTATACCTCTCAACTTTTTCATATGGACTACGCTTGGTCTTAAAGATCCATTTGCACCCAATTGGTTTGCAACTATCTGGCAATTCTACAAGATCCCAAACACTATTATGAGACATGGAAGCTAATTCATCATGCATGGCATTTAGCCAATCAGAAGCATGAGAGCTAGAGATAGCCTCTTGGAAAGTGATAGGATCGTCATCATTATGGAGATCAAACTCATGTTCCTGAAGATACACCACATAATTAACTGGTATAGAAGGCTTGCGTACTTTCTGAGATCTTCTCAATAAAGTTGCTTCTGCAATGTCATTTGGTGGTGCCACTACATCTAGTGGTGTCATTACACCTGTTTCAGCAGTATCATCAGTTTCCTGTTCAATAACTGGTGATGCCACTACATCATGTCCTCCTTGAAGTGTCTGATCATCATCATGAGCGACTGGAACCACAATATTCATAGGAAGTAAAACAGGCGATGCAGGAGCTGTGGTTTGATCTTCCTTGAGAGTGATTGGTCGTGGTGTATGACTCGCGTAGAATAAGAAGGGCAATAGAATCTGCAACCTCTAGAGCCCACGCAGTAGCCGATGAAGAAACCACTAACAGTTTTAAGATTAAGCTTCTTCAATTGAGGATTATAGGGTCTAACCTCTACTTTACAACCCCACACATGAAAGTGTTTCAAACTCGGCTTCCTTCCACTCATCAGTTCGTAGGGAGTTTTCGGTACAGATTTACTAGGTACCTGATTAAGAATGTATACGGCTGTCTTTAAGGTATCTGTAATACCCGTTAATTTCAGAATATAATTTGCTTAAAAGTATTTTAGAATTTTACAACGTTACTTTAGTTATTTATTTTGGTCATATTTAATTTTCATATTTAATTGTTCTCTTTAAATATTATTTATGAAAATTGAGTTAAATGACTAGACTAAATATTTGCACAATGTGGGATATATTCTAAGAATGGTGAAATTCATGGAAAAGTGGTTTCAGAATGGTCAATTAGTCCATTTATTGTAAATTGACTGGATGGGTTTGGATGTTGGGTTATGGATACCCATGAGTTATTGAATAACCCATTAGAAATATTTAATATAAAGTTTCAATAGTACCCCCCTTATTTTTTTCTCACGATCGAAACAGCTGAAGTGAATAGTAAATTCACTTTCTCTCGTTTCTTCACCCTCTTCTCAAATCCTTTCCTTGATCTTCAGAATTTCGATTATCTGTTCGGTTCAAAAGCTTTGTAAGGATTAAAGGTAAGCTTTAATCTCATTATTTTCCTTAAATTTCAGTTTATGTAGAAGATCAGAGGAGGTTTTGTTCTTGAAGATTTTGATGATAATTCATGAATCTTAGTAGTTTTAGAAGTTATATTTGAGTTATAATCAGTTAAAAGAGTTGAAATTCTGGTTTTGAAACAAGAAAGGAAAGGATGAAATTTTGAAAGATTTTTCTGCAAAAATTCGAGTTACTGTAGCAACCAGAGATTTCGGAAAAATTCTGAAAAATTTTCTTCGAGTACTGTAGCAATACTGTAGTGTCGGCAGTCAACGGTACTGTAGCAGTCAACGGCACTGTAGCGAACCGTTACTGTAGCAAACCGTTACTGTATCAAACAGTACTGTAGCAAACCGTCACTGTAGCAATCAGAAAATTTTGCGTATTTTCGTGATTTTGTTTCCTTTCTTATGTTTCCTTGTAATATATTTTACTAGGAAATTTTCCTACACAAATTCTAGTGTGGAACAAGGTAAACTTGGACAAACATCAAGGTGGGTGAATAACCTTACTAAGATAATTCGATATAACTAGTCAAAGTACAATATAAGTCCCATTTACAATATTATTAGGATAATAAGCAATCAATTTTTCATATGGGAGTATAAGATGATCGGTAGAAATAAGAGTATGTAGAAATTATTTTATTTCATGGCAATTGTACTATGTGATAAATTCTCTCTATCTTATTAATGAGTAAAGATCTACGGCATCTAATACATGAGTTTGAAAGGGTTAAAGTCCCATACTACTCAGTGCATATCTATGAAACCTATACCCGAGTTGAAGGGGTTAGAGTCCCATACTACTCGGCGTATATCTAAGAAATCTTATTCACGAGTTTGAAAGGGTTAGAGTCCCATACTACTCGGTGTATATCTATGAAATCTTATTCATGAGTTTGAAAGGGTTAAAGTCTCATACTACTCGATGTATAAGACAATTAATTATATGAGTAAATGTGGTATTTGTACTTTTGATATTTTATATAGTACAGTTATTTACTTACTGAGTTTTTAAATAAACTCACACTCCCTATGATTATTTTTTCAGATATAAAAAACAAAGAAAAAGAGAATCCGTTTGAAGATTAGAAGCCCCTTGGGATTATTCTCTATTTTTGTCTGGTGGGATACCAGTACTTATTAATGTGGATACTAGAAACGCTCTGTACTTTCTATAGGTCTCCTAGGCTTGCGATGAGATAGAAATATCAGACTATGTATGTCTATATTTGCTTATCAGATGAATATAATTCTGTAGTGTGGAATGAATGATTAAGGTTGAATGTAAAACCTTACAGAATATATGTAAATGACGTATGTGTGAGAATTTTATTTAATGAGTAGTATCTTTTCACATGTTCAATTTTTGGGATGTGACAGCATCTCCCCAAAGAAAAACTGGTAACGATGAATGACTCATCATGCATCTTACCATATCCATGAGTGTCCGATTACGTCTCTCTGTAACTCCATTTTACTAAGGAGTACCAGGTATAGTGTATTGAGCTTCAATCCCACATTCATCGAGAAATTTGGCAAACGGTCCTGGATTTCTCCCAGTCTCACTGTACCTGCCATAATACTCACCTCCTTTGTCGAACCTCATACATTTAATCTTCTTTCCTGTCTTTAATTCAATAGCAGCCTTGAAGGATCTGAAGGCATCCAAGGAACTGAATTTTTCTTGGAGGAGATCTATCCAACCAAATCTCAAGAAGTCATCTGTGAAGGTAATGAAATACTTATACCCACCCATAGCAGTGGGTGTAATAGGTCCACATATGTCCGTGTGAATCAACTGCAACACATCATCACACCTATTTGCTTCTTTCTTCCTAGTTTTGGCAGTGAGCTTGCCTTTAATGCAATCGACGCAAGTGTCAAAATCAGAGAAATTGAGATCATGAAGAATACCTTCCTTGATCAGTCTTTCAATTCGGGGCCTAGAAATGTGCCCCAAGCGTCTATGCCACAGCATAGAAGAACTTTCATCAGTCCTATTACGCTTGTTTCCAACAACAGAGTTAACAGACATATCATTCAAATTCAACATGTAAAGCCCATCACATAACACTCCTGAACCGACAGTAACATAATTAAAACGAATAACAACTTTTCTATTACTGAATTCAAAAGTGTAGCCATATTGATCCAAAGCTGAAATTGAAATCAAAATCATTCTCATAGAAGGTACATAAACAGCATCTTTTAACAATAAAGTATGTCCAGAAGGTAAAAGCAATGTAAATACTCCTATTTCTTCCACGAATACTCTAGCTCCATCTCCCACAATGTTATTGGATTCAGCATCACTTGGCTTCCTCAGGCTTGTGAACCCCTGTAAAGAATTCACAACATGAATGGTTGCACCTGAGTCAAACCACGAGGTATTGGGAGCAACATCAATCATATTTGATTCATAACAAGCCAAAGCTAGGAGTGTACCTGTAATACCCCAATAATTTGTATGAATATTTAAAGTCTATTTTGAAGTTTAGTAAAAAATTTAATTACGTGGAAAATGTGCTTTTTGAATTAGTGAAGAAAAATCTGATAATAGAAATTTTAATTTTTAATTTAGGAAATTTTTACAAATTCTCAAGGACTTAAGTGAACAAATCTTATAAGCTAAGGTGGCTATGAGCGATTTTATCGAAAAAGAAATTGGTGGGGCCCACACGTACAATTATTAGTTTCTCTTCTCCTTCTTCCTCCCGACTCCACTTCTTCTTCATCTATCATTTACATCTCCTTCAATCATTTCTTTAAGTTTTTTTGGTGATCTGATATTTTCTAATCATACTTCCAATTCTTAGGAGTTCTAGAGATAAAGAGGTAAGTTTTATCTGCTCTATTTCTCTTTTTCTCCATTTTCGGACCTATGGAAGAAAATTAAGATTTTGAGTTTTAATGGATGAATTTAAGTCTGGATGTTAATCTAAAACATTCCTAGGTGGTTTATGATGTTATTAGAACAAGAAATTTGGAGAAAACTATGAGAAATTCGTAGAATTTGGATATTTAAAAAAAGTTAGTGTTGTTGATGAAAATTTGAGATTTGAGCTTGGATTGTTGGTAAAAATTGGGGGTTTTGGTGTTAAAACACTCTTTAGACATTAAGGATGATATTTGAAATGTTGTTTTAGATGTGATTTTAGAAATTTTCTAGAAAATACTGTTCACCGAGAAAATTTTTCCAGATTTTCTCGTTACTGTAGCATTGACTCGGTCAACGTTATTGTAGCATTGACTTAGTTAACGACATTGTAGCTGCGTTGACCGTTGACCGTTACTGTAGCATCAGTTTTTTTTTTTTATATATCGTTGAAAAGCTCTTTGAGTCTAGTTTCCAATGGTATAAGTTTCATCTGGATATTCATTACCAGTTAGGAGTTATGATTTGAGAAGTAAGTGAAGGTCGGGAACAGTGGTAGAAAATTTCTTTATTTCGTAACCCTGATGGTTTTTATCTAGTTACAATAGGAATGGTCAAAGCGCAAGGTGGAGTGCCGAGAGCGTGAAATCCAGGTGAGTGGGTTAATACTTGCTATGATTAAATATCTTTGTTATTGAATTTTTACATCATAGTGAAAATATGTTGTATATCCAAGTTTGAAGAGGATGATGTGGGACGATGAGACATAAACAATTGTGGAACTTGCCTGGTGATGTATATAATTATATTTTCTTATTTTCTCATGAATGGAGGTTATATGATGGATTGTGAATGGTATGTGAACTGAGTTGAAATGTGTCATACTCTGATTGTTAAGTTCATTCATACGCGGATAGTTGAAGTATGTTATTGTTGAATAATTGTTCTATATTATGGGTTATGTTGTATAAATGCTATGTTGCTGAACCATATTGATTATGTTGTGACTTGAATTGTAAATGACTGAGTTGTATATGTGACTCATGATTATGATTGAGAATGCTCTTAGATGTGATTGTGATTGTGTTTGACTAGAAAAGAAAGGCATGGCGGTACACCCCATGGAGAAATCTATGTGAAGCTATAAGGGTGGAGAATATAAATGGAGCGATAAGGGTGGATGCGGCGGGGGCTGCAGGCAACGATCCAAAGGTACCCTGGATGATCCAGAGGTACCCTGGACGACCCAGTTGGTACGAGAAATGTGTAAAATTGATTTCACTGTTTGCTGTTGTGAATTATTTGAATTATGTTGAAATGTATTTGATTTACTTGGATATTGTTGTGAAGTATTATGAATTATATTATATTATATTATGATCGATTACGTATGATTGCTGCATGTTATCATTATGATGCATGATATTTTTTTTGTCATAATGTTGTGTTGACTGCTCACTAGGCACGTGGTTTGCTCATACCCCTCTTATTAACATTTTTTTCAGAGTTGACAGTTGAAGGTAAATATCTATACAAAGAGTTATAGATCCTTAGCCCATGATTACCTTTTCATTTGTTCAGGGTAAAGGTATAATGTTTAGGTCTTATTCTAAGTTGTATAAATCTAGAAATCTCTGTAATCGGGTAGGTTCATTCAGTGATGTAATGTGAATAACTGTAGTGTGTATAGAGAACTCGGTTTAGCCGTATTTTCTTATCTTTTGTGAAAAGATGAATAATTCTCTTATTTTAATTCTTAAATTATGTAATTTAGATTAATTGTATTTAAAAGAATGGTATGATGCTTAAGAGAAAGATAGGCTTACGGAGGTGAAATGAAATTCACTTTTCGTGCCGGTCACGTGCTCAGATTTTGGGACGTGACAGTACGTTGCTTCTCTAGTTTCCTCTTGAGAGTATAACAGTCATCCACCTTGTGGCCATACTTCTTGCAATACTTGCAGTTTCCTTTGAAAAAATTCTTCTTAGGCTCTAAGTGTTGAGAAACTTTTCCCCCTTTCTTCTTATCACATTGAAACTTTCCTTTATGACCTTTTCTTTTCTCAGATTTAGCACCAGACGAAGAAGCAGCAAACTGAACACTGTGTGCTTTCCCTTTCTTTATAGAATCCTCTTCTTGAGAGACAATGGCAATCATTTCATCAATTGTCCATTCAGTTTTCTGCGTATTATAGGAGGTCTTCAGAACATCAAACTGAGAAGAGAGTGACTCCAGGACTTGCCAGATTAGATAACTCTCACCAAGATCAACCTTGAGAGACTTCAACTTATTAAAATAGTGGACTAACTTCATAATGTGCTCACGAACTCCACTAACACCATCATATTTAGTCTTCTCAATCATGGAGAGATACTGACCCTTCTGAGCTTTATCAAAAGTAGTGAATTTCTCACCAACGGACTTTAAAAAATCCTTAGCATTCTTGCTTTCTGGAATACTCTGTCTAATATACTTCTCCATAGTGTATTTCATCACCATGAGACATACCATGTTTGAGTGCTCCCATTTTTCGCGAGAAGCCCTTTCAGCAATAGTGGACTCAGCAGTAGGAGCTAAAGGCTCTTCTTCTTTCAAAGCCAAGTCCATATTAGTGATGGCCAAATACAGATCCAGAGATTCTTTCCAGTCCTCAAAATTGGTCCCATTTAGTGTCTTGACAGAAGTCAATTGCATAGGCAAGGAGGCTAACATTAAAACAACAAAAGAAAATATTTAATATGCATAATGTCATTATACTATAAGAGAATTAAATGTTTCCATATGCTCAGCCAATTATGCCTGTTAAAGAAAATTTCTTATATACCTGGTCCCACCTAAGGGTCCTGAACCATAATAAATAAGAAATATAATAATACAATGCTTAGACCTCATATCATCAAACAAATTTTGAATGCCGATAGGGTATTCAAAAATAATTGATAGAAGTATAGATTAACATGACATTGTATAAGAAATTACATTAATAATAGTATATCGATAGGATATAATTATTATTAATGTAATGAATTAAACTAATAGTAATGATTAAAAAAAGAATAAAATAAATAAAATTTTAATCATTTAAATTGATGATTTTGCATAACTGTACCCACGATAGGTGAGTTCACAGTTATACAAAAATTAAAAGACAATTATATTCAACAAAATAAATAATGATTAATGAAAAATAAATAAATAAACAAATAAAAATAAATAAAAAGGAATAATTTACATACGGATTGAAATTAATTCCATCATCAGGATATTTCAATGGAGAGAGTACAACATACCTAGATGTCGTTAATAAAATGAGGAATTATCACAAAAAATTTCAGTCCCAAAATCCGAGAGTACGATAATTAAAATAGCAAAATGGTCTCGGATTAAATGAGATAAAATATTTAGAGGTCTCAAAAAATTTTCAAAAAATTACAAAATTACCATAATGTTATTATTTAATTTTTTCAGGAAAAAAAAAATTGGGCCCTGGAAGTGGGCCCACATGCCTGGCCCGCGCGTGGGCTTCTCCTGGGGTGGTCATCCCCTTCGCCCGACTCCCCTGTAACCGGGTTGCGCGACCCGCAATCGTGACCCGGTTCGTTTTCCCTCATCCGGCCATCAAACTCAATGATCTTTTAGGGCTTTTATTCAAAATCTCATAGAAAATGGAAGCCCTCAATCAATTTTGTAAATAAATGGCTAGATTTTAAATCAAAAGTTTTGAAATATAGAGGGCAAAACGATTTTAAAAAAAACTTTCGATCTCCCAAAAGCGTCAATGAAAAACCCTTGTTTTTGGATATGTTATTCCAATAACAGCATAAGATAGAAACCCCAAATCAATTTCGAAAGGTATAGGTTGTTTTGAGAGAAATTGAAATCGAAAATGGACTGTTTAAAACAAAAACGGAAAAACGTTTTTGATCTCCCTAAAAATTGTTCAAACCCTCTAATTTTCACTTATGTAATTCGTGTAAATGTGTTGAATCAAATCCTTAAAACAATTTCAAGATTAAACTAACAAATTAGTGCAAACGAAATTTGTTTTAAAATTAGGGTTTAGGGAATTGCAAAAATCAGATTTAATTATGGAAAAGAAGAAATAAAAATTAATAGTCATAATATGTACCTACCAACCAGGCTCTGATACTATTGAAGGATTTAGATTTGACTAAATTACAAACCTAGATCGATGTAGATACAGGATATGGCATATTAAAATATCATGATATAAAAGAGATGAATAGAATGTGTACCTGGTATCATCGCAGTATCCATCTCGAACAATAGAACAGAGGGAATTTTAAATTTTGTGAGAGTTATACTACTCTCTATCTGATAAGTTTTCTATCTAGGGTTAAACTGATTAATAGGGAGTCAGTCTATTTATTATCAAATGAAAGCAGAGACTTCTCAACAGACTATATGATTGGCCCAACCCATCACCGGCCACTCACAATATAAAAGCTCAGTTATAATATTTATTAAATATATTAAAGGCTATATATTAGAATAACATAGTTGATATATTAATAATATTTAATAATTTAATAATTGATTAATGCTAATCTAAAATTAGATATAAATATATATTATATTAAAATTCAACAATTGATACTTAAATATTCGTACATCAAGTCTTCATAATAATCTGCGGACCCTTCAAGTGGTCTTCAAAAGTTTGGTGACAACCAATCCTTACTTTAAAAATGTTTCGGGGGTATGATAAAAATATTTTGGATTAATCTACGTGTGAATCGAAGTCCTCTTTTTTTTTTAAATCTTAAATTAATCTAGAAGAATAATTTTTAAATATATTTTTAATCTAAAAAGCATATTTCTTTTTTAACTATCAATCCACTCCTAATTAAAGTTACTTACTTTAATTGATATTGAATAATGGGATATGAAAAATTAACATTAGAAGAGAGAGAGATAGAGAGAGAAAATTGGTTGAAACAATAGTCAATATTGTGATGGACGTCGTCTTTCAATGTCAATAAATAACATCTCCATTATATATCTTTTCGTCAAATTGGGATATGTCTGATTGAAGAGTGAAACTCATCTATAAGTCTACTTTGAGGTTTGAACTTTGCATGGCTATGGTGGAAGTCACTCAACATCAGGTTGAATTTTGAGCGTGTTTGGTTCGACAATTTGTAATATTTAACATGTGGTTGGTCTTTCATAATTACAGTAACATAAAAATAAAATTTGTTTGGTTCAGCGACAATTCTTTCCGCCATTATTTATTTACTACAAGATTAGGAAGGCATTGTTATGGACAATTTGAACTTCCATTCCCAAAATTTAAATTTTTAAGTCGCCATCTTAAATAACCTATAAAGATCCAAATCTTGAAAAGTGGTAATAAGATATAAGGATATCATTCGATTTCAAAAAAAAGATATATATATATATATATATATATATATATATATATATATTACAAAAAACCTGAGTAAGTAATAATTTACTTATGACGTGTTGCTGAGGGTAAAGTGACGTAATTAAAATGTAAAAAAGATGACATAATGGATGATGTGGGGAGGCATGTTGGTGTTGAAAACAAACAGAAAACAACGAACAATAATACATCACACATTACTTTGGTGATGTGATTTAAGATAGACCCTGTTGTAAAGTCGTCCTTTCCTTTTTACTTTCAAACTTAACGAAAAAGACAGAAGCCCGCCGTGTCTTTTACATGACATTGCAATTTTGACTTTGAGAAAAAAAAATTCAGAATGTTCATCTTTAATATGAGGTTGAAATATAATTTTGTACTTTGATATTAAATTATTCGACATTTAAACTATTATTGGTATATTGTGATAATGATTGTTAAACTTTTTAAGTTAATTCTTAAACTCGTCAAAAATTATAAGTTTATGTTTTCAAATTGAATAAATTCAGTTTTAAAATAAGAACTTGATTAAATTCACTGAGTTTACAATAAGTTAACTAAATTGGATTAGTAACTGTTTAAAATATTTTTTTTTAGTATCTAGCCCAAAAAATTAGGCTACTCATATCTAAAACCCAAAAGTTCATAATCATATGATGAAATTGCAATTTTTAATATATTTGTTATTAGATTTTGCAACTAATAAAAATAATGTGTTTGTTGGATAACATGTTTATCAATTGATACTTTACTTTGTCAATTTGTATTTTGTATAAGGAGTCAATTGAACCTAAGAAAAACAATATCATAATAATTGAAATTAAATAAATTTAATTATAAACTAAGATATTATTTATGTGTTATAATATATAGAATTTTAGTAACTTATTGAACAGGGGAGAGACATATATAAACTCTTACGTTTTTATGTTCTCACTTTATGTTTCAATAGTTTACCACCTTCGTTGAGTTCAGGTAAATTCTCAAGTTTGACAACATTTGTTGTGATATCATTTCGTTAATTTTTTTCTTAAATTTGTTATTATTTGCCTAAAATTTTCAATTTCTTTGCAAAATTTATATATTTTTATGCATTGGAGATATAAATTCTTTTTTTTAACCAATTAAAATTTTAAATTTGACACACAATTATTTATTTTAATTCTTTTTTGAGGTTTAAAATTATCAATATCTGAAAAATTCATTGAGTTTAAACTATTTTAATTTTAACTGAGTTAGATTATTTTTATTTTAATTGAGTTAGACTATAAAAATGTAAAAATCTTATAATGTCAATTTTTTTTATTTATACGATTCAAACTTAAAATCTTGTAAAGAAAATAAATAACGACCCACAGAATAAAACCAGCGATAAGATTTGACATACAATTAAGTCCTTTGAAGTCAGTTCTGCCTGTGTATGTAGTGCTACAAATTAATGGTTTTGCAATTAACCCATGGAAACAGACGTGATTTAATTTGGGTCATATAAACTTGGGATATGAGTAATTAAGCAAAATGGGCTTAATGTTTAGTCAAATATGAAGAACGGAGATTATGTAATTAATTTCTCGATAATCGATCTTCCAATGAATCATTACTTGTCAACTAATCATGCAAAGAATTTTAGCTGTAACATCATCATTCATTATCACATACATGGACATAATTAAGAATAAAGACCGATATTAATCTTTATCAAATTTAAAACTAGAGGTAGCTTAGTAAATTTCTCACAATATTAGAGGAACGAAAAATATCAAGTCTTCTCTTTTTTGAAAAAATTCAGATAAATTTTTTTGTTGAGATGATTTTGGACAATTTTTTTTGTTTGAATCACTAGTACCTAGAATCACATTGAGTTTTGTTTAATTTGGTTTGTTATGTCGGACTACAAATATATAAAATTCTTATAATACTTTTTTTATTGTCTTTATTTTTTTATTTTCAAAACTCAAACTTGAGATTTTGCATAAGGAAGACAAACCTCGATTGGAAACAACCTACTCGAGACACAGTCAGACATTAAATGTAGACTTTATGATTTTAAAAATCGGATCGATCATTGAACCAGTAGAGGCACTGATTCAAAAGTCAATGGTCGAATCATGATCAAATCGTAGTTAAACTAATACAAATATATTTAAAAATAAGATTTGATATCAAATTATACAAAACAGCATCCACAATCTAAAGTTCATAACAAAAATTGATTAAATAACGAAGAAATATTATTAATATATATAATATTAATTTATATCAAATTCATAAAATACTAATATATTAACATCTCTATTAAAATTAATTAATTTGTAATATTAAATTCTTCATTATTTAATTATAGAATAAGTAAAATTAATTAAAAAAATCAAAGTAAACGGGTTCAACCAATTCACTTAATTTGCACTATTTTTTACTCGATACGACTGATTCAATCACTCACCGATTTTAATGATTATTCTAGACTGATCTTGATTTAACCAGTCAAATCAGCTAGTTTGATCCTATTCTAACAATAGACACCTATCTCAAAGAAAATTCAAACTTCAATCGATTACTTTATGGGACACTACTTCGAAGGAAAATTCAAACATGGGTTGGAGAATTTGAAGACTAATTAACTCAAGAACAAACATGGTTAATCAATCTAAAATTCCGCTAATTGATGCCTTGATGGTGTGTGTGAAATTAATTTGAAGCTAGATGAGCATGGTATGTTCTCTGGTTTCATGAAATAAACAATAAATTAAGAACAAAGTTTTGACATGCTTTTTCCTTTTCTGTGTAAGGAGTTCACCCAAACCTATCTATTTTGAAGAATGAAGACCCTTCTACCTTTCTCTTTTACAGTAAGTTGGACTAAACAAATCACTAGTTAGCCTGTTTCAATCAACTCCAACTCTTCTAGAAGCTTAAAACATTAACATAAAATTTTCTCAAAGACTTTAATTTATTAAAGGATAAGATTTAAAATATATATATATATATATATAATCTAATAATAGATACAGTTTGAATCATGTTATAATATGACATTGCCAATAAAAAAAGATTTCTTGGAAGCAAAACTTTCCCTCAAGATTAAATAGACTTTTTTTATGTAACTCATAGTCAAAACAACAGAGATAGGAGAGGTGAAAAAACTAGAAACCCTAATCGTGGAGGATTAAAAGTCTAGAGGAAAATCTTTTTTTTTAAAAAAAGTAAAACTAAACCCATTTGATATGTCTTGGCATAGAAAAACAAATCACTGATTTATACTAGACTAACTTAATGGTATGAGCACACAAGTTTATCTCTGTTGAATTTATATATTAGTTTTGGTAATTAGTTTTCTGTTACTTTTAATTCTCTATAAATATTGATTATAATGAGAATATTTTCTAAAAAAAACAATACAATACAATGATATTTATAGATAAAAAAAATTAACTAAAAACATAAAACTAACAATAATTCTAACAGTTTCTCCTCTTAATTCTTTATAAGTTTGTTATAACATATACATATATTAATTCTTATACTCTCATATTTTAGTCAACATAAGACTAAGCCTTATTATTTTGAAGTACACAGATTTTCAACAACTACTATATGAATACTTCTAGAATAGATCTTCATTTCAAAACTACTCGGATCTTAGGGTTCCTTTTTTTCAATAGCTTATTTTATTTATTCAAGTTGACTGTGTCTATGTAATTACTTTTTGACTCAATAAAAGTACGCAAATGTATATGATAGAGAAAGTTTGCCACAAGTTATAAACGTCTCGCCAACAGATTCCTTATATAATAATAATATTTGCAAATATCATCAAGAATGATATATAAGCAGTCATCAGAATCAAAATCACGAATAAAATTGTCATATATAAAAATGAGATCATTATAATTTGTGTGAGTAAGTTAACTTCAAGGTAATAGCGTCATACAGCGTCATGATCAACCATGGTTGGTTCATATACTTGTTCGTCTCTAAAATGGATTTTTAATTTATTATTTTTAAGAATTGTAAAAACTTAATTAAGTATATAATTATCTTAATTTAAAAATTGTATAGGATAGCTAGCATTGCTCCCCAAAAGAAAAAATATTGATGAATCAAGAGTTTTGGAATCATCAAGCTTGGGATCTAAGTCTTTAGTCTTAGTCTAATCTTATTATGATACAATTTCATCTTTGATTTGTAGCCTAGCACTCGTGTGTCACGCTTTCAAGCGTGTAAGTGCTGATTGTGTATCATATCATAGATGAGTTGAGAATAATGTTTATACTATTGATTCAATCTATTTTAACTTTGCAAATAAGACGGATTGAGTTATTAATTTATTATTTATTTTAAAAATAGCTTGATTTACCAAAATTTTTAGGACTTAGATTTGTTGAGATGGACAGGCTTTGATAAGTCTATGGTCTCCACATCTACTTGTATCATTCAAAGTAAAGAAAAAAATGCTTAAAAAAATTAGTCAATGAACTATCCTAATCCAATACGTTGTCTTTAAAAGTTAGTAATGTCATCAAAACGAATCAACTTAACCCCATTCAGGTTGGTTCATTTTTTAACAGACCAGCCACAAGGTGCATGCTGAAGGGCCAAATGGGCCAGTTCGCATTTTTTATTTTTAAAACAAAAAAATAATAAAGAATAATTTATTTGTTTAAAACAAAAAAAAAGAAAGAAAGATACGGAGATTCAGAACTAAAAATAAAAATAAAAATAAAATTATTCTTTATTTTTTTTTAGTATATTTTATCTCATCAATTAAAACCAAATAATAATATAAATTTAATATAAAATTATTTGTAAATAATATCTCTGACTTATTTTGTATTATTTAACTTAATATATATTATTAATATTTAGTATATATATATAATATTAAAAAATATGTTATCTAAGAATTAGATAAATTAGACTAATTAAATTACGTTTTAAACAAGTTAACTTTTAACTAATTTAATTCTTAAGGGGGTTAAACATGTCAAACCCAAGCTAAAAGTTAGGTTGAGTTAGAATATGCACCCCACAAATTATATGTGGATCAACGTGAACCATTGATATAATAAAAGATTATCACATAAAATTAATTAAATTTTTAAAAAAGTAATACAATCTACTCCAAGACAAAACCCATAAAAGAGATCGTTGGGGTGCAATGGGTAACAGAGAGAAAAGCATAAAGAGGCGAAAACCGCGTGGGCCACAAACCCACACGTTCGAAACGTTAACCTTTGTACCGACACACTTATTATTGCAACGCCAAGGCTTTCGTCACGATCACCAAACTCGTCAAACATTAATTGCCGCTATTTCTGATTTTACCATTTACTTAATTAATCTGTACCGTTAACGGCGCATTCTGCATCCTTTTCATAACCCAGAAAAATCAAAAAAACAAAATTATTACTTAAATCTAAAGGAAATTATATTGAGTTTTTATATTTAACCAAATTATGTTTTATTTAATATAAAAGCATTATTAAACTCTTCTAATATTTAAAATATATTATAAAATATTTTTATTTTATTTTTTATGTCAGTAAAACTAGTTTTTTTAAAATTTATTTTTTAAAATTATAAAATTATCTTAATGTATTTAATATTTATCATCAAATTAAGAATAAAATCATAACTTCATATTACAACTTAATATTGAATTGATTATTACTATGATAATAAAAATAAATCACAATCTCAAACTGTGTAAAAAAAAGGAATTAATTGACAACAAAGAAATAATATTTTTTACATTATTTATCAAATATCTAAAGAAATCAAATGCTATTCTTTTTTAAAAAAATTGAATTTAGATTTAATTTAATAAAAACTTTAAATAGATTATATGATTTACGCTTAAATTTAACTCAAATAAAGTATAAATCTTAGACTTCATATTTTAACGACAACTTTGCAAATTTACGTAGAAATTTAGTTTGACTAATAAATTATGTAATTTTTTTTATTGTTTTGACAACCTATTGAGGACAACGGTCAACTCAAATTTACCAATAAAATAAATGGTTCAAAATAAAGAAGCTTTAAGGTTGACCTGAATTAGTTAAGTTTATTAATGACTAACAGAACCAGAATTTTTGAGAAGCAACAAAAGCAAACAGACAGAGATAATAAATCTTAAGTGTATGTCAATTATAAACAAATGCTCATTAAATAAGTCTGTAGTGTTGAAAATCAAATTAACTTGATAAAAATTAAAAAAAATAAAGTCTAAAAATATTTTTAAAATATAAATTTTAATTAATTTGATACAGTTGTCAATTTAATTTAATTTAATTCAGTTAAAATCAAAGTGAACTTAATAAACTTTATATATATATATATATATATATTAACAAAATTATTTTTATATATATTTGAATTAATTTCGTCTATTTTTTAATTAAATTGATTTTTTCTTTATATATACATATATATTATTAAATTTAAAAATAATAAATTATTATAAATTCATTTAAAAATTAAAATTAAATAAATTCATAATTTTATATAATTAATAAATTCAATTTAATTTAATTAAAATTCAAAATCGAATTCAACCGAACTCATAACACTCCGAAGTCTATGTAATTAAATTGCAATAACAGTGGCAGCATTGTAATTTGGCAAAGACCAGACCCAAATCGTCCATATTAAAACGCATTTCCGAGTGAGACCAAGCGAGCACTTTCAACATTCAACAACTTTGAACCTTGTAACCTCTGTAATTTTTTTCTACTTCCTTATCTCCAAATTCTGAAGCAAAACCAGAAATCGGAATCCTCTATAGCATATGCATGTCCAGAAATCATTACTTTGAGCCTCGATCGAGCTGGGTTTGAAGAGGTTCTGTATCATCTGGATTCAAATCAGATTTATTAAGGTGAAAATATCCGAAACCATTGAACTACAGTTGTTTTCCTTGCTGGTACGAGGATGTTGTGGGTGGGTAGTGAGTTTATCCTGACGTGTCTGTGCTTTTAGCCTCTTTTGTTAAGTTCAGAGTGATTATTTATTAAGTTTGTGAATATGGGGTGCTGAGGAAATTGGTAACAGAGGAAGTTCTAACCTCAAAAATTGATTTCACCCCTTCAATTTTATTATGAACGAGCTTTTGTTTTTTGTAATAATCTGGTTTTGCTTTTCATTTATTGTAGGGGAGAATTTGAGGTTTTATTCTCAGCAGGGTGGTTGATCCAAATATCACACAGTCTTGGTTTTTAAGCGTTCTTAAATGATGTTTTTATTTCATTGAACACTGTTTTGTGAAAGTTCCAAGCCAAGCAACGTGGTGATAGAAAGTTCTTAGGTTTTGAACTGTTTGATATAAAATCATCTCTTTTATGTGTAATTTAAGTTAAAGATTTGGAGACATGTTCAAGTAGTTCAACACTTCCTTATCTTTAAGAAAGGTCCCGTGTTCAAGTCTTGTGAACGTAGAAAATTAATGCTATGAGAGTTTTACACTTCTATAATTGTTGAGTAACTTGAATTATTCGGCGAACCGGATTGTGACTCGACCCGGTATTTTGGAAGCGCGACCCATGATCCGTTTTGTGTTTTCTCCTAGAGTAGTTATGTATTTTCTAATATGTGTTCTGTTTCGGTTTCATCACATATTCAGAACATTTTTTGCCGATGAAAGAATAACAAATTCTCTCTACCCAGGTCATATTGACCGAACCACATTAAATCCGTCTATTTTCTGCATTTTTCTTTCCATTTATATTCTCTGTTTATTGTGTTTATTGTGTGACAATAGTTTTATTGGATTTTCAAATATCGGTAGTTCTAACCCCAAGAAAGTTAAAGATTTGATGCATGTTTCCTTGATTCTGAGCTTAAGTAAACATAATGGATCTTTCTAATAGCCAATTGGTTCAAACACCTAGTGGCTTAACCCATTTGGTGTTTCCATTGAAAAATAAAGAAGAGGGCCTGCTGATATTCAAATAAACTGATAAAGTTGCATATACTTAGTAAGTTACCCATATTCTACTTATGATTGTTCCTGTTATTAATATTCATGAATCTGACTATTTGAGTTTTTTTTTTTTTTAGAGTGATCTTTGTGACTGAATCTTTGTTTTCTATGGTTTCTTATGGCTCCTTTATCAGTTTCTGTTGCTCTAATCGTTGTCTTATTACACTTTCTGCAGAATAACTCAGATTTTCACTGCTCTTACCTGGTAAAAGAACATATCAAAAGCTAGACAAATTAATGGAGCCTAAAAAGTAAAAGTTGCCGAAATTTCTGTCAGACAACTCCGGGAGTATTTGTAGAGAGAAATTTGATACTTTTTCAGTATGCAAAGAGGTGGTTATATTTCAATGCAAACTTCTGAGAAAGATAAAGTTTCTTATGGCTCCAGCTCATCCTCTGATAACACCAGCCAAGCTTCAATCTACTCTTCAGTTCAGACTTTAGAACCGAATTGCACACTCGAGTCTTCGTCAAGAACCAACAGCCTCCCTCACCATAATAATTCTCCATCTACTGTAAATTTCTTGCCTAATGACACAACACTCTTCGATGTACTGATGCCACAACACTCTCTCAACATCATTGGCTCCCCGGAGAATGAATCTTGCTTAACACGTGATCTCGATGATTTGAAGGACAAGATAAGAGAGATTGAAACTGCTATGCTGGGACCCGATACAGATATTCTAGACATATATGATGCTGTAGTTCCTGCAGAATCTAATCCAATTTTGTTAGAGGCAGAGAAGTGGAATCAAATGATGGAGGTAGTCTCTAGAGGGGATTTGAAAGAGATGCTTATTGCTTGTGCTAAAGCAATGGCGGGGAATGATATGGAGACAACCGAATGGTTGATGTCTGAGCTGCGAAAAATGGTGTCCATTTCAGGCAGCCCAATCCAACGAATAGGAGCTTATATGTTGGAGGCTCTTGTGGCAAGGGTGGCCGGTTCGGGAAGTTCTATCTACAAAGCCTTAAAATGCAAGGAGCCTACCGGTAATGAACTACTTTCTTACATGCACTTGCTATATGAAATCTGCCCATACTTCAAGTTTGGGTATTTGTCAGCAAACGGGGCGATTGCTGAAGCAATGAAGTACGAAAACAGAGTGCATATTATTGATTTTCAGATTAACCAGGGCATCCAGTGGATTAGCCTAATCCAGGCTCTTGCTGGTCGACCTGGAGGGCCCCCGAAGATCAGAATAACTGGTCTTGATGACTCTACTTCGAAATTTGCCCGCGGAGGAGGGCTTGAAATTGTGGGGAAAAGGTTATCAAGACTTGCACAGTCATGTCAGGTTCCCTTTGAGTTTCATGCTGTTCGGGTTGCTGCATCCGAGGTGCAACTCGAAGACCTTGAGCTTCGACCTGGCGAAGCTGTTGCTGTAAATTTTGCCATGATGCTGCACCATGTGCTGGATGAAAGTGTGGACATTCGGAATCCCCGGGATCGGTTGGTGAGACTGGCAAAGCAATTGTCCCCTAAAGTAGTGACACTTATGGAGCAAGAATCTAACACCAATAGTGTCCCATTCTTCCCACGTTTCATCGAGACATTGAACTATTACTTGCCTGTTTTTGAGTCCATCGATGCTATTCTGCCTAGGGAGCATGCGGAGAGGATTCACGTGGAACAGCATTGTCTGGCTCGAGAACTTGTCAACTTGGTTGCGTGTGAAGGGGCAGAAAGAGTGGAACGCCATGAGCTTCTGAGAAAGTGGAAATCACGCTTCACAATGGCAGGGTTTACCCTGTATCCATTGAGCTCGTTCGTCAATTCTACGATCAAGAATCTGCTAGGGAGCTACTGTGGGAATTACACTCTGGAGGAAAGAGATGGCGTGCTGTACCTGGGTTGGATGAATCAAGCTCTTGTTGTATCATGTGCTTGGAGTTGAACATCAAACTCAACTGCAAGTTGATTCAGTTTTGTTATTAAAGGCTTTTATTTGGGTAACTTAAGGTTCTTCCTGTCCTCTCTTGTTTTCTTTCCCAGCAATCCTCATTTAATAGTGAAGTCACTCTATAATTTGTCCAAAAGCATACTAGATTTTGTGTCAACAATATATCAATACAAGTAGCAACCGTGCTAGCAAAATCTTTCATCTTGTTTATATTCTAGATTTTCAATTGTTGGTGTGCTGGATTGGGCTTGGGCTAAAGCCTAATAGCCGTTTAGGTGTTGGGCCTAAACTCGTTTCAACTGGAGCTCATAATTTGAGGCCTAATATGTTGAGCCGAGTATATCTATGGGCTGGTCTAGTTCATAACGATTCTCTAAACTAACCCAAAGATGTTAAAGATAAAATCTAATGCACTGAGTCAATATTGAAAACAGCATCTATAAAGAAAATACCATCTTGACATTTTTTTCTGGTAAGTCTCCAACATTGAGCTCTGTTGAAGTGAATAGGTGCAGAAAATAGACATTAGAAAAAGAAAAAAAAAAGGGAAAGAATATAAGATTCGAAGTTATGTGGAACTATGATTTGAAGGGTTCAAACCGAATTGTTTTCAATTTCATGCATCTCAATACGGCTCTGAAGTCCACAAGGCGCAAAGATATTTTTAGCTAAAATCAAAGCTTAGAGATATAAGATATTCCATGAGTGATGTTACTCAGGAATATTTGAGAAAGCTGAAAAACACTCCATTCTCTCTTAAATACACTATGTTGTCTTCTGTTACTTGGTGAGACACAAAAAAACCGTGGAAAGTGTTTTTTTTTTTTTTGGCAAAAACTCTCAAAGGTATATTTGAGAGTTGAAAGGAGAAAAAATTTGAAAGGAATCCAAAAGAAGAGAGAGAGAGAGAGGAAAAATGATGATTTTTTCTCCTTGTTTGAAAATTTCAAAACATGGTTATAATAAAACTGATTATTGTTTATCTGTTAGAATAGTTCATTATAATAATTTAATTTCGTAATATGTAATTTTAAAAATTAACAAATAACATAAAACTCAAAATTTGTTCTCTTTCAAAATCTTGCAAACTAAAAAACTTTATAACTATGAATATCAGTGACTGATCCCTTGTTCTCCAAAAAAAAAAAAAATCTTAATAAAGTCAGCTTAAAACACTTTTTTTTCTATTTTCCTTTTATTTTTTATTTTTAAAAAAGACTTCCAAACTAAGCAAACCTGAGTCTTCTATACTCACCCTATGTCAGCCCTTTTTTTAGGTCAGACTAAGACTGTCATTTACAAAATTGTACTTTCCAATCAACATCCCCATTCCTTTAGAATTTCCAATTTTAGAATTAGCTATCTGGAACTCCAGACAACACTTTTTGAGTCCTGAACAGCTTGAAAATGAACGGTGATTTTACTACACATACGGATTATATAGAAGTGCTGATCAAGAGAAACGACAGTATAGCAGAATTAGTAGTTATTCTTCAGATTGAGACTCAAACCACGTATCATCTAATCTCAATTCCAACTTGAAAAATTGTACACAAAGACAAATAACTTGAAATCAATTTCAGTTCCTTTTTTTCCAACCAATCAAGTACAATTTATTAGTAATAACTCGTGTATAATTCCATAAGATTTCACAACCACCAAGAACATCATAATCACATACAAACTGTTCTGAACTGAAGCTGCCAGCTTTGAATGTACAGCAATCTTTCATTACACCCAAGAGTTCAATAATAGATTAAACGCTACTAATATAAATAGTTTAATTGAAGAGCTTTTACAAGGGTTTTCATAGAAGCAACTCTGAAATCAGCCTCACTTCTGTACAGATGAAATCCAACTATAATATACAGACAGTAATTAGGTTTGCAAGTCAACTTGAAGGAAGGCAGCTACTACCAATACTAATAAAGAGCAGCTCACAAATAGTGATCTAAACATAGAATAACATCTGTATCTTCAAATTAGAAATCAGATGTTTTATCTTTCCAGCTTTTGCCGCCAAAAAGAAGAAAGCCAAAAGATACTCAGGTTTATTTTCCTTAGACAAGTTTATGGACCTGTTAGTATTCTTCCCATGTTCTGTGGGCACCGATAAGTAGAATGGTTCAAAGATGGAGCATTATTCAGATGTTCTCTAGAAGAACCATAAGGATTTGAGCCATTATTTAGAACATTAAAGTATGCAGGCGCTGGGGTTGTATGGACGAACTTGAAATTGGAATTGCTGGCATGAGTCTGACCATTCCCAAATTCAGAGAGCAGCATTTGCCCTTGCCCATTCAATTTATTTTCAGCAGCTGAGCTAATTCCCATCCCAAGATCCAGGCTAATAGTATCACTTTCTTCTGATCTGATTCTTGTCTGTCCACCTGCAGCTGCTGGTCCTGCTGTATCATGGCTACTACTCCTTGCAGTAGGTACATCATGATTGTGCTTACCCTCATATGTGGTTATTACTGCTTTAGGATCATGTGATGCCCTCTCCACGTGTTTTCTAACAGGACAACCAGCATTTGTGCATTTGTAGTAACTCCTACAAGACAAGTGAGCATAGTAAGACAAAAGACAATCAAAAGAATATGCAGCTAAGAATTATGTTCCTGTCAACCATAACTTAAGGATTACAGACAGATGACCAAACATGCTGCTCCCAAGGTCCAGAAATATATGGTTCGCAGTCCATGTTTTCAAACCATCGCCAAAATACAAAAATACAATTATTATTGTAGTGGAAACTCAATAAGCACTTCATCAACATTCCCCCCTTTTCAATTATAAATCCATCATACGTGTATCAAAAAATACTGCAGTATATGCCATAGACCTTTCCTATTAATCTATGTAGGCTATATAGGCAGTGATCTCAGAAGACTAATACCTTAGCTGACAGCAAGCTAAATGATAGTAAAAGTAACAACACTGACAAAAAAAGGTGTATGCCCAAAGTTCACTTACTGAGGTAAGGATTTAAATGGTCGATTCAATTGAGAATAGAAAGCCACTAAATTTTGTATGTCTAATGCAAGTAATATAAAGTACTGGCTTTGCTGGAAGACATAGTTATATGCAACCTTACAACAGAAAAAGCAATACTAGTATGCTATTTCAACAACAAAAATAAAAATAAATAAATAAATAAATAAAACAATAAACAGATATTAAACTTTTACTAAACATAGGAAACTAGCAGAGCCCACTAGTCTGAGATTGCATAGCATAATGATTGAGAAGTGCTTATATAGCCTTCAAATGAGCATAATAGCTCAATAATAAAATGAAAACATCAGTAACGATAAATATTTTTAAATTATATTTGGTCAATCTGGACTAGTCATTCATGTGACAGAGGACATACCTAGGGTTAGGATTGCCTCTGACCACCTTCTGCCCATACTTACGCCAGCGATACCCATCATCCAATATATCAACCTCACTCAGAGTTTGTACCACAACCCGTGGCTCCCGAATAGGCTTAACTATAGGTGTGATGTCAGCATTTCCAATGTCCATTTTCCTGCTTAACACAAAGCTCAATGGTCAGCAAGTGAGCACAAGTCGCAGGAGAAAATTTACAGCTTTGGCCTCGAATTTTCCTACCTTCGCTTTGAGAAAGGATCATCATCATCAACCACATCATTGACCCTATTAGAAGCTAATCCTGCACCCTCTTGACTATCATCATTTGCTGCTGCAGGAGATAGCTCTGGAGTACTGTTGGGATCAGTAGCTTGAGATGCTTGACCATATATATTGGCTGTTTTGTATAAATTGCAAAAATTAGGATAAAAAGAAAAGTAGCATTATATGCTGTGTAACAAGTAATAACAATTGGAATTAATGAGAAGCATCTGGCTGTTTACCATCTTGGCCAGACAAAGATGAAGCCTTATCAGTTCTCTCTTCATGCATAGACATAGTAGTACCAGCTGAGTATCGGCGACTTGGTTGAGGTTTAGGATGATCATGTGATCCCTTGTAAATTATCTCAGTGATTTGCCCATCATGAGAACGCTCAAATAGTTTTTTCACTTCACAGTTAGGATGTGTGCACTTGTAATAGCTGCGTGGAAATTCACTCCCTTTAACATGTTTCTGCCCATATTTTCGCCAATTATATCCATCATCAGATGTTCTCTCAACTGCAACTGGAAGACCACTGCCTCTGAGCTCAACTTGTGAAGCTTGAAGCACAGTGGCTATGTCGCTCTTGTGGTTAGATTCATCTAAATCAGCTTCGACAGGAGCACCATTAGCTCCTGAACAAACCATCTGAACAGGCGATGACAGACTTAATTCATTTGAGGGCACTGCTATCTCACTTTTCTCTAATGGTGATGAGGTGGATGATTGGGCTCGCCCTGAACCTTCTATTTGCATAGATGGTTCATGTACATGGTTGCTGAAATCTGTGGGAACCTGACATAAGTGAATAACATTGGGTAAATACTATGCAATTAGTAATCTAGGAAACAATAATGAGTAACATGAAATATGACAACCAAGTTTGTTTCCAGCTAAATCTTTAACAAAACAAATGAACTAGAAAATTATAACAGTAAAGGGAATGATTTAGTCTAGCATGACATAATGTTGTCTATCATCAAAGCTAGTTCATAGCTCCACCTGATTAAAAAGACATTCATCACCATGTTATTGAGATCAATTAATATTTCATTACCATATTTGATCTACTGTTTGGATTAATCTCAAAGATGCTTGATATTCTGTCATCAACAGTATTGGTATTGAAGCATACAGAGGTTACAGGATATGTAGCAGAGGCAGCAGAACCCTGAATAGCTTGAGGCTTAGTAAGGGACCCTGTAGTCGGCGAAGGCTCCACCTGTAAGGTAAGGAAAGAGATAAAAAAATTACAGCCCTCAATGTGCAGCAATTGCTCACTTAAATAAAAGATATCACTAAATAAATGAATAAATAAATAAAGAAGCAGGAAACACATTTAGTTTCTCAGGGAAACAAAATGAAAAGGGAGGGGGAAACAGACAAAAAACAGCAAGTTTCTCAGTCCCAAACAGCAATCAAGCAATCAATGAAATCGGTAATAACCTTACAAATATGATGCATCTATATTCCCTGTCTGGGAATATCACACTTGATTTCGGGTATACATATAACACCAATGTCAAAAAGAGAAATATACCCAAACTTCTGAGCAGATTTATCAGTGAGCAGTGACCTAGGCAAAAAGCCCTACAATGTTCAAGCAACGAAAAATTGTTTTCTTCTCTCAACTCCTTTTTGTGTCCATGAGACCAGATAATCATAGAACATTATGATGTGCGTTAGTTATATAAATAAAACTATGAAAAATACCTGTACATGAATCCTGCATAGAATTCCACACAAATTAAGACAACCCAGAGGGTTAACATCTAGATGATCATATCCTTTCAATAAAAAAAGACTTGACCCACAATCTTTCTGATATTCCTTATACTATTCTCATGGCATGCATAACAAAAATCAGTCCACTAAACCTTAGCAATGCATTTATTCGTTTGTTCCAAATATATAAATGGAAAAAGGTTTTCAGTACAGCCCAGAACACCGTAAACAAAAACAAACAAAAAGAGCAAGCACCAACAAAAAGGAAGATTCATTATGTGAAAAAACAACACTGACATTAAAATAGCAGAATGTTGAGCGTTCCTAAGAGAAAGTCATATTCCAACGAATACTGTATAGGGCAGTGGGCATAATTATAAAGCAGCCAATACAGAATTTTATATGAGCAGGCATCAGAATCTAACGGTCCCAATACAAGCACCCATACATAAAATCTACTAATTGAAAGATCAGAGAAGAAAAAGCCAACTCGTAGAAACAATTGCCACGAGGATAAACAACCATATACGGTGCACTAATAAGAATTTCGAATTTTTCGTTAAAGAAAGAGCATCTTCAGCTCATCAGCATTTAAGTCACGTCATATAAGTCATTAATTATTCTTTCCAGAGTATAATCCCAGACGATAAAAGCTTGCTGGAGAAAGATTAGAGTTGAGTAGAGCAAGGCATTGACCCAGATACGCTCTGTTTGGTTGCTGAGCATTAGCAGGAAGGTATAGTGAAAGTAACAATTTTTCCAAATGCCACTCACACCTGGTGGCCTTTATTTTTACTTGAGTCAAGTTAATAGTACAACCCCCAAACGAGTTCACTTTCCCTTTACTTTTTTCTCAACAACCAAACAGAACGCAAATCTTCTGTATACCTCGCACGCCACATTTCTAGAGGAAAACCATAAATAAACCTAAAATGAGAAACCAGAGCTGACCTTCACGTTGGACAGAAGCACTGGGGACTCCAGAAACGACGTCGGGCTGAGCCCAGGCGGAATCGTGATGCAGGGCGACCTGGAGATCGGAAGGCTGGCGGGCGACATCAGCTTGTACCTTGCACCGCGGGAAACGACGGCGTCGGAGCTCTGCCATGACCCGAACCGATTCGGATCGCTGGATGGGACTTCCCGCCGCCGAAGCTCCGAACCCGAGTGGCTTTCGGTGGAGTTGATAGCGGCGTCCATTGTGGGTTCGCGTTCGAGAGAGAGAGAGAGGAGAGTCAAAGGTGAAAGAGGATGTCGCTCGGGGAAGAAGGAAAGAAGGGCAAAAGGGTCATTTCGAGACTGGGTCTGTGTGTGTGGTGTGTTTTGTGTGCTTTGAAGCTTTTAGTGTCAGGAGAGGGAGAGAGAGTGAGACGCAGTTGACTTGTAGCTTTGGTTCTCATTGCCTTTGCCTCCTTCTCATTTTAAACCTTCTCTCACTTCCTTCTTACTTCTTAGCAACTAGCAACCCCACCCAAAATTAATAATTATACCATACAGTTTTCAACATTTTCTTACAAAATTAAATCACCGCAAATTTAGGAAATATATGGAAATAACAAAATAAGAAAACAAAATATAAAATAGAGAAAACTAAACTCTAACAAAGGTAGGAGTTTAATATGCAAACAACGACAATAATAAAGTCATAAAAGAGTCTTTTCATGGTTCTTACATATATTCGATTTCATAATTTAACATTTGTTAAAAATCATTGAAAGTCTTTTTATAAATAAAGTTAAGCGTGTTACCTTAGTAAAAACGTATATTGATTTACTTCTTAGAAAACATGTATAATCTTAATCAATGATATATTAACAAGGATTTATTTGGTGTCGTCAATAATTACATCAGCCTCATGAGTCGAAATGTTTCTAAGCCTATTTAAAGTTTGATTTTGTGATAAATAATATTTATTTTATAGACATAAATTTTAAAATAATTTAACAATATACATTTATACGTTGATGTTAAATTTTTGAAATATAATATTCAACTTAAGTGCTCTAATAAAAGGGGAAAAAAAACCTCTTCACAATTTGAGTTTTTTTTTTATAGTAACATTTGAAAAAAAAAAATAGACAAGTTTAATGTAAAATGAAAAAGGGGTGTGTTGTGTGGATTTTGTAGCAAAAATGTTAGTATATGTTCCTGCAATTAGTTTCTAAGGTAAGATTTGAAAGTGAAAAGTGGTGGCAAGTACCAACTCTATGTTACCCTTTACCACACAAAATCAATACGAGTGATTGGTGCAAAACTGCAAATCCCTTTCGTTGAGTTGAAAGCCTAAGTTATACCAAAATGGGTTCTCTTTTGGGTTAGATTCATATAATTTAATGCCCCCATACATTCCATTACGTAGCACAGTCAATTTCAACCTATATTTATTATGACCTTACCTCATCCCATTTCCTTCTCACATATTTCTACATTTTCCTTTTCCTCTTCTCTATGATTAAATCAAATGGAGCCTTTGTCGGCAATTCCCTGTGGATTAAGAGCAAGCAATAACTGGATTCAACTCCTAAACAATTCTTAATTTCATAATCAAGTTGAATTAATTCGTTCAACCCTAAATCCTAAATTGAAAAATCGGTGAACTGATTAAGTTTTTGATCTGATTTTGACCAATGAATTGGTAAATTTTTAAACTGATAAAAAATCGATCAAGTCGATCTCAAATTGGTAAAATCAATTGGTTCAACCGGTTTAATATTTTTTGAATTTTTTATTTTTTAAAAATTTTACTAAATATTATTATGTATTTTTAAGAAATTTCAAAAAATTTAAGTTATTATGAGAAGATCTAAGATTGTTATATATATATATATATATATATATTTGTAACATTCTTGAAATATTTTAATAGTTTAATATTATATATTTAGTATTTAATATCTCTAATATATATATTATTTATATATTTTAAGTATCACTAGTTTGATCACAATCTGACTATTGACCTTTAAATCAGTGTTTTAACCGATTCAATAACCAATCTGATTTTCTAAACCTTATTATTTATATATTTTAAGTATCACTAGTTTGATCACAATCTGACTATTGACCTTTAAATCAGTGTTTTAATCGATTCAATAACCAATCTGATTTTCTAAACCTTGATTAATTCTAACATTTCATAATCATATTTGTGTTTGAGGAAAACTTAAAAGTAGACTTAGTTCATTAACAATTTGTAAATATATTTCATAATCATATTTGTGTTCGAGGAAAACTTAAAAGTAGACTTAGTTCATTAACAATTTGTGTGTATATATATATATATATACTCTCCATTAAAGACATATTTTTAACATATTTATATAATTATTGTAATTACTTTAATTTAATTATTTCAATGGATTAAGTCTAAGAAATATGTGTTTGGAGACTCTGAGATTTAGAGTCCACTGACTCAACTGTGACTCTGGATACTAACTACGATTTTAATTGCATTTAAACAGTGCAATTTTTGACTTAATTATTGATATTTCAAAATCTAGTGTTACTTCAACTTTTAGTTACAATAAAAAAAGAGGACGCGGTCAATTTTCATGGATATGCTGTAAAGATCTTGGAAAGAGTAACCTAATTAACATGTAGGACTCTAACTTTATTGATCCCGAGGAATATGGCAATTACTGAAAATTGTTCTAAAGAAGGGTAAATTATATAAACATGGCAAAAACACATTTTTTGTCCTTAATTTTCAAGAGGAGGTTTCAATTTTGTCTCAAAAATTTTTTTTTCATATGATTTTGTTCATAATGTTTTATTTTTGTTTTAATTTTAATGCGTTAAAGTATTGAATGAAAAATGCTAACATAATCATCTACATGTATTGCCACATTAAATTAATCGTTCATATGTGTTGTCAAGTCAAATTAAAATTTGATGTGGCAATACATGTAGAAGACCTTGTCAATTTTTTTCATTTAATACTTTAATGTTGTTAGTTAAAATGACAAAATTGAAAAAAATAAAATATAAATAACAAAATCAAGACAAAAAAGCTTTTAAAACAAAATTAAAATTTCATATAAATATTAGAGACCAAAAATATTTTTACATATTTATTTCCCTCATTTGAATTTCACCTTGTAGTGTTTAGACTTGACCCCCAAAAAAAAAAAGATAAAAGGAAAAAGGTATGTATGCGTATAATTAGGTAAAATAAGAAGGAAAACATCATAAAATCATTTAACGGCTAGCCATGCAGGTAGAGGATATTTCTTTATTGTACTTATCTCTTTCCACCTAAATGAAATGAATTTTATATTAGAACTTGTCACATCCATTACAATTACATATGATAAACGTCTATCCATACTCCAATCCAATGTCACCTTTCTCTTTCTCTCACTCTCAAGGTCTTCCATAGCATAGATATTTCTCCATCATGTATTCATCACTCATTGGCCAACAAGGGAAAAAAGAGACGATCATTAATGCATGTTATGGGGAATTTATAGTATATGTTATATGCAATAAAATTTTAAATAAATATTTTAAGCATGTTTTCTAACACCCTCATGGATATTTTTTAATTTTATCTATTTTGAGTTTCCTTCCCAGATAAATTTAAAAGTGTGGTTTGTTCTAATTCAAGAAATAGAATCTAAGTTGATATAATTATAAACTAGTCCTGTTAAATGTTCTTATTCCTCTATCTCTTTAGGCTATTATACAGTGAAGAGGAGAATGTCTAACAGTATTTTCGTTGTTGAATTCTTCAATCCGTGAATGCAAATTGTGATAGATGAAAATTACTTTTAAAGCATGCTTTTGGACAGTATAATCAAAAAAAATTCTTAATATATCACTAGATATTAATTTTCTACTTATTGATAAAAAACTAGAGACACTATAAATTGGTAATTTTCTTCATGATTTGAAGCATCAGTAACACAAGTCATGAGCACAAAAAGAAGAAAGCTGGGCAGTCATTACGACCTATTTTCATGGAACGCACTGAGGATACGTCTCACCCATCAGTGGAATAAACATTTCCATACATATAGAAAACGAGGTCTCTTACATGTTACATTACTCAACTATCAATACAAAAAGATTAACTTTGTTTTGGAAAGGTGGGAAGAATAATCTACACAATAATAATACAGACACATCTTTTCCAAAGGTAAAAGATCACTTCATAGGTACCACAGTTTCAAATTTCTCCAATACATGTTTTTTTACCTTACTCCCATCCTTCTCAAACAGTTTAAGGATTTTTAAATGTAAAACAGCATAAAAGGAATAAAAACTAAGAACTAATAACTTGCTCAGGTAGGAGAGGAAATTACTATAGCTGCCGCACAGAAAAAAAATGAATATGCTGAAACTCCAACAATGGTCATGGCTTTATTATAGGAACAACCACAAGATCTATTTGTGATCGTACTGTAGACCATAAATACCAAAAATTTAGACAAGGGAGTTAATTGGGTTGGTAAAGAGGAATGACACCTCTTCTTATCAACACGGGTCTAGTTCCCTTGGGGAACACTAAAGAAAATTTCTGAATGCATCAAACGATGTGAGAGGCTGCATACTTAAGATTCCCAGATGAGAAGACACCCTTGAGAGTTGACATTAATGTCTCTCCCACCCCCACTCTTCCCCCAAAAAATGAAATACTTATTTTATTAAGGTTATTCTCCTGACCTTACACAGTACCAACCTAATTACCTAAGAATAAGCAGGTGATTATCTTAATTGTCTATTATTGACCGTCCTTAACTTGACCTCCCCTGCTTAAATGAAACACAATCCACAGTCTCAGAACAGCCCAAGAGATTTCTACAAAATCACTCTTATCACTTCGGTTGGATTCAAAATCAATGAGGCCAACCCAAGGCACAAGTGACAGATTGGAACCCAAACATGTAACAATTTGGGCTGCTTTCCGCATGAATGAAACTTCGACTATTATAGATAGTAGCATACATGATGTGGCATTACCAAAAGCCACTGGCGTGATTAAATCATTGCATCTACATTTACAAAAGCTAGAAGTTATTCGTTTTAAATTAGTTCTGGTAGGTAGGTCATTCAGAGGCAAAGAGTAGAAATTACCTCTTGTCAACTCAATTATTAAATAGACTGAGATACAATCCCTACATATGGATTGCTACCAGAGTACGAATCAAAATCCATACTGTAACCTTCACCATCAAAGCTACAAACCTATCACAATGGTAAAATAATACCAAAACAAGCGCATCCAATATCAAATTCCAAGGGAGAAAAAAAAAATAGCAGCAAAATGCAACAAAGAATTGACTTCGTACTTCATACAATACCTCGTATAAAGGTGCACTACCAATCCTTGTTTTAGGAGCAAATCAATGGAAAATGATTTATGTTGAAGATAGAAAGAAAAAGTATAAGAAGAAAGAAACATTTATAAGAAAATAAGAAACAAAATAGATATTTTATTTGCCATCCCCAGATGGATGGTGCATAGAGCTTAAAACAATCAGATTAGCAAGAACAAATCTTTCTGAAACTAAACAATTCTTGGCATCATGTAATTCTCCTAGGCCTGGTGTTCGGAATTGAAGATCTTATGTTTCAGGTTTGAATTTTTGACATCACAAGATAAAATTTATACCTCTTGAAGGTATATTTCTATCTAATTATGGGGCGAGGCAAACTAAGTAAAGTTCTGAATAAATTCATGATATATGCTTTATTATGGCCCCGTTTTACATTTTTGAAACAGGCCTCAGAAGGGGGGGGGGGGGAAGAATAAGCTAGTAGTTTGAAGATAAAATACTTATTTTAATATTTCCAAAGTTTCTATTTCCTACGATATTTATTGCGCTCAGAATTAATTAATCATATCATTGACCCTATCACTCCGTTTATTCTTTCCCCATTCTTCATCTAATACTCTACACCTAACATAAATGTTCCACTTCAAAACTTATTTAAGTTCAATCCTTTAACACAAAAATCAAAGAGGAGAGAAAGAGAGAGAGAGCAGAGAAGTCTACAAGACCATGATTAACCTAAAGTATTCTTATACATACAGACTGATTAAGTAATCAAGATTGTGAAACTAAACAAGCCCTCACAATTCTTAATTACTGAGTCTAATTCCCATTCTACAAGCATGGTTATTAACGAAGCAAACTATGCTTTCAATAACCAAAAAGCAGCAGTGCGAAGTCAAGGAGAAACTAAAATAGTATAATCCCCAAGAGTTCAGTGTTGGAAGAGACACAGTTTCTTGAACTATTGAGGATAATAAGATGTATGGTAATAATGTGGAAGACCACCATAAGCAGTGATTCTATCATAATAACCAGATGGCATATTTGGCTCTGACGAGAATAGATGAGAACCAACTTGACTGGGGTTGCCACTGGAACCCATTGGGACACTACTAAAACCATAAGGCCCACCTGAAGGACCTGCATAAGGCGAGATGGTGGGGTTTGGGCCCAGCATGCCATATGGCATGGCTTGCGAGCTCTTATATGGATTCTGATGTTCTGGCAACAAACCTGTTGACTGGATATGAGGCTGTTCGTACTGGTGTAATGCTGGGTTGGCACCAATGACATTCTTTTGGGCAGAAGCAGTAGCAGCCATGGCGGATGTTCGAGGATGCTTGTTTCCACTATGTAGCTTCTGCTTCTGCTTCTGCCTCTTATTATTTTTCTTTTGTTGTTGCTGTCGTTGTTGCTGATGCTGTTGAAGCTGAGGTTGAGGCTTTGCAGCAGAAGCTGGCGCAGGCCGTTTTTTATCTAACTTCTGCTTCTTCAATTGCTCTATACGCTGCTCTAGGCTTAATACTGGATATTCAGATTCAAGTTTATGAATCTCGATAGACTTAATTACAGATTTCAGCGCATGGATTTCTCTAGCTGTGGCCTCAGCCTGCAAAAACACCACAATAAATATGGGCACTAGCTTCACAAATAAGGACATCAATTATGGGGACACACTTACAGGTGGCTTCCCTTCCTGAACAATCCTTTTAGCAAGTTTCTCAGCCTCATTGACAGAAGCTTTCAAAATGGGAACCGGTGGGATCTTCCCAGCAAGATTAAATTCGAAAATGTACTTGACAGCCAAAACATGTTTGCCCTTATCTATAAGTTTCTGAATAAGGTCTGAAAAACACACACAATAATTTTCTTATCAATAAAACTACTTGGAAAGGTCACAACGGTGACTATACAGACATGACATTTACATACACAAGTGCGTGCCTTTGTGTGTATACATGAAGAATATCATCATTAGATAATAAGATGCTAGCCAATTTTTTCTCTTCAAAATTTATCCTTGTTATGTTTTTATTTTAATTCATCCATGAAAGGTACATAAAGTCCAAAAACCAAGTCCCGTAACATGCAAACACCTATAGAGCACAAGAACTTCAAAAGGATAAAAAGGCCCCTTTCCATGTCCAGCATGTATCAAACATTCATATCAGGCAATCACAACACTTCCAATAACATATCAACACTTTAGATTTTTGTCGTTTAGATGTGTGCCACTCACACACAGATAGGATTTATCAGGCAAACCAAGACTCCAATCACCACTAATTGGGTTCATCTACTGGAAATTTTAATTGTCACTTCATTTACTTTTAATTTAAACAACTTAAAATGGTTCAGGGTTATTATCCAAATTTATTCCAGAACCCAATTCTAACACAAAAGGGGGAAATTGTTATATAATAATAGTGATGCTAGCTCTTGAAGCATCAATAGAACCTTGAAAAGTATTCAACTTGGAAGTCATAAAACGGACCTTGAAAGGCCAATGGTCTTACCCGGAATTTTATCTGCCAAGCCAATAATCCGGCAAAGCTCTGGAACCTCCTTGTTGTTCGCGGCCATAGCCGAAAAATCAACAAACTCATCCATGCTGACTTCGGAAACTAAACCGTAGGCCAACACAAAATGTAAATAACCCAAGGCCCCCAATGTGTTTGGCCCATCATCAGTCATCAACTTCCATTTCCACTCTGCCGCCAACTTCCTAGCTTTTTCTCTGACATTGAATTCTATCTTTGGAGATACAACCCTTAACTGTTCCAGTAAGAGCAAGCAACTCCTCCTGATCTTGCGCAAATCCGCGTCCTTCATACCGTTTGCCCCGTGAAACCCATCCAACGATTCCAGAACCATTGCCGCTGGATCAGAAGCACGCTTCAACGCAGCCGAAAGCTCAGCTACAACACCATAACTGCTTTTGAAGTGCTCAATAACATACTTCCTCAACCCCTTTCCATCCATCTTCTCGCACAAAGCAATCAGCTCGGGCCTAGGCGTCACCGACTCCGATACCGCAGAGCTTTCGGTAACTAACTTAGTTCCATTATGATTCGGTGTGTTCGAAGAAGAAGACGGGTCGTGCAGAACGGAGGGACAATTTTCCTCTTCCGGATTTTCATTGGGCGCTGATGAAGAATAGATGGGAATTGATTGGTGGGTTCGTCCCACCTGAGGGTCGCATTGCTGGGATTCGAGTGACTCAAGGAGGTGAAAACGTTGGGTAAGAGAATCTCGAACTGAGGTGATGTGGGAATCAAGGTCGGTCCAGGAGACAGAGAAAGAGGAGAGGAGAGAAGAGTGACCTTCAAGCTCATCGTACGCCTTCTTGAGGTTTTCCTTTTTTGTGTCAATGAGTTTCAGAGCCGCCGAGATTGTCTTCAATGTGGCCATATTTCTGGGTAACAGAGTTCAAGATTGAAAGATGAAATTGATTTACAAATTAGGGTTACAATGTTAACTAAATAATTGGCAGATACAGCTAACCCTAGCCAGAGAAGGGATAACTCAACTCAACGAAGATGAAACGATGACGAATAGAGTGGAACAGAACCACAGATGCCGTTTGAGGCGGCGAGCATTGTGTTGCTGATAATCGGCGTCGTTGAGGATTTAAACCTTGCGTACACTAAAACGCTCATTGATGTACCGTCGTTTAGGAGCGTATGAATAAGAAGCGCCAGCGCTCCGCCTAGCCAATTTCAATTTTCAAGAGAAACGACATTTTTATTATTTTTTATTCTTAGTTAAAACATAAGTTATAGTTGTACTCATGTTCGTATGAATAAGATTTAGTTTATATATTTTTAAAATAGAATATTTAGTTTTTATAATTTTTAAAATTTTAAAAAATAGTTCCTGATATTAGTTAATAATCAGTCAAAAGTTAATTTGAAATATATGGCGTTGACTATGACACATATATTAGCATTAAGCTCCACATCAATGCCACGTCAGCACCACACGTGATACACTGTAACGCTTACATGAGATTTTTTTTTCCTTCTCTTTTCTACTTCTTCTCTTTCCTCTTCCTCTCCCTTCTAATCTTTTGCATTTGCATCCTTCTTCTCTTTCTTCTTCCTCTTCCTCTTTATCATCTTTCGATCTACTATCAACACTATATGCCATTTTTAAAAATGGACTAAGAATTACATCCACAAATCAACACAAACTTGGCCAATTGATGAACTAACCCAAGAAATTCAACCCATTTTATTAGCATTAACCATCACATTCTATGTCTTAATTTCCATCCTAGAAAACACTGGTTTTCCAGCATTGCTAAAATTGCCCTTGTTTAGACTAGAAGCCAATTGACTCTTAGTTTCAATCCAACTCTTACCAGGTCTAAACCCCTCTATCTTCCATTAACTTTCTAATCTCCATAGCATCATTCCATCTATCTACCGCTCTATAAATATTACCTAGAAGAATATACCTTCGATCTGCGGTCGCGTCCTTCTTCTCTTTCTGAGACTTCGAGCATAACACTCTGCTCCTGCTAGCTCCAACCAGAATGGTTCGATGCTTGCCAGAAATCAGAGTGCATAACACGATCACAGTGCAATACCACCAGTAGAAGTGTTCTGCTCAGATTTCTAATAATAATTATATAGCAATTAATGTTATTGAATTTCAATTCAAACTAAATAATTCATTTAATGTGATGTCATTAATTTATCAAATTTATTAATTTACTTAATTTATTCATTCAAATCAAATTTATTGGTTTTTACTATAATTTACTTTAAATTGAATATAATAATAATTATATACTAATTAATGTTATTGAAAATTCAATTCAAGTAATAAAATTAATTGTTATTGAATTTCAATTAAAATCAATTTAAATCAAATAACGATTATATAGTAATTATATATTAATTATAGTAATTATATAGTAATTTATCCTAATTTTTTTAAATCCATTTAATGTGATGTTATTAATTTTTCAAATTTATTAATTTACCTAATTTATTCATTTATATTTATTCTATCTATATAATAGACTAAAACAATTCCACTCTAAGACATTAATTACATGGATGTCATTAAATAACATATAATAAAATTAATAAATAAAAATAAAAATTAAATAAATAAATTCATTCCTATTAAATTCATTCTAAGTAACCATCATGAGATGTACTGTAGGGCTCTCATTTAAATTTTGTGAAGATTACAATATATTAAATGCAAATTAATGTGCTTGATTCTATAATGCATTCAAATGAATTTAAAAAATTTGCATTCAAATGAATTCAAATCATCTTTTTTAAAACTGTGAATTATCGTAAATTTAATTAATAATTAAATAATTACAATATATTAAATGCAAATTGGTTATTGATTCTATAATTGCATTCAAATGAATTTGAAAATTTTGCATTCAATTAAATTCAAACCATTCCTTTTAAAATTATGAATCATTGTAAATTTTGACTGTTTGAAGCTCGATCTGAAGCTGAAAAAATTATGTGTTTAGAGAATTTATATCAGTTGCCTATGTGTCAATCTCAAGTTTGATCTTAAGCTAATACAGTGTGTTTCAAACTCAAAGAATGACCGAATGTTGAGTGTCATGCGTCGAACTGAGAAGCAACAATTGAAAAATGATCGGATGGCTCCCGTATCAACTTTAAAATGGATTTCTCGTCACCAACTACAAAGAAGCAGCTCGCCACCATGTAGCTTACTACTTGTCTTTTTGAGAAATAATTTGAATTCAAGTTTGTTCCCATCAACATTAAAAAGGGCGAACACAAAAAGGAAACTTTCATTTCTCTTAATGTAAGTGTTAGAATAATTCATGGATTGATTGTCTCTGAGTTTTAGTTCAACTAACTTTCACTTCTTTTGATACATATATTTGATCAAGTTTTAGCCTTTAAAAATAGAGATCAAAAGCTACTTGGTAAGTATTAAGTATACATCTTCAACAAGTACACTCAGATATCGTTAAATTAGCATTTGTAAAATTACTTATAAAAATTATTTCAATACATAGAATCAAGAGCAATCACGTAATATATCACCTATGAATATGATGAAAAAGGGACCCAACTGATAAACAAAGAGTCAAAAAAAAATGACGATTACAGGGGAAAGGTAAACTTCTCAGATCTAATTTTTGTTCTCTTTTTAATTTGTTTGTTATTTGATTTAATAGAGTTCTTTGATTTGAATTTACTTCACATCTTGAAGTCAATCAAATTTTATGGTGTTCTTTATTTTTTATTTTATCTCTAATGTTTTAGGGCTTTAAGATTCAAACTAGATTTACGAAGGATAAGGATCCTATTAAATTGAAACAAGGTCAGGAAATAACCATATCAACTGACTATAGTATAAAGGGAGATGAGAATACAATATATGTGAGCTACAAAAAGTTAGCTGAGGATATGAAGCCTTGTAGTGTAATATGCTTAGATGGAATTATCTAATTTACGATCTTATCATGTGACAAAAAATTATGTTTGGTTTGATGTCATTATGAGAACTCTATAGTTTTTGTGAGAGAAATAATGTTAATATTCTTGGAGTGATAGTGGATCTCCCTATATTGACAAAGAAAGACAAGGAAGATATATTGAAATGAGGAGTTCCCAACAAAATTGACATGATTGTTTTTTCTTTTATTTGAAAAGGTTTAGACTTAGTGAAAGTTCAGAAACTGCTGGGATTGCAGGATTGTATGCAAAGAACATTCATCTCATGTCAAATGTATGGTATTTATTCATAATATAACGTGATTGTTTATTAAAATATATCAGAATATTTATGTTTTAAAAAAATATATGTCATAACATATAAGTTTCATAAGTTTTACAAATTTATAAATTATAGTATGATTATCAGAATATATTATGTGAATTCCAATGTATTTTATATATTATGTGAGTTATTATTAAAGTAAATAGCAGAATATATTTTTATCAGAATATATTATCATAATTATTAACTAGTGTAATTAGTGAAATTAATAATTTGTAAATTTCATTATTTTATTTGATTTGAATGAATAAATTAGGTAAATTAATAAGTTGGATAAATTTGGTAAATTAATCACATCACATAATATTAATTATTTGATTTGAATTGATTGAAACGATTTGAATTGAAATTAAAAAATAATTACTTTTATTATTTGACCATTGTAGGATAATTAATGGCATCACATTAAATTAATTATTTGATTTGAATGATTTGAATTGAAATTAAAAAACAATTACCTTTATTATTTGATTTGAATTGATTTGAATTGAAATATATAAATATTAAATTGTTAAAATATACATACACGCGGATTAAGACATATTAGAATTAATTATTGATCATATTTATAAAATTTATTTACAATTGATTATCTTACATTCCATATGACCATTTTTAATTTGATTATTATTTTTTTAAAAAAATTTCAATTAAAAACTTTTTATTGATTACAGATACATCTTATTATTTTACTCAATTTGATAACTTATTCTATATCATAATATAATGTGGTCGTTTATTATCATAAATTTTTATTATAATTTATAATTTATATTTGTATAAATAATCAAAATTTATATTAGAATATTTATTTTTAAAAAATATATGTCATAACTCATAACTCTCATAAGTTTCATAAATTTATAAATTATAGTATTATTATTAGAATATATTATGTAGGTTCCAATGTATTTAATATATTATGTGGGTTATTGTTAAAGTGAAGAACATAATATATTTTTATTAGAATATATTATCATAGTTATTAATCAATGAAATTAATAATTAGTGAATATTGTTATTTTATTTAATTTGAATTGATTCGAATGAATAAATAAATTAGGTAAATTAATAAATTTCATAAATTTGATAAATTAATGACATCACATAATATTAATTATTTGATTTGAATTTATTTAAATGATTTAAATTGAAATTAAAAAAATTACTTTTATTATTTGACCACTATAGTGTCATAGAAGATTTTTTTTAGTAGGTAAAATAAATTTGATTATGGAATTGATATGTAAATTAAAAAAAATTATTTATTTCACTTTATTTTGATTTCTTTCCAAAATAGTTATTAATTTAATAAAAATCAAAGTTTGAGATATGAATCTTTAAATTATTATCCCTTGACTGAAGAAATAGATAAAAATCAAATTATTAAAAGACGAAATCTGGAACTTAGAGATCTAGTCCAAATGTAGCAGTAACTTTCAATATTTTTCTTCTATGGATCCAATTGAAACAAAAAAAAAAGCGCATTCAAAAATAAAGATGAAATCAATATCCAATCAATCACTGATATATGCAACAGATAATTTATAATAAATAATAAATAATCCGTAAATTAACAAATTAATTAATTTACCTGTTTTATTCATTTAAATTTATTATATTAAATAAATAAATCAATTCAAATCAAAGTTTGAGTAAGTAAAATAAATTTAATTATGAAACTGATAAATCAATTAAAAATATTTAGTTATTTACATTTAAAAAGTATATGTCATAACTCATAAGTTTTATATAAATCAATTATTATTATTATTTTTTTATAAGCTACGAAAGTTTTTAAAGTTATAATTTAACCGTGTATTGCACGGATCACAACACTAGTTATATATAATTTAGTGACTTATCGGTAATTAATATACTAGAATAAAATTATTTTAATCTATTATAAAAATTATTTTCTTTTAGAATCATAACTATTGATATTTTATTTTGTTAATTCATGATCTAACAGACGGAATCACATCTAAAAATTAAAACTTCTTATAAATTATTCATATATTTTGTTTTTAAATTGTAATTAATTAAAGATGTCAAGCTCACATGGTGGAGGTCAGGAGGTGGAAAGTTGTCCTTGTTATCTATTTTATTTTCCCTTGATTTTAATGGAGAGGTCTTTTATGGTTTTTTGCCAAAAAAAAAAGGTCTCTATTGTTTGACTTGTTTTTACGTTAATATTTCGTGATTCAAAAAGTCAACAGTATGATCTATAGTTTATGTTATTAACATTTTAGGACCCTATAATTTATTTTTGTTAAGTTTTAATAAAAGAAGTTACATGAGTTATATGTGAATATGAATCCCCCCTCCCAATTTACTCATTTTAAATTCTAATTTTATAAATTTTATCATTTTTGAACACAGGAAGCAAATTAATACTTAAATCTTATTTATTTGATACAAATGACTCTCAATTTATTTATTTTAAATTCTAATTTTATAGATATCTTTCTTTCCTGAATATTTGAAGAAAATTAGCATATACATCTTATATTATTTTATGTAAATAACTTATAATTTATCCATTTTGAACCAAAATTTTACAAAATTCATCATTTTCTTAAAGTACTTAAATTAAATTAATACCTAAATTTTATTTATTTGATATAAATAACTTCCAAAGTACTGACAATGTAAACCACGTACTACTTTAATTAACACTTGTAAAGCCAGTAGATACCAATGTAAAAATTGGTCAAACCACAGACTTTTTTTTTTGGGGGTAATTAACCCATCATCTAATTCTTTCCCAGTTTCAGAAGACCTCAATTGTGGAAATTTGAAATTATATATATATATATATGTAGACATACTAGGTGAATAAAGTGATTTAGTGTAATAGATAAGAGAAGAAGAATAATCTTTCTTATAATTATCAAACTTGTAGCTCAAGTGACATGAGTTTGTGGTATTGTAAATTAGGAGTTATGGTTCAAGCTCCCATATTATCAGGTAAAAATAATAATTCTTAGAACATTTTCAATAATGCAACTCTAATGAGTTGTTTATTGTAGGTCATACAATGTCACATCATTATTTTTTACTTTAAACAATTGATAAAATTCTAAAGAACTCACAAATGTGTCTTACAAACTATCATATATTTATACTCTTACAATAAGTTCCCCAACTTTCTATTATTTTTACTGTGAAAACTCGTTTTTGTATAAGAATAATTCTTATATGTGACAGCCACGCTAATACACTCCAATGGTAAAATTCACTAAAAATATATTCTTATTTTTAAGAACTGTCATTGAAGATGTTCTTGTATATAAAAAATCAATCATTCAGGTTGATGCATTATCTATTTGTAAGAAAACCAAGAGAAAAAAAATCAAGTTGTGTTAATGAATTTTATATTAATATAAATTATATATTAATTTGCAATCTACGCTAATGATATCATATTTCCATCTCTTATATTAAATTATTCCTGCCCCTAGATATTATTTCACTAGACATGCAACAAATCTCTAATTTGGTTTCTTGGTATTGAAACCAAGAACAAGTCGCAAACAAGTACTTTCTTAATTTCTTCGTAGATGATAAACATATACCAAAATAATTTTTCATGAAAATCACATGTTTGATTTGAACCAAAGAAGAAATTTCACAGGCACAGCAGCTCAAACATTGTCAAACAAAGCAAATTAAATTTGACAACAACGCAATGAAGTCAAAGGCCACGATTCATGAACATTGGTTTTTATTCTAAAAAAGCCAGAATGTATAGTTATATCATATTCATTTAGTATAGTAGACTAATAATGATTAAATATATATAAAGACAAGGGAAACAAAAATTTAGTGCACATTATCTAAAGCACGAAGCAGTTCCTGAGAAAATTTGTAATCTAGCAAAACTATCATTTATGTCTTTGAATTTTGATTAATATTTTAGTTATAATTCAAAATTTTATTTTATCTTAATTATAATCTATATATTTTTAATTAATTTTAATTATGTCTTTAAGCTTAACATTGATAAAATATTTAATAACAGATATTGACGTGACATTTAATATTTTATACATCCACGTCAAATAATTCATTCTAAATATGTCACTCAAATATTACTTAAAATTACCAAAGTATCCATGTAAACCTTCTAAAATTCTTTATTTTTTTTGTCATTAATGAAGACTTGCAGAGTCATTTTGGTCGGATTTGAATTTCCTTTAATGCGTTTAATGCATAGGAGGCTTTAGATTTCATCACAACTTCTCGCGTATTTTTTGTTAAATATTAGTCGTTGGATCAAATTTAATGACTAATAGATTTTTTTTGAAATAAAAGACAAAAAAAAAAGAGGAAGATATCACAGTCGTTAGATAGGCCTGCGCGTTTGTACATTTTGAAAATTTTTAAATTGACACATGATGTAACACATTTAAAGTGAATGATTTTTACACTGATGTTTATAAAATAAGATATTATAGTTATTTAAAAAAAATATGAGTTTTAATTAATATAAAATAAAAATTTTGGATTATATATATATATATATATATATTATTTTTGCCTATGTAATCTTGTTCCCAATTCTTTACGCAATTCTTTCGTTTCTCCTCGTTACTTGGAAGCCGTAGGATCATTTGGATGGTCCTCTTTTTTGTTTTTTTTGGGTCAATAGATTGTGCATGTTACTAGCGTTGACGCGAAGACGCGCCGCCATACGCGCCCTCAAACGTTGACCCAACTCTTAAAAAAACAAAGAGAAAATCATCACACATCATCAGAAAAATAGAATTAAGGAACGCAATTTAGACGGTAGAATTTTAGATTTTAAAATTCAAATTGTAATTGATGAGAGATGTTTGATAAAGAAAAGAAAAATGACTTTGGGAAGAAGGAATAAGTTGTTTGACCTTTGAATTTGTCTACAGCATGAAAGGATGTAAAATTTTATTTAAATAGAACTCGAATATTTTATTTGATCAAATAATATTATTTGATTAATTTTGATAAATAAAAACTTAAAATTTAATCGAACGATATGTTTGGCCAAATAAAAATATTTGTGTGCCAACATGGGATCTAAATTTATTGTTTGGCCAAGCACCCTCCAAAATGAAAGTTTGGCAAATAATAAAAAGAATATTAATATAAATTAATTATAAGATAATAATGTGATTATCTAATACACTAGTGATAGTATTTTTTTTTTCAAATACTGATAATATTAAACATTAATGAGTTGCAAAATATTGATAAAATTAAACATTGTAAATGATATTATTCTTTAATTATAAAGCTATTGGTACAAATGGATTTGATTTAAAAAATGCTTTTTTCAGAGTATTTTTAGGCGTATTATTTTTTAAAACAAGCATTCTTTCGAGTGTCTAGTAACTGAAGAATTTGTCTTGCTTTGGTGAATACAATTCTATTAATCTAAAATAAGATATGGGTCTAATTGAGTCTGATTGTTAATTTATCAAAAATGACAATAACATTCAATCTTTAATATTATAAAAATCTAACAAAAATATTTCCCTCATTCTAAACATACCAATAAAATTTTCCGATAATGATGCTTCAAAAAAAAATCAATAATGATACCCCCATTATGATATTATAAAAAAATTATAATGGTTCTTCAAAATTTTATGAAAAAAAAATAATTAAAGAGAAAATTACAATAATATCTTGTTTGATTAAATTACACTTAATACTTCCTTAGTTTTAAATATTTCACTTCATTCCTTTAATATTTTGATACACGGTACAAAACTTCTCATTCAACTTACTATTTGTCATATTAATTGATTTTCTACACAACATAATATTGTATTTTTGTTTAAATCTTAAAAACAATTGAATTAACGCTAACATCTAGTATGCAATTTTGATTTTATTTTTAATATGATAGTAAAAATTAAAAAATAATTTTATTATCAGAAGCAACAAATGTGTTGTAAACAATTAATCTTAATGATAAAAAATAAATTTACAAAAAGACGGATATAATATTTAAAATTAAAAAAATGTTAAATATAATTTAATCAAATTTTAATTTAAAAAAATCTTATGTAAGGTGAAGATAAGGTGAATTCAAAATCAAAATTGAGTTTACCATTTAACTCTACCAACCGCTCGTTGCTCTGATTACTATATAAACACCAAACTCGCTGTTAACTCTTTCTTCTCTCTTGTAGTCTTTTATTTTCAGATACAAGCTCAAGGTCGTTGCAGATTTTGCTCTCTCTCTCTCTCTCTTCCTCCTCCTCCTCCACCTCTCGAGGGTGAAGCAATCGGTTTTCTTCATGGTAATCATTATAATATTCCTCTCTCCTGCATTATATTTATTTCTGTAATTCTTCAAATAAATCATCAAATTCTAGGTCTTCTTCTTGATTCAATCTTTTGTCGCTTGTTAGGGATTTAACTTTTCCACCAAGCTAATTAAATAGAATCTTCTTCATATGGACTTCAATGGCTTTCTTCCTTTTCTCTTCAACGCTTTTTTTTAACTTTCGATCTTATTCTCTCACCAAGCTTGTCTTTCACTCTGTTTCAATCTACGAAGCACAAGTATCTCAAATGTGGAATATGATTCTCTTATTTGTCCGACACTCGTTTTGAATACTGAAATGCTTTAAATTGCACTTATACAATATATATGTGTGTGTGTGTGTGTGTATACGTACACATATGGTCTATGGTGATAGTTCTTAGGTTTTGATTGATTTGATTTTGATGGTTTTCTATTCAAATTGTTTGTAGATGCCAAGTGTGAACCCTGACCCATCGGACAGAGATTCCGAGCCGTTCGTCGAAGTCGATCCAACTAGAAGATATGGACGATATGGCGAGCTTCTGGGGTCTGGAGCGGTGAAGAAGGTGTACAGAGCATTCGATCAAGAAGAAGGAATAGAGGTGGCGTGGAACCAGGTGAAGCTCAGGAACTTCAGCAACGACCCGGCCATGGTGGATCGGCTCTACTCCGAGGTGAGATTGCTCAGGAGCTTGAGCAACAAGAACATCATTGCACTCCACAATTTCTGGAGGGACGATGAACGGAACACTCTGAATTTCATCACGGAGGTGTGTACGAGCGGGAATCTGAGGGAGTACAGGAAGAAGCACAGGCATGTGTCGATAAAGGCGTTGAAGAAGTGGTCGATGCAGATTCTGAAAGGGTTGAACTATCTGCATTTGCACGAGCCCTGTATCATCCATAGGGATCTCAATTGCAGTAATGTGTTCGTCAATGGGAATACTGGCCAGGTAATTATTTTCTTTCTGCGATTGAAAATTTTCTGTTGCTTGTCCCCCACATGTTTGCTTGATTGCCAATCTGAAAAATGGTAGAAAAAAGAAGTAATTAACGAAAATATTAAAATGAGAAATAGGTGTCTGGTATTCAGTTGGAAAATCAAATTTAATTTCACTGTTTTATATTGAAAACTTGCCATTGCAATTCTGTTTTATATTTTCCATGCATATTAAATTAATTTCGTTCAAAGGATAGTGCTAAAATCCATAGAAAGATAAAAATCAAGAAAGATAGAGGAAAGAAGAAAAAGAAAGTTGGATTTGAGAATATATATATATATATATATATATTACCTTATATTTAAGTATGAAGATATATCACACAATAAGTACAATTAATTATCTTGTGATTTCAATCATCTTTTGTTTGCAAAACTTTTGGAGTTGATATGATTTTATCATGAGTTTTAATTCGTAAGATAAATCCATTAATTTTGTTAAAATTTCAAACAATTTGGGCATGTGAGGTCACTGAGTTTAAAAATCTTCCATTTTCACTTAACTTCTCACTTTTTTTTTTCCTTCAAATTTATGCCACTTCTATTTTAAAATTTCCATCTTTTCTTCTCAACTGAACTCCAAAATCTTCTTAAATTCTTCCCATCTTAAAATGTAGTAATGTTAATATTTTGAACCAGAAAAAATAACAAAATAAAATTTATCCAAACCACACGATATTAAAATGAAGAAAAAAAAGATGTCACTAATGAATTTTCGTTTGCATGGTGATTAGGTTAAGATTGGTGACTTGGGTTTGGCAGCGACAGTGGGGAGGAACCACTCTGCACATTCAATTCTTGGGACACCAGAATTCATGGCACCAGAGTTGTACGATGAGAATTACACTGAACTTGTGGACATATACTCATTTGGAATGTGTGTATTGGAGATGGTGACAATGGAGATTCCTTACAGTGAATGTGACAATGTTGCCAAGATATACAAGAAGGTTTCATCGGGGGTGAGGCCTCAGGCATTGAACAAGGTTAACGATCCAGAAGTCAAGGCTTTTATTGAGAGGTGCCTTGCCCAGCCAAGGACAAGACCTTCCGCTGCTCAGCTCCTTAGGGATCCTTTCTTTGATGAGATTGTTGATGATGACGAAAATGGCGATTCTGTTTTTTCATGACAAAAAAAAAAAGAGTGATTTTATAGAGAGTTCTGTCCCATAAGAAATTGATCTTCTTTTATTGTTAATACATTTTGAGATTCTCATTTTATTAACAAATGAGAGTGAGAATCGCAAAATGTATTTAATAGTAAAAAAATAAATCCTTTTAAAAGATGGATCTCTCCATAGAAATACTCCCAAAATATTTTCCATTTTGTGATTATATGTCCGTGTGTTGCTTCTTTTGCTTTGATTTATTCCATTTTTTAGTTTACATGTCAAATTAGGGCAGGGTGGGCTCTGTCATTATTCTGGTTTTTTCTTTTTTTTTTTTTGGCTGTGAAACCTGACGAGGAAAGAATATGGGTAAAAATAGGCAGTGTTTGATTTGTTACTTTGTACATAGTAATTTCTCAAATTTATGAAACTTCCTCTCAAATTTATGCAACTTCAATATTATACTTGTCCTCGGAAAAGTTTCAGTCTAATGGAGTAAAAATTTATCTTTTTGGTCCATTAATGGAGTAAATATTTGTTCATGAGTTAGACTAGGGACTCCAGGCGTATGACTTCAAAGATTTCAAATTTAAAATTCGAAAATTATTTATACACAATAAAACTCAAAATTCAACTTGCCATCGGGTGTAACAAGTAAAGAGATAAGATAATAAAATGTGATTTCAGTTTAATGTCGACGGCGTGTCATTTGTATTATATTATGGTGTAGGTCGTTCTATCTCTAAACTATGACCCACTGCAATTAATAATCCTGATAATGAATTCTCTATGTCATTAATAACTTCCTTGGTAAGGATGGGATTTTGAGACAGTCAAAAGCAATGTGAACTCAAAAGAGAGTTGTGCCGCTTTAGATTTGTACTTAGAAAAGAAAATAAAAAATAAAAAATAAAAGGGGTAGAACGTTGAAGATTTAAATGACCTATGACTATGAGGGAGGCACATATGGAGGCCAGCTAACTGGAACAACCGAATATGAGCTGTTCGAATTTTAAAATAAGGAAAAGGCCTTTGAAGGATTAAAGCTAAGGTTCAATGATAAAAGGAAGTAAAGAATTATGGAATGTGATGGCGTATTCATTCCCACTCAACTTTGTTGGGAAATAATTGCAGCGACCTGTGACTGTGGCCTGTGGGTGTGTCATGTTACCCATTTTTCTAAAAGCATCAATGGGTTCACACATTTGCTTTTCAGATTTTGTTAATCCTGCTTGGATGCTCGCCTTTCAATATTCTCATATCTACAGTGCTATTTTTATTTAATACATAACATTAATTGTTAAGCATGCAAGGCACATAATTAATGTGATTTAAATATTTCTCACCACCAATATATTTGGAGTCGATAACCTTCTAGCTTAGCTAGCCCCCGTTTTATTTCATATAAGTGTTATTTTATAAAAGTGAACTTAGTGCATTTGGTGTTTGACCTATTCTTAATGGCGGTCAAGTATAGGGTTTCATTTAATATTAATTTTTTAAAAAAGAAATTAGTATTAGGTTATAAGTTAATAATAGGCTACCTCAATATCTATCCTTCCTTATTTGTCACACGATAGATTTCTCGTAGGATGGCAACGAGACTTTGAATTTGGATAAATCTATAAAAATTTCCACATTCAAGGTTCCATTGGTAGATTTTTTTTTTTCACGAAAATGAATACAGGAAAAATTTTTTTCCTAAAAGTTAAATGGAGACAGGGGTGAAAATTACATTCTCAGCCTAGCGGAGTTTCTGTCCTTGAAGGGTATTTTAATAATTTCACAAAAATTATTAAATACCTTTACTATATATATATATATATATTAATTATATATGATAATTTAGTAATTTTATACATAAAATTAAAATATTTTAATAAAAAAATTCCAAAGCTATTCTGACCTAATATTTTCAATTCCAAATCAATCTTAAATCCCTAAGGGGCCGTTTGGTATCCAGTAAATAGTAAGAATGGAAAAAAAATAGGAAAATGGAAAGGAAAATAGAATGGAAGAGGGAAAAGAGAATAGAAAAAAAATGTTTGGTATGAGATAGAAAATAGACTAGGAATATAATATTTTTTAAGAAGAAATAAAGGAAAAAATTAGAACAAATGACTAAATTACCCCTATCCTACCCCTGTCGCTCGCTTACCAGGCAGTCGCTCGACCAGCCTGGTGCACAGCCGGCCACCAAGCAGTTGACCGGCCTGGTGTCGCCTGTGCAGCCAGCCGACCGGCTGTGTAATACCCGTGAAAAAAAAAATATATATATATAAATATATATTTGTGAACTATAGTTACTATTCCAATATACAAAACTATTCACTTATATAATACTATTCGCATATACGGTACTGTTCATATATACTATCGAAATGTTGAATACTAAATATGGTTTGATCATAGGAGAAAACTAGAAAGAAATTGAGAGAAAAATGATATTTTATATAAGAAAATCCCCTGAGGGACTAAATTGAAAGGAAACTAAATTAGCAAATTGATTATACTAGTAGATGAGACTTGTAAGTGAAATTGGAAGGTGAGACTAGTAAGTAAAATTGGTAGGTGAGATGGATAAGTGAAACGGTAGATGGAATAGTATAGGAAAACGGTAAATTAAATAGTATCAAATAGTATCCTTGAATTTTCCTATAAATAGACCCTTCCATTTCACTTTCAAACTCACACCTTTAACTTCTCTTCTTCTCTCGTTAAGTTTTCTTACTCTGACGCTAAGCTTCTGAGATTTTGGGCCTTTCCTTTTCAGCTTATAAGGATACTATGTCATTTCTATGTCTTTTAAATTTTAGAAGTTATTTTCTCAAGTATACTCTGTGGTTGCGGCTTTGGCTGATCCTCCATATCAAAAAAACTGTCCTTAGTTGCCTATATGTTATTTGATTCTTTGATTACCAAAATAGAATGTAAATTATGAAGAATACATGTTTAGGAAAGTTCTGGCTAAGGAAAGACCTGGTTCTTAAGTGTATCTGGTATGAATAGTAACTGTATGAATGAACAGTATAAATAGTATCTGTACATATGAATAGTAACCGTATCTATGAACAGTATCTGTATGAAAACAATCTTATCTTATTTTCTCTAATCTTTCATGAAAATCTTCGTAGCGGAACATTCAAATTCACCTGTGTACTTTTGTCCATAACGACTTAAAGAAGTGATACTCATACGGAATCTAAGTGAGTGAAACGACCCTGTTTTAATAGGATTTTAGCATTACTGGTGATAAAAAGTATGCCGTAGGACACTCCCAAGATCCATAGGGGATTCAGCGTGGCAAATCTAGGGAGATAATTAATTTAGAAGTATGGATGAGACGAAACAAGTATTTCATGATGATATGAAGTTTGTATTTTTTTTCAATAACAGTTTAATTGTTATCTTGATTTGTAATTTATAAACCTATAATATAGTTATATATTATACCTGTTATATGAATGAATATTGCATTGTACTTCTGATATGAAATACTGTACTATTGATTGTAGTTGAGCGGGACAGTACCCCCTCTCACGGCAAGGCGGAAAACCTGGTGTAAAGGGTGTCTTGACCAACGAGTGTGGAGACAACGATTCCCTCAGTAGGGATATAGCCCGAGTCGAAAATAGATCCGTGAGGCGCCCTAGATGAGAGGATAATGTTGTGCGTCATGGTAAAAATAAATAAATTTGGTGAGCCAGCCCATGTGCGCTCTCTGAGATATATTGCCATTGATGAGTACTAGTAACGTTGGTTGAATTAGATGAATTTGTATCTTTTAGTGTGTAATTTCTAACTATGCTTATTGGTTGAGTTTGAGCCTTTGGGTATACTTGCATGACTGGTGATGTATTTGAATTTTATTAATGCGAGGCCGATTCGCTCACTGAGTTTTAAAGCTCACACTTTCTGTGAAATCTTTTTGTTCAGATCAGATTGTCGGTGAAGAATATCAGCTAGAAGAGTAGATCACTTTGAACCTTCCTGCTATTGGGTAGGCCCCTCTTTTGTTATAGATTATGTTGCTCTATAACCGTCTAGGACATCTAGGTCAGGAGTTTGGTATTTGGCTTGTATTTTAGTATGATAATGTATTTTATATTAAGGATCGATTATTATATGCAAATCATCTCTATGAATTTCAAATAAGAAAATTTGATATATTTTTTTTGTATTTATTAAGGAATGGTTATTAATAATTTAACTCATGGGTAGAATTTATCGAAAGGCTTACAGTGATGGAATATTCATCATTGTGCCAGTCATGTGCTCAGAAAACAGGTCGTGACAAAGTTGGTATCAAAACAAAGGTTGTTAGGTCTCCTAGTGATTATAGAGCTAGGTGTCTTTAGTGGGCCCTCCCCTATTATCGTGATTGCAGCATGATCATAGGATGAAGATCCACCAAAAGCCCTATAGAGTTTAAAATCCTTTCCTTTCGTGATTTATCCTTGAAGCATAATAGTGATGATACATAATATTTTTAATTGTAGAATAAGTTTAGATGGCACAAGAAAAATCAAACGCTTCGGGAATCCACACAAGATCTGGCAGGGCCCTGGTTCCTCCAGTTACTCAGTCAGTAGGTGGAAGGTTAGAGACACCTAACCGTGCAGAAGGAAACCATGTACAAAATAGAGAGATACCTACTGTAAACCCCAGGAGGAGTGGTAGAGTACCACCACAAATTGACGCGATTATGGTAATGGAAGTATTAACTGCAATGCAGAATAAGGTAAATGGGCTGAAGGAACTTCTGATGGGACAATCATCTGAAAATGGCTCACAGGAATCAGTACATGCTGTAGAAGTACAAGAGACATGCCAGATGCCATCTCTACCCCCTCCTCAAGATGGGGTGGGGACAGGGTCAAGATCTTAGAATTTATGAACCTGAATCTGTCAACTTTTGCAGGAGATGTTAATGAAGACCCACAGCGCTTTCTAAATGACTGTGAGAAAATTCTTGACACGTTGGAGTGCCTTGAACCCGAAAAGGTGACCCTTGTTACCTTTCAATTAAGAGGTAAGGCGAACCACTGGTGGCGAACATGGAAGAAGGGCATGGCCAGAAACGCCCCACCCCTCAAATAGAAGGACTTTAAAAGAATTTTTCAAGAACAATTTATCCCGGAGAGCATACGAGAAGCAAAGATGAATGAGTTTGAGACACTCTGACAAGGAACACAAACCGTCGATGAATACGACAATCTGTTTGTGGAATTGTCTGAATATGCTACTCATATGGTCCTAAATGAAAAAGAAAGGATCTGACGGTTTATTAAAGGCCTTCAAGAGTCCCTATTTGATAAGGTGGGATCAAAGATATGAAACTTTTCATCCTACACAGAGGCCGTCGACATCGCCCGTATGATGGAAGAAAGAGATATGCGTAACAAAAAATGGAACAACAAAAGAAAAAAGAAACAAGATGAGAAATCACGCAACCACGGAAGGAGCTCTGCACCTACTAAAACCACTGGACATGTAGCCTCTATCGCTAGTGCACCACAACGTCAACAAAGCAGTACAGGGGGTCAACAAAGGCCCTGGTGCCCTAAGTATGAAAGAAACCACTTCAGAGTTTGTCTTGCCAACAACAACACTAAGGTCTGTTTCCAATGTGATCAACAGGGCCATTTCAAAAGAGATTGCCCTCAACTCTACACGAGATCTGGCCAAGGATCAGTACGCCCTAATTAATCGAAGGCCATCGTTGCCAACAAAGCCATTGTAAACGGAATCGGAAGAGGCGCTGTTAGAGGACAAGATGGTCGAGGTCAAGCTTCAGCAGGACGAGGGACCGCTCGAGTATTTGCCTTAATCCGTTAGGATGATCAGGCATCTAATACGGTAGTAGCAGGTACCTTTCTGATTGAATCAAACTTTGCACATGTTTTGTTTGACTCTGGCTCTAGCCATTCCTATGTGTCACCATACTTTGCTAAGAATTTTACGCAAAAAGTTGTTAGATTAGAATATTCGTTCTTAGTAACTACACCTACCGGAGGCACCCTACTAATAGAACGAGGCTACCAGGCTTGTAAGGTGAAAGTCGGAGAAGTAATTACAACGGCAGATCTAATGCTATTGGATATGACAGACTTCGATGTCATCTTAGGCATGGATTGGCTGGCATCTTGTCATGCCACTCTGGATTACTATAATAAGATAATTAAGTTCAATATTCCGGGGGAACCTTCCTTCATAGTTCATAGTGAACGAAGTGAGATTCTTGGAATTCTTATATCCTTAATGTATGCCCAACGTTTACTGCGAAAGGGCTGTCAATGATACTTAGCATTTGTTAGAGATATTAAGAAAGAAGAACTAAAAGTGGAGGACATTCCAGTGGTCTAGGAGTTTGTAGACGTCTTCCCGGATGATCTACTAGGTGTACTCCCAGATCGAGAGATTGAGTTCCAGATAGAGTTAGCTCCAGAGACTCGCCCAATCTCCATACTCCCTTATAGGATGGCGCCAACAAAACTAAAAGAGCTAAAGGCTCAGTTACAGGACTTGTTAGATAAAGGCTTTATAAGGCTCAAGTTATTCACCTTGGGGAGCTCCTGTTCTGTTCGAAAAAAAAGGACGGATTGATGAGACTATGCATAGATTACAGGCAACTGAATAAAGTAACTATCAAAAACAAATATCTATTGCCTCGCATTGATGACCTCTTCGATCAACTTCAAGGAGCTAGGTGTTTTTCAAAGATTGACTTGAGGTCTGGTTATCACCAACTCAAGATCAAGGAGGATGATGTACCCAAGACAGCCTTCCGCACTAGATGTGGACACTATGAGTTCCTGGTAATGTTATTCGGTCTAACGAACACACCAGCTGCTTTTATGGATTTAATGAATAGGATTTTTAAACCCTTCTTGGACAAATTCGTTATTGTCTTCATAGACGACATTCTGGTGTACTCAAAAAATTCAGAAGAGCATGAACAACACCTTCGTATTGTGTTGTAGACATTGAGGGATCATCAATTGTACGCTAAATTTCTTAAATGCAAGTTTTGGATTGATCGCATGACTTTCTTGGGACATGTGATCTCCAAGAATGGCATCCAAACAGACCCAAGTAAAGTAGAAGCGATCAAAATATGGCCTAGACCCACCTCTATCACAGAGATTCATAGTTTTTTGGGATTGGTAGGATATTATCGTCATTTTATCCAAGATTTTTCCCAGTTAGTTGCCCCTCTCACACGACTGACTAGGAAAGGAGTAAAGTACCAATGGGATGATGCTTGTGAAGAAAGCTTCCAAGAACTCAAGAAAAGGTTAATCTCCGTACCTATATTGGTCTTACCCTCAGGACCTAGAGGTTTTACAGTATACTATGATGTATCAAGAGTAGGGTTAGGATGTATCCTCATGCAGCATGGCCAGGTAGTGGCATATGCATTGAGACAGCTTAAGAAACATGAACAAAACTATTCCACCTACGACCTGAAAATGACAACAGTAATTTTCACCCTAAAGATATGGTGACACTATCTATACGGAAAAACCTGCAAAATTTGCACTGACCATAAAAGTCTAAAATATATTTTCGACCAAAAGGACCTAAACTTGAGGTAGAGGAGATGGGTAAAATTACTAAAAGATTATGATTGTAATATTTTTTACCACCCAGGCAAAGCGAACGTAGTGGCAGATGCTTTGAGTCGAAAATCTATAGGTAATCTAGCCCATATAGCAATGACAAGAAGACCATTGATCAAAGAACTACAAGAGTTGAGAACAAAAGGTGCTACTCTCGGGTTACAAGGACATGATCATTCTTAGCCTATATCAGGGCCAGATCTTCCCTTATAGACCAGATACGAGTATTCCAGATGGAGGATCCTGAGCTTGTCCAAATTATAGATAAGGTGAAGAATAGTGAAGCTGTCACATCCCAAAAATTGAGCATGTGAAAAGATACTACTCATTTGATATAATTCTCAAACATACGTTATATACATATATTCTGTAAGGTTTTACATTCAACCTTAATAATTCATTCCACACTACAGAATTATATTCATCTGATAAGTAAATATAGACATACATAGTCTGATATTTCTATCTCATCGCAAGCCTAGGAGACCTATAGAAAGTACAGAGCGTTTCTAATATCCACATTAATAAGTACTGGTGTCCCACCAGACAGAAATAGATAATAATCCCAATGGGCTTCTAATCTTCAAACGGATACTCTTGTTCTTTATTTTCTGTATCTGAAAAAAAATAATCATAGGGAGTGTGAGTTTATTTAAAAACTCAGTAAGTAAATAACTGTACTATATAAAATATCAAAAGTACAAATACCACATTTACTCATATAATTAATTGTCTTATACATCGAGTAGTATGAGACTCTAACCCTTTCAAACTCATGAATAAGATCTCATAGGTATACACCGAGTAGTATGGGACTTTAACCCTTTCAACTCGTGTATAGATTTCATAGATATGCACTGAGTAGTATGGGACTCTAACCCTTTCAAACTCGTGTATAAGATTTCTTAGATATACACCGAGTAGTATGGGACTTTAACCCTTTCACACTCGTGTATTAGATCCCGTAGATCTTTACTCATTAATAAGATAGTGAGAATTCATCACATAGTACAATTGTCATGAAATAAATAATTTCTACATACTCTTATTTCTATTGATCATCATATACTCCCATATGAAAAATTAATTGCTTATTATCCAAATAATATTGTAAATGGGATTTATATTGTACTTTGACTAGTAATATCAAATTAGCTGAGCAAGGTTATTCACTCACCTTGATGTTTGTCCAAGTTTACCTTGTTCCACACTAGAATTTGTGTAGGAAAATTTCCTAGTAAAATATATTACAAGGAATCATAAGAAAGGAAACAAAATCACGAAAATACGTAAAATTTTCTGACTGCTACAGTAACGGGTTGCTACAGTAACGGTTCGCTACAGTGCCGGTTCGCTACAGTGCCGTTGACTGCTACAGTACCGTTGACTGTCGACACTACAGTACTACTACAGTAACCCGAAGAAAATTTTCCAGACTTTGTTTCGAAATTTCTGGTCGCTACAGTAACTCGGTTTTTGCAGAAATTTCTAACAATTTCATCCTTTCCATTTCTTGTTTCAAAACCAGAATTTCAACTCTTTTAACCGATTATAACTCAAATATAACTTCTAAAACAACTGAGATTCATGAATTATCATCAAAATCTTCAAGAACAAAACCTACTCTGATCTTCTACATAAACTGAAATTTAAGGAAAATAATCGGATTAAAGCTTACCTTTGATCCTTACAAAGCTTTTGAACCGAACAAATAATCGAACTTCTGAAGATCAAGGAAAGGATTTGAGAAGAAACTGAAGAACTGAGAGAGAAATGCTTTTCTGCCTTCCTTCGGCTGAGTGAAAAAAATGAGGGGTACTATTGAAACTTTATATTAAATATTTCTAATGGGTTATTCAATAACCCATGGGTATCCATAACCCAACATCCAAACCCATCCAGTCAATTTACAATAAATGGACTAATTGACCATTCTGAAACCACTTTTTCATGAATTTCACCATTCTTAGAATATATCCCTCATTGTGCAAATATTTAGTCCAGTCATTTAACTCAATTTTCATAAATAATATTCAAAGAGAACAATTAAATATGAAAATTAAAAATGACCAAAATAAATAACTAAAGTAACGTTGTAGAATTCTAAAATACTTTTAAGCGAATTATATTCTGAAATTAACGGGTATTACATTCTACCCCCTTTAAAAGAATTCGATCCTCCGAATTAAAATCTTACCTCAAGTTTCAAATAAATGTGGATAGTTTTTCCACATCTCATCTTCTGCTTCCCACGTAGCTTCCTCGCGAGAATGATTTCTCCAAAGAACCTTGACAGTAGGAATTTCTTTGGTACGCAATTTTTTGACTTTTCTATCAAGGATAGCTACTGGTACCTCTTCGTAGGTGAGAGTTTCATCAAAATGAACTTCTTGGGGTTGAATGACATGAGAAGGAACAGGAAGATACTTCCGTAGCATGGACACATGAAATATTGGATGAACTCCCTCTAGGTTGGAAGGTAGGTCTAGGCGATATGCCACATTACCCACTCTGTCTACAACCTCATATGGGCCAACATACCTCAGACTAAGCTTGCCTTTCTTCCCGAATCTCATTACTCCTTTCATAGGTGAGATTCGTAAGAAAACCATATCACCTATTGCAAATTCAAGGTCACGTCATCGGTTGTCCGCATAAGACTTCTGTCTACTCTGAGCAGTTAACAACTTCTCTCTGATCAGTTTAACTTTATTTATATCTTCCTGTATCATCTTAGGTCCAAATATTTTGGTTTCACCAAGTTCAAACCAACCTATAGGAGATCGACACCGTCTCCCATATAATGCCTCAAAAGGTGCCATCTGAATACTGGCTTGGTAACTGTTGTTATAAGCAAATTCAATAAGAGACAAATGATCTTCCCAACTTCCACTGAAATCCATCACACAAGCTCTTAGCATATCCTCTAAAGTCTGAATTGTCCTTTCGGACTGTCCATCAGTCTGAGGATGGAATGCTGTGCTAAGATTCACTTTGGTACCCAAAGCCTCTTGAAAGACTTTCCAGAACCGAGAAGTAAACTGAGGTCCTCGATCTGATATAATGGATATTGGTACACCATGAAGTTTCACTATTTCTTTAACATAAATTCGAGCAAGTTTTGCTACACTGAAAGTGGTATGAACAGGAAGAAAATGTGCTGACTTAGTAAGTCGATCTACTATGACCCATATTGAGTCATTTCCTTTTGTTGACCGAGGTAATCCTACTACAAAATCCATAGTGATCCTTTCCCACTTCCATTCGGGAATATCTAGTTTTTGCATCAATCCAGATGGTCGTCGATGTTCAGCTTTAACTTGCTGACAAGTCAAACATCGAGCTACAAAGTCAGTCACGTCTCGCTTCATGCCCTCCCACCAGTAAACTTGTTTCAAATCCTGATACATTTTCACAGCACCAGGATGTACAACGTAGGGCGAACCATGAGCTTCCATTAAGATTTCATGTTTCAAAGATTCAATGTTGGGGACACAGAGTCTCCCATTAAACCATAAGACTCCTTCTTCATCTACCAAGAAACTTGGTGCTAGACCTTGCCTTGCCTTATCTCTGATTTTGACCATATCAATGTCATTTTCTAAATTTACTTTTACTTTTTCAACAAGAGATGATCTAACTGTTAAATGAGCCAGAAATGTACCTGACTCAGTGATCTCGAAGAATACTCCATCAGCTTCCAATTCTTGTAGTTCATGTATTAGAGACCTCCTTATAGTGGCAATGTGAGCTAAACTTCCCATAGACTTTCGACTTAGAGCATCAGCCACTACATTTGCTTTACCTGGATGGTAAAGGATGGTACAATCATAATCTTTCAGAAGTTCCATCCACCTTCGTTGCCTTAGGTTGAGATCTCTCTGCTCAAAAATGTACTTAAGGCTTTTGTTGTCACATCCCAAAAATTGAGTATGTGAAAAGATACTACTCATTTGATATAATTCTCAAACATACGTTATATACATATATTTTGTAAGGTTTTACATTCAACCTTAATCATTCATTCCACACTACAGAATTATATTCATCTGATAAGCAAATATAGACATACATAGTCTGATATTTCTATCTCATCGCAAGCCTAGGAGACCTATAGAAAATACAGAGCTTTTCTAATATCCACATTAATAAGTACTGGTGTCCCACCAGACAGAAATAGAGAATAATCCCAAGGGGCTTCTAATCTTCAAACAGATTCTCTTCTTCTCTGTTTTCTGTATCTGAAAAAAATAATCATAGGGAGTGTGAGTTTATTTAAAAACTCAGTAAGTAAATAACTGTACTATATAAAATATCAAAAGTACAAATACCACATTTACTCATATAATTAATTATCTTATACATCGAGTAGTATGGGACTCTAACCCTTTCAAACTCATGAATAAGATTTCATAGATATACACCGAGTAGTATGGGACTTTAACCCTTTCAACTCGTGTATAGATTTCATAGATATGCACTGAGTAGTATGGGACTTTAACCCTTTCACACTCGTGTATAAGATTTCTTAGATATACACCGAGTAGTATGGGACTTTAACCCTTTCACACTCGTGTATTAGATCCCGTAGATCTTTACTCATTAATAAAATAGTGAGAATTCATCACATAGTACAATTGTCATGAAATAAATAGTTTCTTCATACTCTTATTTCTACTGATCATCATATACTCCCATATGAAAAATTAATTGCTTATTATCCAAATAATATTGTAAATGGGACTTATATTGTACTTTGACTAGTAATATCAAAGTAGCTGAGCAAGGTTATTCACTCACCTTGATGTTTGTCCAAGTTTACCTTGTTCCACACTAGAATTTGTGTAGGAAAATTTCCTAGTAAAATATATTACAAGGAATCATAAGAAAGGAAACAAAATCACGAAAATACGTAAAATTTTCTGACTGCTACAGTAACGGGTTGCTACAGTACGGTTTGCTACAGTAACGGTTTGCTACAGTGTCGGTTTGCTACAGTAACGGTTCACTACAGTACCGGTTCGCTACAGTAACGTTGACTGCTACAGTACCGTTGACTGCCGACACTACAGTACTGCTACAGTAACCCGACGAAAATTTTCCAGATTTTGTTTCGAAATCCCTGGTCGCTACAGTAACTCGGTTTTGCAGAAAAATCTTTCAAAAATTCATCCTTTCCTTTCTTGTTTCAAAACCAGAATTTCAACTCTTTTAACCGATTATAACTCAAATATAACTTCTAAAACAACTGAGATTCATGAATTATCATCAAAATCTTCAAGAACAAAACCTCCTCTGATCTTCTACATAAACTGAAATTTAAGGAAAATAATCGGATTAAAGCTTACCTTTGATCCTTACAAAGCTTTTGAACCGAACAAATAATCGAACTTCTGAAGATCAAGGAAAGGATTTGAGAAGAAAATGAAGAACTGAGAAAGAATCTTTTCTGCTTCCTTCGGCTGAGCGAAAAATATGAAGTTACTATTGAAACTTTATATTAAATATTTCTAATGGGTTATTCAATAACCCATGGGTATCCATAACCCAACATCCAAACCCATCCAGTCAATTTACAATAAATGGATTAATTGACCATTCTGCAACCACTTTTCCATGAATTTCACCATTCTTAGAATATATCCCTCATTGTGCAAATATTTAGTCCAGTCATTTAACTCAATTTTCATAAATAATATTCAAAGAGAACAATTAAATATGAAAATTAAAAATGACCAAAATAAATAACTAAAGTAACGTTGTAGAATTCTAAAATACTCTTAAGCGAATTATATTCTGAAATTAACGGGTATTACATTCTACCCCCCTTAAAAGAATTCGGTCCTCCGAATTAAAATCTTACCTCAAGTTTCAAATAAATGTGGATAGTTTTTCCACATCTCATCTTCTGCCTCCCACGTAGCTTCCTCGCGAGAATGATTTCTCCAAAGAACCTTGACAGTAGGAATTTCTTTGGTACGCAATTTCTTGACTTTTCTATCAAGGATAGCTACTGGTACCTCTTCGTAGGTGAGAGTTTCATCAAAATGAACTTCTTGGGGTTGAATGACATGAGAAGGATCAGGAAGATACTTCCGTAGCATGGACACATGAAATATTGGATGAACTCCCTCTAGGTTGGAAGGTAGGTCTAGGCGATATGCCACATTACCCACTCTGTCTACAACCTCATATGGGCCAACATACCTCGGACTAAGCTTGCCTTTCTTCCCGAATCTCATTACTCCTTTCATAGGTGAGATTCGTAAGAAAACCATATCACCTATTGCAAATTCAAGGTCACGTCGTCGGTTGTCCGCATAAGACTTCTGTCTACTCTGAGCAGTTAACAACTTCTCTCTGATCAGTTTAACTTTATTTATATCTTCCTGTATCATCTCAGGTCCAAATATTTTGGTTTCACCAAGTTCAAACCAACCTATAGGAGATCGACACCGTCTCCCATACAAAGCCTCAAAAGGTGCCATCTGAATACTGGCTTGGTAACTGTTATTATAAGCAAATTCAATAAGAGACAAATGATCTTCCCAACTTCCACTGAAATCCATCACACAAGCTCTTAGCATATCCTCTAAAGTCTGAATTGTCCTTTCGGACTGTCCATAAGTCTGAGGATGGAATGCTGTGCTAAGATTCACTTTGGTACCCAAAGCCTCTTGAAAGACTTTCCAGAACCGAGAAGTAAACTGAGGTCCTCGGTCTGATATAATGGATATTGGTACACCATGAAGTTTCACTATTTCTTTAACATAAAGTCGAGCAAGTTTTGCTACACTGAAAGTGGTATGAACAGGAAGAAAATGTGCTGACTTAGTAAGTCGATCCACTATGACCCATATTGAATCATTTCCTTTTGTTGACCGAGGTAAACCTACTACAAAATCCATGGTGATCCTTTCCCACTTCCATTCGGGAATATCTAGTTTTTGCATCAATCCAGGTGGTCGTCGATGTTCAGCTTTAACTTGCTGACAAGTCAAACATCGAGCTACAAAGTCAGTCACGTCTCGCTTCATGCCCTCCCACCAATAAACTTGTTTCAAGTCCTGATACATTTTCACAGCACCAGGATGTACAACGTAGGGTGAACCATGAGCTTCCATTAAGATTTCATGCTTCAAAGATTCAATGTTGGGGACACAGAGTCTCCCATTAAACCATAAGACTCCTTCTTCATCTACCAAGAAACTTGGTGCTAGACCTTGCCTTGCCTTATCTCTTATTTTGACCATATCAATGTCACCTTCTAAAGTTGCTTTTACTTTTTCAACAAGGGATGATCTAACTGTTAAATGAGCCAGAAATGTACCTGACTCAGTGATCTCGAAGAATACTCCATCAGCTTCCAATTCTTGTAGTTCATGTATTAGAGACCTCCTTATAGTGGCAATGTGAGCTAAACTTCCCATAGACTTTCGACTTAGAGCATCAGCCACTACATTTGCTTTACCTGGATGGTAAAGGATGGTACAATCATAATCTTTCAGAAGTTCCATCCACCTTCGTTGCCTTAGATTGAGATCTCTCTGCTCAAAAATGTACTTAAGGCTTTTGTGATCTGTAAAAATTTTACAAGTTTCCCCATACAAGTAATGTCTCCATATCTTTAGGGCAAACACTACAGCTGCCATTTCCAAATCATGAGTGGGGTAATTCAATTCATGCTTTTTAAGCTGACGTGAGCCATAAGCTATGACTTTACCATGTTGCATCAACACACACCCTAAGCCTATCTTTGAGGCATCACAGAATACAGAGTAACCCCCTGGTCCTGATGGTAAAATTAAGACTGGTGCAGAAGTTAAACACTCTTTCAATTGGGTGAAACTTTGTTCACATGAATCATCCCAAATGTATTTAACATTCTTTCGGGTTAACTTATTTAATGGAAGAGCCGTCTTAGAGAAATCTTTGACAAAGCGACGGTAATACCCTGCTAAGCCAAGAAAACTACGTACTTCAGACACAGTTGTTGGTCGAGGCCATTGTTTTACTGCTTCAATTTTACTTGGATCTACATGAATACCTTCTTGGGAAATAACATGTCCCAAAAATGTTACATGACTCATCCAGAATTCACATTTTGAGAGCTTTGCGTACAACTGATGCTCTCTCAAAGTCTGAAGCACTTTTCTCAAATGTTCAGTATGTTCTTCATGACTCTTTGAATATACCAAAATATCATCAATAAACACAATTACAAACTTATCAAGGAATGATTTGAACACTCTGTTCATTAAATCCATAAATGCTGCTGGTGCATTTGTCAACCCAAAAGACATCACAAGAAACTCATAATGTCCATACCGTGTACGAAAAGCAGTCTTAGGTATATCATCACTCTTAATTCGTAACTGATGATATCCAGACCTTAGATCAATCTTTGAGAAGTATTTTGCTCCTTGAAGCTGATCAAACAAATCATCTATCCTTGGTAAAGGATACTTATTCTTCACTGTGACTTTATTCAGTTGACGATAATCTATACATAATCTCATAGAACCATCTTTCTTTTTCACAAAAAGAACAGGAGCACCCCAAGGTGAAAAACTTGGGCGAATGAACCCTTTGTTTAACAAATCTTCCAATTGTTCTTTAAGTTCTTTTAGCTCAACAGGAGCCATACGATAAGGTGGAATAGAAATTGGTCTTGTGTCTGAGACCAAATCAATACTGAACTCAATATCTCTTTCTGGCGGTAATCCAGGTAAATCTTCTGGGAACACATCTGGGAATTCATTAACCACATGAATGTCTTCTAACTTCTGTTCTTTCTTTTCTAAATCTTTGATAAAAGCTAGAAATCCCTGACATCCCTTTCGCAACATACGCTGGGCACTTAACATAGATATCATGTTGCAAGGTACATCACTTCGATCTCCTTGAAACACAAAATTACTCCTCCCCGGTATATTAAAGGAAATAACTTTGTCACGACAATTTATAGTAGCATGACAAGAAGATAGCCAGTCCATCCCTAGAATCACATCAAAATCTAACATATTGAGAACCATAAGATCTATCTCAGTTTCCATGCCTCCAACGATTATTTTACAAGAACGATAACATGTTTTAACCACCAAAGTCTCTCTCATCGGTGTGGAAACCAAGAATGGTTCTTTAAGAATAATCGAATCAATTGCAAATCTCTTGGCAAATAGGGGTGACACATATGAGTGAGTAGAACCGGGGTCAAACAAAATACGTGCAGCAAAAGTATTAACAGATAATATACCTGTAACTACAGCATTGGATGTTTGAGCATCCTGTCGGGTTAGAGCATATATTCTTGCATTTCCTCTGCCAGCAGCTTGTTTTCCACGGTCACCTTGGCCTCTTCCAGAACCTCTTCCCATACTACCCCCTGTTGAAGGGGTTGGTGTTTGAGTAATAGATTGTGGTCGAGGTGGCAAAGTAGACCCTTGACCTGGTCTTGTCATGAGCTGAGGGCACTCCCTTATAAAATGTCCTTTTTGTCCACAGTGAAAACAGCCTGTACCAACAGTGTTTAACCTGCATTCTCCGAAGTGAAACTTTCCACATTCAGGACATTGAGGTTTTTCCCTTCTACCTTGAGTACCTCCTCTACTAGAAGAGCTAAAACCACCCCTGCTCTCTGAACGAGGCTTAGCCACACTGGCTATAGAATAAGATGACTTAGTAGGAGTGGCTGGAGCTTGTTGTGGTGCAGTAAAAGTCCCTGAGTCTTCCCCTTGATTAAAAGATCTCCTATATCTGGCCTTCTTCTTTTGACGATATTCTTCTTTATTCTTTGACCTCCTTTCCATTCTTCGGGCCACATCAACAGCTTCTGAGTACGAAGAGTAATCATTCATATTAGAACCCACTTGATCATATAAGGCATCACGAAGCCCTTCCACAAACTTTTCTATTTTCTTCCTTTCAGAAGGAATGACTTCAGGGGCATATTCAGATAATTTAACAAACTGAGCTGAATATTCATCAACAGTCATGGTTCCCTGCCGTAGATACAGAAAATCTCTGGCCCTGGATGATCGTTCACTTGCCGGAAGAAATTCATCCATAACCAATCTGTAAAATTCTGTCCACATAACTGGCGGTGCGCCTTGAATTCTAGCTTTCTTCCAGTTCCTCCACCATTTACCAGCCCTACCTTTTAACTGAAAGGAAGTGAATTCTACCTTTTGAGTAGGAGAACACCCTATAGCATCACAGATTGCTTCACAATCTTCAAGAAAACATTGTGGGTCCTCTTTGGGATCTTCCCCTGAAAAAGTAGGAGGCCTCATTTTCTGGAATTCAGACATTCTTACCTCTCTTACATTAACTCCTCCCGCTAACGGAGCTGGTGGTACATTTTCAGCTTCAACAATAGGAGGATCCACTGGCAGGTTAGCTTGTGCAGCTCGACCTCTCATTTCAGCCTCAAATCGGTCAAATCGTTCATTCATCAAATGAATCACATGTGCAATAGTTGCATTACCGACATGAGCATCAGGTTCGACTCTTCTTGCTTGCTCACTAGTTGCGCCCTCAGTACTTTGAGCATGTAAACTATCACCACGGTTAGGATCATCTTGCACATGTACTGGTGGATTTATGGCCCTCCTTGGACCCATATGCTCATTATTATTAGAAGATCCTTCCGACATTGATCTGTCACAGATCTACACACATAACAAACAATTTTCAGACATAAACAAAATATCACTTACTAGCCCCACTGAGAAGTTATCTATAAAATGACGTTATACTCTACAAGGTCTTTTATGGAACCTAATCCTATGGTCATGCCGCGGCTCATGACAATAGGGAAGGGCCCACAAAGATCACTTTGCTCTGTACTCTATAGGGGACCTATAAAACCTTTCCTCTGATACCAAATTTGTCACATCCCAAAAATTGAGTATGTGAAAAGATACTACTCATTTGATATAATTCTCAAACATACGTTATATACATATATTTTGTAAGGTTTTACATTCAACCTTAATCATTCATTCCACACTACAGAATTATATTCATCTGATAAGCAAATATAGACATACATAGTCTGATATTTCTATCTCATCGCAAGCCTAGGAGACCTATAGAAAATACAGAGCTTTTCTAATATCCACATTAATAAGTACTGGTGTCCCACCAGACAGAAATAGAGAATAATCCCAAGGGGCTTCTAATCTTCAAACAGATTCTCTTCTTCTCTGTTTTCTGTATCTGAAAAAAATAATCATAGGGAGTGTGAGTTTATTTAAAAACTCAGTAAGTAAATAACTGTACTATATAAAATATCAAAAGTACAAATACCACATTTACTCATATAATTAATTATCTTATACATCGAGTAGTATGGGACTCTAACCCTTTCAAACTCATGAATAAGATTTCATAGATATACACCGAGTAGTATGGGACTTTAACCCTTTCAACTCGTGTATAGATTTCATAGATATGCACTGAGTAGTATGGGACTTTAACCCTTTCACACTCGTGTATAAGATTTCTTAGATATACACCGAGTAGTATGGGACTTTAACCCTTTCACACTCGTGTATTAGATCCCGTAGATCTTTACTCATTAATAAAATAGTGAGAATTCATCACATAGTACAATTGTCATGAAATAAATAGTTTCTTCATACTCTTATTTCTACTGATCATCATATACTCCCATATGAAAAATTAATTGCTTATTATCCAAATAATATTGTAAATGGGACTTATATTGTACTTTGACTAGTAATATCAAAGTAGCTGAGCAAGGTTATTCACTCACCTTGATGTTTGTCCAAGTTTACCTTGTTCCACACTAGAATTTGTGTAGGAAAATTTCCTAGTAAAATATATTACAAGGAATCATAAGAAAGGAAACAAAATCACGAAAATACGTAAAATTTTCTGACTGCTACAGTAACGGGTTGCTACAGTACGGTTTGCTACAGTAACGGTTTGCTACAGTGTCGGTTTGCTACAGTAACGGTTCACTACAGTACCGGTTCGCTACAGTAACGTTGACTGCTACAGTACCGTTGACTGCCGACACTACAGTACTGCTACAGTAACCCGACGAAAATTTTCCAGATTTTGTTTCGAAATCCCTGGTCGCTACAGTAACTCGGTTTTGCAGAAAAATCTTTCAAAAATTCATCCTTTCCTTTCTTGTTTCAAAACCAGAATTTCAACTCTTTTAACCGATTATAACTCAAATATAACTTCTAAAACAACTGAGATTCATGAATTATCATCAAAATCTTCAAGAACAAAACCTCCTCTGATCTTCTACATAAACTGAAATTTAAGGAAAATAATCGGATTAAAGCTTACCTTTGATCCTTACAAAGCTTTTGAACCGAACAAATAATCGAACTTCTGAAGATCAAGGAAAGGATTTGAGAAGAAAATGAAGAAATGAGAAAGAATCTTTTCTGCTTCCTTCGGCTGAGCGAAAAATATGAAGTTACTATTGAAACTTTATATTAAATATTTCTAATGGGTTATTCAATAACCCATGGGTATCCATAACCCAACATCCAAACCCATCCAGTCAATTTACAATAAATGGATTAATTGACCATTCTGCAACCACTTTTCCATGAATTTCACCATTCTTAGAATATATCCCTCATTGTGCAAATATTTAGTCCAGTCATTTAACTCAATTTTCATAAATAATATTCAAAGAGAACAATTAAATATGAAAATTAAAAATGACCAAAATAAATAACTAAAGTAACGTTGTAGAATTCTAAAATACTCTTAAGCGAATTATATTCTGAAATTAACGGGTATTACATTTGTGATCTGTAAAAATTTGACAAGTCTCCCCATACAAGTAATGTCTCCAAATCTTTAGGGCAAACACTACAGCTGCCATTTCCAAATCATGAGTAGGGTAATTCAATTCATGCTTTTTAAGCTGACGTGAGCCATAAGCTATGACTTTACCATGTTGCATCAACACACATCCTAAGCCTATCTTTGAGGCATCACAGAATACAGAGTAACCCCCTGGTCCTGATGGTAGGATTAAGACTGGTGCAGAAGTTAAACACTCTTTCAATTGGGTGAAACTTTGCTCACATGAATCATCCCAAATGTATTTAACATTCTTTCGAGTTAACTTATTTAATGGGAGAGCTGTCTTAGAGAAATCTTTGACAAAGCGATGGTAATACCCTGCTAAGCCAAGAAAACTACGTACTTCAGACACAGTTGTTGGTCGAGGCCATTGTTTTACTGCTTCAATTTTACTTGGATCTACATGAATACCTTCTTGGGAAATAACATGTCCTAAAAATGTTACATGACTCATCCAGAATTCACATTTTGAGAGCTTTGCGTACAACTGATGCTCTCTCAAAGTCTGAAGCACTATTCTCAAATGTTCAGTATGTTCTTCATGACTCTTTGAATACACCAAAATATCATCAATAAATACAATTACAAACTTATCAAGGAATGATTTGAACACTCTGTTCATTAAATCCATAAATGCTGCTGGTGCATTTGTCAACCCAAAAGACATCACAAGAAACTCATAATGTCCATACCGTGTACGAAAAGCAGTCTTAGGTATATCATCACTCTTAATTCGTAACTGATGATATCCAGACCTTAGATCAATCTTTGAGAAGTATTTTGCTCCTTGAAGCTGATCAAACAAATCATCTATCCTTGGTAAAGGATACTTATTCTTCACTGTGACTTTATTCAGCTGACGATAATCTATACATAATCTTATAGAACCATCTTTCTTTTTCACAAAAAGAACAGGAGCACCCCAAGGTGAAAAACTTAGGCGAATGAACCCTTTGTTTAACAAATCTTCCAATTATTTTTTGAGTTCTTTTAGCTCAACAGGAGCCATACGATAAGGTGGAATAGAAATTGGTCTTGTGTCTGGGACCAAATCAATACTGAACTCAATATCTCTTTCTGGCGGTAATCCAGGTAAATCTTCTGGGAACACATCTGGGAATTCATTAACCACATAAATGTCTTCTAACTTCTGTTCTTTCTTTTCTAAATCTTTGATAAAAGCTAGAAATCCCTGACATCCCTTTCGCAACATACGCTGGGCACTTAACATAGATATCATGTTGTAAGGTACATCACCTCGATCTCCTTGAAACACAAAATTACTCCTCCCCGGCATATTAAAGAAAATAACTTTGTCACGACAATTTATAGTAGCATGACAAGAAGATAGCCAGTCCATCCCTAAAATCACATCAAAATCTAACATATTGAGAACCATAAGATCTAAGTTTCCGTGCCTCCAATGATTATTTTACAAGAACGATAACATGTTTTAACCATCAAAGTCTCTCTCATCGGTGTGGAAACCAAGAATGGTTCTTTAAGAATAATCGAATCAAATGCAAATCTCTTGGCAAATAGGGGCGACACATATGAGTGAGTAGAACCGGGGTCAAACAAAATACGTGCAACAAAAGTATTAACAGATAATATACCTGTAACTACAGCATTGGATGTTTGAGCATCCTGTCGGGTTAGAGCATATACTCTTGCATTTCCTCTGCCAGCAGCTTGTTTTCCACGGTCACCTTGGCCTCTTCCAGAACCTCTTCCCATACTACCCCCTGTTGAAGGGGTTAGTGTTTGAGTAATAGATTGTGGTCGAGGTGGCAAAGTAGACCCTTGACCTGGTCTTGTCATGAGCTGAGGGCACTCCCTTATAAAATGTCCTTTTTGTCCAAAGTGAAAACAGCCTGTACCAACAGTGTTTAACCTGCATTCTCCGAAGTGAAACTTTCCACATTCAGGACATTGAGGTTTTTCCCTTCTACCTTGAGTACCTCCTCAACTAGAAGAGCTAAAACCACCCCTGCTCTCTGAACGAAGCTTAGCCACACTGGCTGTAGAATAAGTTGACTTAGTAGGAGTGGCTGGAGCATTTTGTGACGCAGTAAAGGGTTTCAAAGTCCTTGAGTCTTCCCCTTGATCAAAAGATCTTCTATATCTAGCTTTCTTCTTTTGACGATATTCTTCTTTATTCTTTGACCTCTTTTCCATTCTTCGGGCCACATCAACAGCCTCTGAGTACGAAGAGTAATCGTTCATATTAGAACCCACTTGATCATATAAGGCATCACGAAGCCCTTCCACAAACTTTTCTATTTTCTTCCTTTCAGAAGGAATGATTTCAGGGGCATATTCAGATAATTTAACAAACTGAGCTGAATACTCGTCAACAGTCATGGTTCCCTGCCGTAGATACAGAAAATCTCTGGCCCTGGATGATCGTTCACTTGCCGGAAGAAATTCATCCATAACCAATCTGTAAAATTCTGTCCACATAACTGGCGGTGCGCCTTAAATTCTAGCTTTCTTCCAGTTCCTCCACCATTTACCAGCCCTACCTTTTAACTGAAAGGAAGTGAATTCTACCTTTTGAGTAGGAGAACACCCTATAGCATCACAGATTGCTTCACAATCTTCAAGGAAATATTGTGGGTCCTCTTTGGGATCTTCCCTTGAAAAAGTAGGACGCCTCATTTTCTGGAATTCAGACATTCTTACCTCTCTTACATTAACTCCTCCCGCTAACGGAGCTGGTGGTACATTTTCAGCTTCAACAATAGGAGGATCCACTGGCAGGTTAGCTTGTGCAGCTCGACCTCTCATTTCAGCCTCAAATCGGTCAAATCGTTCATTCATCAAATGAATCACATGTGCAATAGTTACATTACCGACGTGAGCATCAGGTTCGACTCTTCTTGCTTGCTCACTAGTTGCGCCCTCAGTACTTTGAGCATGTAAACTATCACCACGGTTAGGATCATCTTGCACATGTACTGGTGGATTTATGGCCCTCCTTGGACCCATATGCTCATTATTATTAGAAGATCCTTCTGACATTGATCTGTCACAGATCTACACACATAACAAACAATTTTCAGACATAAACAAAATATCACTTACTAGCCCCACTGAGAAGTTATCTATAAAATGACGTTATACTCTACAAGGTCTTTTATGGAACCTAATCCTATGGTCATGCCGCGGCTCATGACAATAGGGAAGGGCCCACAAAGATCATTTTGCTCTGTACTCTATAGGGGACCTATAAAACCTTTCATCTGATACCAAATTTGTCACATCCCAAAAATTGAGCATGTGAAAAGATACTACTCATTTGATATAATTCTCAAACATACGTTATATACATATATTCTATAAGGTTTTACATTCAACCTTAATCATTCATTCCACACTACAGAATTATATTCATCTGATAAGCAAATATAAACATACATAGTCTGATATTTCTATCTCATCGCAAGCCTAGGAGACCTATAGAAAGTACAGAGCGTTTCTAATATCCACATTAATAAGTACTGGTGTCCCACCAGACAGAAATAGAGAATAATCCCAAGGGGCTTCTAATCTTCAAACGGATACTCTTGTTCTTTATTTTCTGTATCTGAAAAAAAATAATCATAGGGAGTGTGAGTTTATTTAAAAACTCAGTAAGTAAATAACTGTACTATATAAAATATCAAAAGTACAAATACCACATTTACTCATATAATTAATTGTCTTATACATCGAGTAGTATGGGACTCTAACCCTTTCAAACTCATGAATAAGATCTCATAGGTATACACCGAGTAGTATGGGACTTTAACCCTTTCAACTCGTGTATAGATTTCATAGATATGCACTGAGTAGTATGGGACTCTAACCCTTTCAAACTCGTGTATAAGATTTCTTAGATATACACCGAGTAGTATGGGACTTTAACCCTTTCACACTCGTGTATTAGATCCCGTAGATCTTTACTCATTAATAAGATAGTGAGAATTCATCACATAGTACAATTGTCATGAAATAAATAATTTCTACATACTCTTATTTCTATTGATCATCATATACTCCCATATGAAAAATTAATTGCTTATTATCCAAATAATATTGTAAATGGGATTTATATTGTACTTTGACTAGTAATATCAAATTAGCTGAGCAAGGTTATTCACTCACCTTGATGTTTGTCCAAGTTTACCTTGTTCCACACTAGAATTTGTGTAGGAAAATTTCCTAGTAAAATATATTACAAGGAATCATAAGAAAGGAAACAAAATCACGAAAATACGTAAAATTTTCTGACTGCTACAGTAACGGGTTGCTACAGTAACGGTTCGCTACAGTGCCGGTTCGCTACAGTACCGTTGACTGTCGACACTACAGTACTGCTACAGTAACCCGAAGAAAATTTTCCAGACTTTGTTTCGAAATTTCTGGTCGCTACAGTAACTCGGTTTTTGCAGAAATTTCTAACAATTTCATCCTTTCCATTTCTTGTTTCAAAACCAGAATTTCAACTCTTTTAACCGATTATAACTCAAATATAACTTCTAAAACAACTGAGATTCATGAATTATCATCAAAATCTTTAAGAACAAAACCTACTCTGATCTTCTACATAAACTGAAATTTAAGGAAAATAATCGGATTAAAGCTTACCTTTGATCCTTACAAAGCTTTTGAACTGAACAAATAATCGAACTTCTGAAGATCAAGGAAAGGATTTGAGAAGAAACTGAAGAACTGAGAGAGAAATGCTTTTCTGCCTTCCTTCGGCTGAGTGAAAAAAATGAGGGGTACTATTGAAACTTTATATTAAATATTTCTAATGGGTTATTCAATAACCCATGGGTATCCATAACCTAACATCCAAACCCATCCAGTCAATTTACAATAAATGGACTAATTGACCATTCTGAAACCACTTTTTCATGAATTTCACCATTCTTAGAATATATCCCTCATTGTGCAAATATTTAGTCCAGTCATTTAACTCAATTTTCATAAATAATATTCAAAGAGAACAATTAAATATGAAAATTAAAAATGACCAAAATAAATAACTAAAGTAACGTTGTAGAATTCTAAAATACTCTTAAGCGAATTATATTCTGAAATTAACGGGTATTACAGAAGCGAATAGTTTCACACTCGACGATGTAGGAGCCTTGCATTTTGAACATCGGTTATGCGTACCAAATGTTGGAACTCTTAGATGAGACATTATGGAGGAAGGCCATAGTGCTGCATATGCTGTACATCCAAGAGCCACCAAGATGAATCATGATTTGAACACAGATCTACTGGTGGAAAGGAATGAAACAAGACGTAGCAGAGTTTGTATTTCGTTGTTTAACCTGTCAACAGGTTAAGGCCGAGCATCTAAAGCCGGGAGGCTCATTACAGTAATTGGAGATTCCTGAATGGAAATGGGAACAGGTGACAATGGACTTTGTTGTTGGTCTACCTCATTTCACAGGACGTTATGACTCAGTATGGGTCGTTGTTGACCAGCTAACCAAGTTAGCACACTTCATTCTAGTCAAAATCACTTACGGTGTTGTGACATTGGCACAATTATACATTAAGGAAATAGTGAAGCTGCATGGAGTACTAATATCTATCATTTCTGATAAAGTCCTCAATTCACTTCCCACTTCTGGAGGAGTTTTTAAGAGGCATTAGGTACTCGAGTGGACCTTAGTACCACCTTTCACCCACATACAAATAGACAGTCAGAGTGGATGATTCAGACTCTAAAGGACATGTTATGAGCTTGTATCCTAGATTTCAGTGGTAGCTGGGAGAAGCATTTGTATCTCGTGGAGTTTGCACATAACAACAACTACCAACCCACTATTGGGAAGGCACCCTATGAGGCCTTGTATGAGAGACGTTGCAGATCTCCGATCGATTGGTTCGAGATAGGTGAAGCAAAAGTATTAGGACCCGATTTGGCCCATAATTCCCTGACCAAGGTTAAGACAATCCAAGATAGGATGCGAGCAGCTTAAAGTAGACAAAAAGTATATGCCGACCACAAACGAAGTGATTTGGAGTTCTTAGTCGGTGATATGGTATTCCTAAAAGTTTCTCCAATGAAAGGTATGTTGAGATTCGGAAGGAAGGGAAAGTTGTGTCCTAGGTACATCGGGCCTTATGAGATTTTAGAACGAGTGAGAAAAGTAGCTTATCGGCTGGCCCTACCGATGGAACTGGAAGGGATTCACCCTATTTTTCACGTATCCATGTTGAGAAAATACCTTCCTGATTCTTCTCATATACTTCACTCTTCTTACAATGATTCTATCTTAATAGATAAGAACTTTTCATACGAGGAGATACCGGTAGCTATCCTCGATAGTTAAGTAAAGAAACTTCGATCTAAAGAGATTCCATCTATTAAGGTGTTGTAGAGGAATCAGACTCACGAATAAGCCATATGGGAAGCCAAAGCCGATATGCGTTCTAGATATTCGCATCTCATCACAACTTCAGGTAATTTAAATTCATAGGATCGAAATTCTTAAACGGGGTGATAATGTAATACCCGTGGAAAAAAATATATAAATATATGTTTGCGAACTATGATTACTATTCCAGTATACAGAACTATTCACCTATATAATCCTATTCGCATATACGATATTGTTCACATATACTATCGAAATGTCGAATACTAAATATGGTTTGATCATAGAAGAAAACAAGAAAGAAATTGAGAGAAAAATGACATTATATATGAGAAAATCCCCTGAGGGACTAAATTGAAAGGAAACTAAATTAGCAAATTGATTATACTAGTAGATGAGACTTATAAGTGAAATTGGTAGGTGAGACTAGTAAGTGAAATTGGTAGGTGAAATGGGTAAGTGAAACGGTAGATGGAATAGTATAGGAGAACGGTAGATGGAATAGTATCAAATAGTACCATTGAATTTTTCTATAAATAGGCCCTTTCATTTCATTTTCAAACTTACACCTTCAACTTCTCTTTTTCTCTCTTTAAGTTTTCTTGCTCCGACGCTAGGCCTTTGAGATTTTGGGCCTTTCCTTTTCAGCTTAGGTAAGGATACTATGCCCTTTCTATGTTTTTCAAATTTTATAAGTTATTTTCTCAAGTATGCTCTGTGGTTGCGGTTTTGGCTGATCCTCCACATTAGAAAAACTGTCCTTAGCTGCCTATATGTTATTTTGATTCTCTGATTACCAAAATAGAATGTAAACTGTGAAGAATACATGTCTAAGAAAGTTCTGGCTAAGGAAAGACCTGGTTCTTAAGTGTGTCCATTGCGACCCTCCATTCTTTCCTGAGAACTTATGTGGTGTACTCTTTTACAGATTGTATTCTCTATTTCTGGTATGAATAGTAACTATATGTATGAACAATATCTGTACGAAAACAATCCTAACTTGTTTTTCTAATCTTTCATGAAAATCTTCGTAGCAGAACACTGAAATTCACTTGTGTACTCTTGTCCGTAATGACTTATAGAAGTGATACTCATATGGAATTTAGGTGAGTGAAACAACCCCGTTTTAATAGGGTTTTAGCATTACTGATGATAAAAAGTATGTCGTAGAACACTCCCAAGATCCATAGGGGATTTAGCGTGACAAATTTAGGGAGATAATTAATTTAGAAGTATGGATAAGACGAAACAAGTATTTCATGATGATGTGAAATTTGTATTTTTTTTTCAATAACAGTTTAATTGTTATCTTGATGTGTAATTTATAAACTTATAATATAGTTATATACTATACCTGTTATATGAATGAATATTACATTGCACTTCTGACATGAAATAATGTACTATTGATTGTGGTTGAGCGGGATAGTATCCCCTCTCATGACAAGGCGGAAAACCCGGTATAAAGGGTGTCTTGACCAACGAGTGTGGAGACAATGATTCCCTCATTAGGAATATAGCCCGGGTCGGAAATAGATTCGTGAGGCACCCTGGCTGAGAGGATAAGGTTGTGCGTCATGGCAGAAATAAATAAATTTGGTGAGCCGGCCCATGTGTGCTCTCCGGGATATATTGTCATTGATAAGTACTAGTACCGTTGGTTGAATTGGATGAATTTGTATCTTTTAGTGTGTAATTTCTAACTATGTCTATTGATTGAGTTTGAGCCTTCAGGTATACTTGCATGCTGGTGATGTATTTGAATTTTATTAATGCGAGGACGATTCGCTCACTGAGTTTTAAAGCTCACACTTTCTGTGAAATCTTTTTGTTCAGATCAGGTTGTCGGTGAAGAATATCCACTAGAAGAATAGATTACTTTGGACTTTCTCGATGTCGGGTAGGCCCCTCTTTTGTTGTAGATTATGTTGCTTTGTAACCGTCTAAAACATCTAAGTCAGGGGTTTGGTATTTGGCTTGTATTTCATTATGATAATGTATTTTATATTAAGGATCGATTATTATATGCAAATCATCTCTATGAATTTCAAATAAGAAAATTTGATATATTTTCTTCGTATTTATTAAGGAATGGGTAGAATTTATCGAAAGGCTTACAATGATGGAATATTCATCATTGTGCCAGTCATGTGCCCAGAAAACGGGTCGTGACAGACTGGTCCAACTCCATTAGCAAAGGGCACGGTCTATCTCAGTCTCCCATTTTTCCATTGCATCTCAGACAGGGAGGAAGTCAACGGTGAAACCGGGAAAACGAAGCTCAACAGGCAAGGACACTTCTTATCTTTAGGAAAAAATATGAATGCAAAATGGACATTCACTGGTTTTCCATCGCAAATGTAATGGAAAAAAATAGTGTACTGTTGAGGGAAGAGGAAATTCCGTTTTCCTTGCCAAAATGATACCAAACGGCCCAAGAGAATAAATAGTAATGGAACTGAATGTTCATTTTCAGCGAGAGAAACCTTACAAAACGGCCCCTAAGCTAAATCCTTTATTGACCTTCATCTCCTTCAGTCCACTGTGCCAACGTGCCTCATCCTTCTCATCTACATCAGCCGTGCTCTCCTTTCATCGATCCTTTTTTTCATTAGAAGCGATTCCATCCTCAGAAAGAGCTCCATGATGAAGATGGAATCCAGAAGCAACATCTCCACGAACTTCTCCTTCGTGATACCTGGGAGCTTCTCTGCATCCGCCTCCTCTGTTTCAATGAAACTTTCGTAGCGCTTCGAAACGCTGCTATCGTCTACCATTGCCTCTTGCCGTCGCCGATTATTCCCAATTCCAAATCAAATCTGAAATCCATAAACCCTTTCTTGGCCTTCGTCTCCTCCAGTCCTCCCTACAATCATGCCTTCACGGCTCTCATCTTTATCAATTGTGCTATCCTCAAGCTCAAATCAGTGAAATGCAGTGGCTTATTCCAGTGTTGAATCATCCCTAATTTTTCATTGTCTTTTTCTCTGCTCTGCTTCTCTTCCTCTAGTATGCATTTTGATTGGTGCTCTTTTGGACTGAATCATCCCTAGAGGCTAGAAGTTCTGGTTCAGGATTTTTTTTTAACATTTTTGAATTTTTTTAGAAGTTCTGGTGAACTGATTATTAGAAGTGGAATGCAAAATTAAATTAGGGTTTCCTATGAGTTTATTTTATATTTTTAAAATTTTTAAATAATCTTGCGGAAAGCTTGTGGGACCTCGCTTCCCCGATTTTTTTTCTTTAACGGGATCAACAGCGGGGAGGGGGGGGGGTGAAAATTGGAGGTGGGGCCCGTTGCCATCGCTACTTGTGCAGCTAAGAAAAAGGTTTGGAGATCGTATGATCTTCCTTACTCATGAAATAAAGGATTTGTTGCAGGACGGGAAGTCAATGAAACATTTTCTCCATGTTCTAGCTGCGTGTGTGTGTGTGTGTGTGTGTGTATATAATTGTGATTTATGACACATCGATGGCGAATGGTACTATAAAGTGATCCACTTGGATAAGTTAAAGGTCCGGAAAACTAGCCATAAATGTAGCCTTTATGCACTCTGGGTTAATGGATTATCTGAACATAATTGTTTATGATCCGTCTCTTTCTGCGCTGTGGTTTATATCTAGACTTAGGTTACATAATGAGTGTTTCTTTTCGTGAACTTCACTAACAGTTTTTAACGTAAAATCCCCAAAACTGAAGGCTTCGGTGCTTGACTTATTCAAGAGTTCAATGTTCATAGGCTGCAAGGCAGTTTTTTTGCTTCTAAGATAGAGTGGCTTTTTTTTTTTAATAATAAAATGGTAGGCTTTGAATTATTTTTTCTTAATGGAAGATGGAATAATTAATCCAAAATATTTACTATCCATCCTTATCAAGCTTTAGTACTACTATTACAATAGAGTAGTTTTTACACCAATAATTTTTTTTTGATAAATTATAGCTTATTCCCGTCTAGTATGGCTCGAGATCAACTAAAGAGTCTTATTTTTAACCAAAAACTGATGAACAATTTCATAGTTGAGTTGTAATTAAACAAATTATATAATTGCTAAATGAAACTTGGTGACAATAGATTAGCAATTTATCAATGAAAATAATTAAATTAAAACAAATATAATTTTTTAAAATTAAATTAAGACTTTTAATCTTTTAAAAAAAATTGAGATAATAATAACCTTTCGTCTATTAAAAATTACTAACATAGCTTGCTATATACTTACTAGGATTTTGTTAAAAAAAAATACACATATATATATATATATATATATGTAGAAAAAGAAATAGAAGATATTAAACTAGAAATTGGGCCTAAGCTGATGACTTAAGCCGAGGCCCAACCTCGCTCCTCAAGCCCATGTAGGAATTCAAAGATCTTGCCCAAATACTCCGTGAACAGGCCACACAAAAACAGTTAACTTGACATGGCCCATTAATCTCTTGGACATACCCAATGTAAGAAAAATCGAAAGATAGTTGGCACAAAAATAATTGGCACATCTCCAATGTTTAGCCAACTTATAAGTTCTCCTTCCAATTTATCAAATATTTCCAAAGTTTAAAAAATTCAATCAATTATTGAATTGGTCGAAAAATCAATTTAAAAGTTAATGGTCGAAATACGTTGAATTACGATTGAATCAGTAGTACTTAAAATATATTAAAATATATAATTATTATATATATTACAAATATTAAAATATTAAAATATATAATTAATGTATATGTTATAGATATTAAAATAATAAAATATATAACATATAAAATTAAAATATTCAAGATATGTTACAAATATATATTTATGCTAGTTCTAGATCTTTTCCTAATAGCTTAATTTTTTGAAAATTTCTTAAAAATAGATAATAATATTCAATAAAAATTCAAAAAAAAAAAAGAATCAGTTTAACCATATGGTTTTATAGTTTCAAGACCAGTTCGATAAGTTTTCTATTAGTTTAAATGCTAATTGATTTTTAAGTTTATAAAAAACTAAAAACTTAACAGATTTATCAATTTTCAATCAATGGTACGATGCGATTTTCTAAACCATGAGTATTTCACATTCACACTCTCTTACTACTATACTATTTCCACTCTAGATCTCTTTCCTTAAGCATCAAAGTTGCAAAGCGAAACATCTCTACATTCTTCGCGGGTCTTATTCATCAACTAGCAAATGTAGATAGACATCCATGCTGTCCAGAAACACAGTTAATTTTCTATTTCTTTAAAATGTCATTTTCAACTCCTACAGGGCCCACAATTATATAGCTGATTCCTTCATCCTCATCACTAAACTTACACAGTCTGTACAATGGATGATGTTGTGAATCCCATCATGCGTCACCACTCGTCAGTTTTGAAACTCCATGCACTTTGGTTTTGCGTGGATATCAACGAAGTGCCGATGATAACAAACTATGGCTAATAATTACACGTAAGGGAAACCAAACATCGTTGAATACTAAAAACATAACGTGTCATTATCCACTGTCACAAATAGAGAAGCAAGCAGCATACTGTTAGTGTTATGATCCATTCGAGGTGTGCCTCTTGAGAAGTTCCTTCCTTCTGCTGTCAAAAAACCAGACCACAAAAATGCAAACCGCAAGAGCATTGAGCTTCACTCTGTTTTTAAGGAAGAATTTGCTTTTCCTTCTTCCTTTCTTCTTCGTCATGGTCTGTGCAGAAGGTGAGTCTTCAGAATCTGAGCCTTTCTTCAAGTTCATTAGAGCCATTGATCCCCAAAACGTGCTAAACATTAGCTGGATCAATAATGGGTCAGTTGAAATATCACATCCCTGTATGCTTAAGTTGAAGGGTGTGAGATGCAACTCCAAATGTACCAATATAATAGGGATAAGGTTTGAAAACTTGAACCTCAGTGGAACTATCAATGCAGATTCGCTGTGCAGGTTAAAAAATCTGAGAGTTCTGAGTTTAGCTGAGAATAACATCAAAGGAAACGTTCCAAACTCAATTATGCACTGCACTAGGTTGAGTTATCTGAATCTAACAAGCAATCAGTTGAGTGGGAGGATACCTAGAGGTCTAATGAAATTGAAATTTCTGAGGAAATTGGACCTCTCAAACAATAATTTTTCCTGGCATCGCTTTGCCTGTTCTTTGACTTCAAGCATATCAAAGAGTTACAACATAAATACCAGAAGGGGGCTAAAGGAAGAGGATAATAGTAATTCTGGTAATCGGGGATCGAAAATCTTCAAACTAGTACCTTTGGGCATTGCATTGTTGTTGCTATTGGTGTTGCTTTACTTTGCGGGCAAGAAGATAGACAAATTGAGCGCAGAAAGTGGGAAGGCGCTCAATATCCATAAGGAGTCTCAGATACGACAGGTTCCAACTGAGGTTAAGGATGAAGAACAAGAAGAAGAAGAAGACGAAGAGGTGAAGCTGAAGAAAAGAGATACAGAGCTTGTGTTCTTTGTTGAGGAGCATGAAAGGTTCACACTGGAGGACCTGCTTCAAGCCACAGCTGACTTAAGAAGTGAAAGCTTTTGCAGTAGCCTTTACAAGGTAACACTCAAGAATAATGTCCTTTATGCAGTCAAGAGACTAAAGAATTTGCAGGTATCATGTGATGACTTCAGCGAAACATTAAGGCAGATAAGCAAGTTGAAACATCCCAATATTCTTCCCCTTGTTGGTTACCGATCTACCAATGAAGAAAAACTCATCATTTACAAATATCAAAGCATTGGAAGTCTGCTAAATCTTTTTAAGGGTAAGTAGAGAGACTAGAAATTTCAAATATTCCAACACACTTTACTGTCCCTCTATGTGTTCTCAAACATGCATTTCATATATTTATCTTCATCATTCACACATGTATATAGCACTGGCTGAAACCTGCACATCTGCACATTGTAAAGATTGATATAAGGTGATGTTTGGTACACGCCATTTTGAACCTATAACTTTGGATGTTTGGCAACATTTAACATGCCTGTCTTTGATGTACTTATATCCAAGACAACTTTCATACCAAACATGGGCGTCTTAAATACCATGGTATGTCATACTTTGCTATCGTATACCATGGAGTAGTGTAACAAAGGCCTTCTATGAATGAAAATTGCATCTAAAGCAAGCTATTTTTACATTCAGAGGGAGAGGTGTACAAATGTGAAATGTTATTTATTACTTACACAGTATGAACGATTAGATTTTGTTTCTATGCAGACTATCTTGAAGGTAAAAAAGATTTCCCATGGAAACTTCGGCTGTCTATAGCATGTGGGATTGCAAGGGGTTTGGCATTCATATATCGGAAGGAGGATAATCAGGAGATCACTGTTCATGGGAATCTAAAGCCATCAAATATCCTTCTCAATGACAAAAATGAACCACTAATAAGCGAGCATGGATTATCAAAATTCCTAGACCCAAATAGAGGTTTCGTCTTCTCTGCTCATGCATATACAGCTCCAGAGAAGAGTTTGTCGGAAAAAGGAGATGTTTATAGTTTTGGAGTGATCCTCCTGGAATTTTTAACAGGAAAAAGCATAGAAGTGGTTAGAATAGACCTCACTAGATGGGTTAGGTCCATGGTGAGGGAGGAATGGACAGGAGAGGTCTTTGACAAGGGGGTTAGGGAAACTGAATACCAGTGGGCATTTCCTGTGCTGAACATAGCCCTCATGTGTGTATCGCCTCTCCCTCAGAATCGGCCAACCATGGAAGAGGTTTTGGAGAAGATAGAGGAAGTAATGAATGAACAACAACAGCAGGAACACGCTGTTCCAACAAGCTGTCCTGATGGATCCAACCATGAAGATACTTGCTCGCTTCACAAAATCATACCTGATACATGGGATTCTCCAGAATCAAATTATTGATTCCCATGCTTTACTTTACAGTTCACACACAGGATGTATTTACCTACATCTCTGTTCATATTTTAAGCTGAGCAAGAAAGATCATAACAAAGATAGTTATCCCTCTATGACAGGCAAGAGCATCATCTAGCAGATATAAATGTGATCGTTAACCATTTTCGGTTTGGAAGATTATACTCTGCATCTAATGTTTTTAGCTGAGATACATGTAATTGCAATCTTTGGCTTCTCAACGTATTTGTTTCTTGAACAACATTGGTATGCAAATAAGACTTGGAACAACAGTATAACAGTCTTTCAATGCAGCTGGTCTAATTTATATGTAGGACACATGCCAAGAGCATATATAACTGTCAGAATTAGAGTCAAGGGTATGCTTGGATTAAGAAAACAGAGGGTAAGAGAAATTTTAAGATTAAAATCAATCAACTAATCAATTAATCAAGTAAATTCGAACCTAACGTAGGAATCGGGGTTTGTTCTGAGCACGATTTCCGGGAGACAATTGAGGAACGTATGGTCCCATACATAACTCGCAGACTCGCAGAAGAAATCGCTATCATCGTTGACGGCGTCGTCTTCGCATTCGCTGAATTTCACAAACGCGAATTTGAACTTTGTTTTCACAATCACAGTAATGTGAAAACCCGTAGCTTTCATCACAAGTTCACAAATAGCAACTCAATTGTGAGTTGGAAATGCAGTGTGAATTCGCCATTTTAAGTTTCAACAAAAATTTAGGTGTAACGATGAGATTGAGATGACTCTTCAACAACGTTAAAAAGCTACAAACTTTCATGCAATATTTAGGGTTAATTATTTAATTAATGATTAGGTGAGGGTTGGATTCTTTTAAACGTATCTAACTCATTTAATTTTAGCATGGGGTTGCTTGAGTTTGTTGTTAAAAAGGCCAAAATATTATTTTAATTAATTACGATATTCGGGAAAAGAAAATATCTGAGTAGTTTTTTAAAGTTATAAAAATAAATTAAAACAAATAAAATTAAAAAAAATTGAGATAAAGTTAAGAGACCAAAATAAAATGAAGGGGTTAAAGTGAAATTAAAATAAAATTAGCAAGTTAAAAGACCAAAAAATATATGAGATAAAATTAAGAATATGAAGAGAGATATTTTTGAATAATGTTAGTTAAATTTAAAACTATAATATTTCATGATTTAGGGTTAATTATTTAATGCATTAGGCCTTCGTGGCTGGTTATAACTTTAGATTCTATTATAATTAATTTGTTTAAGTTTGAAAATGAATCCCTTGTTTGACTTTGAAAGTCAAATAACTAAGTGTTTGGTTGCGTGGTTGAAGCTCATGAATGTGCATTTGGTCTATGATAATCGCGTTTGAATCAAAGTGACAATTTTTGGTTTAGCATTGAAGCAATTTGGTCAGAATCGATTCACCTCCAAACCCACATTTGAATCAATGCGTCCCTGAGTAAATTCTGCTTACAATTAATTATGGTTGAAGACTCTCATTCCTCTGCTACCCTTATGTTGTTTTTCTTTTTGTGCATTCCTCCATGAAGACTGAAGCATGAGAAGCCTTCTTACTAGAAAACATAAGCCACTTGGAGACTGAAGCCTGAAGCCTCAACCCTTCCTCTATGTACCAGAAAAGAAAACAGAGTGAAAGGAGAATGAGGGGAGACAGTGAGAGATAGTAAATGACAGTGAGGAAAATGAGACAGAGGCGTGAGAGGTTATTGAAGATGATAAAGTTATATCTTCAAAGCTATCATCAACAACTGCAATTCATGTGATGATGCAGAGCAAATTATGAGAGAGAGAGCGCGACAAGATGACTTCCTTGTAAGAGGATACTATAAAGGTACTTATCTTAATGAGATGATAAATAGGACCAAATAATTTATTCATTTATTATGAACTTCTTAATTTTTTTATTAGGATAGGAAAATAAAAATTAATTAAAATTAAATTAAAACATAAGCACAAATAACAATTAATTAGGGAGGAAAAAGAATATGTGGCAAAGTTATATAAAGATTTGGTCCCTCCAAAATTTTTAAATAGATAACTTAATTTATTATATTGTTTAATTATTATTATACTTATTAATCCACTTAAGAATTTCAAAATTTTCAATTTCTTATAATTAAAAAATTATTATTATATTATTTGATATGAGAGAAATTAAATAAGGATAAATGAAATAAAACAACATAACATTCATACCATTTCTACTAATTATACATTCAAAAATATTTTTGTTAACCAATATCCAAACAAAATACATTTTCTAAAATTACTTTTCTGATAACAGTTTTCAAACATAAATCATGTTTATAAAAACTTAGATTTGTCCAAAATTAATTATGTTCAAACCTAAGTTTATCTAACGATTTTTCAAATACCTCATAAGATGCTTAGCTCATATAAATTGTTAGTTTGCAAAACCAACAGTTTAAATTTCATGGTTATTTTAAAAAAATAAAAAACAACATCAAAAAATTTAAATCGTTGAATGTGAAAACCAAAAAGTTCAGATGGGCTCAACACAAAGCCAAACAAAAAATTTCAACAATTGCATGAATCCACTATTAAAAATAGCAAATATATTTTACGTTGGTTATTTTATTAAAGTGAGCATAAGATTAATTTTATTTAAATTTTATAACTATTTTTTGACACGAGAATTTTTTTTAAAGTAAAAATTTAATATCCTCAATGCTTTTTGATTTTTGAACTCAAATATATTTGTTTATTTATTTATTTTACTAATTCAACGAGTACAAGTTAGCTTTTTTAAGAACAGCCTTTTTAGATTTTTCCTCCATACCCTACCTTGAACCCTCTATAAAATTCTTGTGTCAAGAAGCCCCACATTGAAAGCAATAAAAGGCACTATATATATATATATTCCTCTAGAAATAGTAAAGTATCTACCTCCTCTCATTTGTGATATTAAATTCGTTCACAATGGGACCAAATTTGCCAACCATTTTTCAGGAAAATGCCTCTTCATTTTTTGTGAGGAATTCAATATTATATGCAATTTGATTTGGATAGCTCCACTCCTTTTTTTTTGTTAGAATTATTTTAAAATTGATGTGTATAATATATATATATATATATATATATATATATATATAAGTTTTTACAGATCTTAAAAAAAATATAATGTTTGAAAAGTTAAATTTCTTAAAAATAAATAAATCTACGCGAATTAAGAGGATAAACCTGACCATGACATCATTTGTTTTTTTCGAAGGCATCCGATAAAATTAAAATGATATTAATTATAACACGATTTAAACACAAGTCAATATATTGACAAAGAAGCTTGAAATATCCCAGCATTTTTCTCCCCAACTTGGCATGCTATTGCTATAATTGTGTCAAATAATTTTCTTTTATTATATAAATAAATAATTTTGGTTCCTTTTATTACAAGACTATCCTTCTTGGCTTGAGTAGTTTACTATATCTCTAATCGTAAATTAAAACTGACATACATTTTTAAAAAAAATATAAATTCAAGTTATGATATATATATATATATATATATATATATATTGAAAATGGTTCTGGTTGATTTGAATTGATGTGGACAATGGATTATAGGACTTCTTTGAGCTTATGGCTGAGACACTATCTCCTAAAACCTTGAAGAAAATGTGTGTGTATTAACTGTTGTATTTTTTTTTAAAAAAATATATATATATAGTCCACATCAATTCAAATCAACCAGAAATAGATAACTACTTTCAATATATATATATATATATATATATATATATATGAAAAATTGCACAAAACCCTCCATAAACTTTGTAGTTTTTACAATTTATCCCTATGAACTTCCAAATCTAGCAAAAGGCCGTTTTAACTTTCAAATGTTTGCAAAATATCTCATTTATTCAGTTGATCGTTAGTTAATGATTCAGTTAGTTTTTTTATACTCAGTCAAAAATAAAACACAATTGTTTTGATTCAATTTTTATTATTTTTTATGTGTAATTTTTGCTTTTTATTGATTTATTAATTTGTTAAAATTTTTAAATTGAAAGGACAAATATACCTTTACTATATCAATGTTTATATGGTAAATTTATGCTATTTTAGTATAAAAAATTTGTTGAGAAACATTGATTAACCATTAACTTGATGATAAATTTAATGAAGGATCTTTTGTTAAATTAAAAAGTTTTTAAAGATAAATTGCAAGGATCCCAAATTCATGGGTGTTATGTGTAATTTCTCTCTCTCTCTCTCTCTCTATATATATATATATATATATATAACTATTTATCCTGTTTTTTGAGTCGGGACAAAGGAAATAATTGATTAAACTAAGAAGCCTACTATTCATGATAATTACAAAGTACAGATCAAGAAGCACATCAGGATAATTTGGCTACATTATAAAGTATTAATTATTCTTAATTTTTCATATCATAACTTTTTCCATATGGAACCTAATGAATTCTATCAAGTTGCTTCTTCTTTTTTGAAAATATGCGATGATAAAAACAAATTATTCTAACAATACAGGTCAACGGTTCCATTTGTTTATTTATATATTTATTTTTAAAAAAATTAAAAAGAGGAAGGAGACCTCCGAGAGAATAAAAAGAGTTTACTCGTTTATCATTATTGAGTTTAATTCTCATCACGATTACATTCAATGATCTATATTTCTTTTATGCTTTTTTTTATTAAATAATATTAGTTATTGAATCTAATAATTATTAGATCAAATCTAAACAGTAGTATAATTTTTAGAAAAAAAATTAATAAAAAATATGAGAAAAATTTTCTTGATTGTTAGATATAACATCTAACGATCATTTTATGTTCATTATTATTATTTAACTTATAAGTAACACATTTTAAATTTATATATATATATATATATATATATATATATATATATATATATATATATATATATATATATATATGTATAAAACAATGAGTTCAAATCTTCATCCTTAATCCAAAATATTTCAATTTTATATTACTTAATTTACAAGCATGGTTGTTAAATTTTAATATTTAAATTGTATTTATTTTATTGGTCAATACTTGAGAACCTCACGGACTTCAAAAAGCTATTTTAAAAAGTCGATTAACAATATCTTCTTATAATGTTTCCTACGGCTAAAATCTGAATAGACAATTTATCAAAGTATACACATATACTATTCAGATTCTGTATTTTGTTAATTCTATCATATAATTTTGCAAAAAGTCAAATGCATATATTTACTGAATAAATATACACAAATAATAATCTAAAAGTACAATTTAAATCTGTACCTCAGGGCTTGAATCCTCATCAAGGGTAACAAATTTTGTCTAAACATATTTTACAATTTATGCGGTGTTATTTCATTTTAATAATTTTATTACCAATTTCACCAGATTTTACGTTTTGTTCCTTCCAAAAATGGTAATTAGACAAATCATCTTAAGATTTAATTTTTCAAATATCACATTATTAATTAGATGAAAGAATCTCTGGCTGATTCTCTTTTGTAATGTGCTGATAATGCAAAGCATAACGCCAAAATTTATTATATATATATTTTATAAAAAAAAAGTTACATTCGATATATAATAATCTACATAGTGGAGACGTTGAATACATTTGTTTTATTCCATTTATTATTATTTTTTTTGGTGAAACATTTATTTTTGATTTACTAATTATTTGAATGCACAAATTATTCAATCTCCAACGAACATATGTTGACTACATACACACTGTCACCTTGATCATTAATTTCTTGACAAGAAAAAGTATCTAATTAATTTATGCCAAGCGCAAAGATTTTTTATTTGTCTTTTAAAAACTAGTACTTTATTTGTTCTTTCATAATCATCACAAATGATATATATGAGACTATTTATTTTTTTCGAAACACTACTAGTCTCATTTTGTGACTATTAGATTACAAATTTAATAATTGTGAGAATACAAATAAAATGACCCGCATCAGACTATTTTTTTTTTTAAATACTACTTGTTTCATTTAGTTGTCATTGGATCATATATCCATTGTGAGAGTATAAGTAAAGCGTTCGAAAGATAAATAAAAATTTTTAACTCGATTAATAATAATTTAATCATTAATTTTTTTAGAATAAAAACATTTTCGCGTGAATTTGCATATCAATTAAAATTAATTATTTCTTTAGATTGTAAAGGTGCACCTTCCACTTTATTAGGTACATTCAAGAAAACAAATTTATCTGCCTCAAATGTTGAAATTGAATAGTGAAAAGAGGAAGTACACATTTTTAACAATTAGGCTAAGGTTAATTAATAATAATAAACTTATTTGGTTTTAATAACAAAAATTAATCTTTAATTAGGAATATAATTTGCTAATTTTTGACATCTCGCCATCGCTTGATAAAATAGATAAGGTGTAATAAACACAAATTCTGAATATATAAATTTTTAAATATTATAATTAAATAACACTAACAGTCTAAGAATGAATTTGCAAGTTTAGGGAATACTTATTTTTAAACAGTTTTTTTTTAAAAAATTTGAAAAACTAACTCTGAAAAATTTTCATATGAATATGTATATTTTTATTTTATAGGTTATTTTAGAAAAAGAAATATCATAATCTGGTGTCATCTCTTACTCCTCCAAATATTCTTGCACCAGAGGATTTGCAGTCTCTCTCTCTCCCTCTATTTATATATTGTCTCCTTCTCATGTTAGCTGCCATTTCTTTTTTTTATTTTTGGATTTCATTTCATTTAATTAAGGGCAGTGGAATCACCAACACAACGAGATAAAAAGCAAGAGAGAGGCTTTGGAGAGAGGATGAGCACATCCTCGGTTTTCCTTCTCTGTTTTCCCGCACATTGAATATTGTTCACGTCTGATTTTTTTTTGAGTTTTTGATTTTTCATCAGCTTCATCGTTAAATGGTAATTTAATCCCTGGGTTTTCTTCATTTTGCGTCGATCTCTTGGAACTTTTGAGTTTCGTCTCTGATCCAGGAAAATTCATTTGCTTGCTTGCTTGCTTTTGATTCCAGATAATCTGGTTCTCCTTTTAATTGATGTACGAAAGATCCGATGATCTTAGATCGACTTTGACAAAACCCACTTCGTATCTGATCGAAGCACCAGCTGGGTTCTGTCTGAATTTTGAGCTAAGGTCTGCCTTCTTCACGGATTTCCTTCATCTGCATTTTTGATCGCTTCGGTTTGCTCTTGCTAGTGAATATTGGATTTTTCTTTTTTCAAAGATAGAGCTTAATTATCTATCATCCTCTAAACTACATATTTAGATTGGTTCTGACCCTGGAATTTTGATCATCATTGAATAATTTAGATATACTTATTGAATTTTGGTGTGCCATGAGAATTTTGACCCAAAATGAATGTTTTGTTTGAATTTTGTGCCATCTTAACATTGAAATCAGTGATTGACAGTTGGATTATCATGGTTAGCAGGAGAACAGATGGAATCAGATCTTGGTAAGCTCTTCATTGGAGGGATTTCTTGGGATACTGATGAAGAACGTCTTAAAGAATACTTTGGGAAATATGGAGAGGTGATAGAGGCCGTGATCATGAGAGATCGCACAACAGGTCGTGCTCGTGGTTTCGGTTTTGTTGTGTTTGCTGATCCTGCAGTTGCTGAAAGAGTCATTATGGAGAAGCACATAATTGATGGCCGCACAGTGAGTTAATCCATTGTAGATATATTTGGCACTAGTGCCACTACTTTTGTTAAGCTGTGCAGTAATGAGACTAGCAACAAAATCAATCCACTTTTATTTTTTACTTTATAATTTGTCAACAATAAAACTTGCATTTACTTCTGGCTTTACTGCGCTAAAAAGACTTGCAATTTTATGGCAGACTGAATTGTTCATATGTACATTGGACCAAAATTGACTTTTGTTTATACAAAGAAAATGAAAGTGGCTTGCAAGTTGCAAATTTTGAGCTGTATGCTGGGTTCTCAATTTCAGGTTGAAGCAAAGAAAGCTGTTCCCAGGGATGATCAGCATGCTGTAAATAGAAACTCTGGCAGTGTCCATGGCTCTCCTGGTCCTGGCCGCACAAAAAAGATTTTTGTTGGAGGTTTACCATCAAATATCACTGAAAGTGAATTTAAGAAGTATTTTGATCAGTTTGGCACAATTAATGATGTTGTAGTAATGTATGATCACAATACCCAGAGGCCAAGAGGCTTTGGCTTCATCACTTATGATTCAGAAGAAGCTGTGGACAGAGTTCTTTATAAAACATTTCATGAACTCAATGGAAAAATGGTTGAGGTTAAGAGGGCAGTTCCAAAAGAGCTTTCCCCTGGACCCACTCGAAGCCCTTTGTTAGGAACTAATTACGGTGGTTTTAATAGGGCCAGTAACTATCTTAACAGTTATGCTCAGAGTTATAATATGAGTCCAATTGGAGGCTATGGAATGAGGATGGATGGTAGGTTTAGTCCTCTTACAAGTGGCAGAAGTGGATTTTCTCCATTTGGCACCAGTGCTTATGGAATGGGACTGAATTTGGATGCAGGATTGAGCCCAGGCTATGGTGGAACCTCCAATTATGGGAGCAATCTAGGATATGGTCGGATGATTAGTCCTTTTTACAATGGCAACTCAAGCAGATATACCACTCCTATAGGTTATAGTGGAGCTAATGCGAGAACTGATTCTCTTATGAACTCAACTTCTCGAAATCTCTGGGGAAATGGCAGCCTAAACAATGTTAATAACCCAGCGAGTACAAGCGCTTACTTGGGATCTGGAAGTGGGAATTTTGGTGTTTCAATTAAAAATAATGGCACAAATTGGGGTCAATCCACTCCATCTCAGGGCGGAGTGGCTGCTTCTGGTTATACCACTGGGATTAATGTTTATGAAGGTGGAGATAGTAGCTTTGGGTTAGGAGGTGGAGGGTATGGAAGAAATGGCAGTTTAGGTGTAAATCCATCCTCCACATTTACTGCATCAACTGGTGGATATGAAGGATCCTATGGGGACTTGTACCACAATGGTTCAGCTTATAGTGACTCAACTTGGCGGTCTGCTGCTTCTGACCTAGATGGTTCTGGCTCTTTTGGTTATGGACTTGGTGCTATGGCCTCAGAGGAGCCGGTGAAGAGTTCAGAGGGTTATATTGGAAACTACAGTGTTACAAGCAGACAAACTAATAGAGGTAAGACTATTGGCTTCATCAAGTAATCATCTCTTTTAAAGAAATCAAGATCAAAGTTTATACTTTATAGATTTTTTCTTGATATCTAAATTAGGAGATTATGTCATTATATTTCAGGAAATGAATTGTTTTGGAGGAAGACTTACAAAGAAAATATGGTTATTTACTAATTATCTGTTATAATAGTCTTCTAACTTGGGATCAGCCAATTTGTACGTCTAATTATCTATTATAATAATCTTATAAATTATTATTGAATTTAAAGTTTCGTGAAAAAATTAATAAGAAACTCGCATTAAGAATTAGCTTGAAAAATGCTCAACATGAACTTAATGGAGACAGACTACTCGTGTCAGAAGTGTATAACTGATTTTGCATGAATAAAACATTGAAACTTAATATCTAATTCTCATTTACATACATTATACTAAATTTTTGTAATCCAAGTTGATCATTCTACTCATTTCCGTGGTCATCCAATGAAGAAGAACTATTTGCATTGCTTTGATCGATTATGGAGAATGACTTTGTTGTTGATTAACCTCTTCCTATTATATCATTGTGAAATGGTTGGCATTTAAGCATTTACATTCATAATCTGTGTCAAATGTTTTGAGATGCTTTGTTTATTTTATGAGACTTATTCTCTCTTCTTGTATTCCTACTTGCTTCAGGAATCGCTGCCTAGAGGAGATGTGTTAATTGGATATGTCATGATAACAGTAGATCAAGGGAAACTGGTCAGAAAAAAGAGGTTTTGTGAATTCTTACGTCCACGTCATTTAAGAGATTTCAGCTTATATGGATATTATCATATATAGCTAACGGTGATCTTTCATTTGAAGTATACATGTTCAAGAGAAAGCAGTTTACAAGGGATTTTATGTACGGTTTGGGATTTTTAATTTTTTTTTTGTCATCTTGTTAATTTTTCAAAACTTAGGTTCCTTTCTTGGAATTTGATTGAGGTGTAAAATCAGATTGCGGGATATACTCAGGAAGATTGGTTCTGATAGTGTATTAGTGCATCTCCGGGGAGGCGCACCAGCATTAGCATGTTTAATGATAGAGTATTGATTTTTATATTTCTTCTTTCTTTTGCCACTGTAATGCCAGGCAAAGGTGTTCTAGTCACCACCTTTTTTTCTGAAATATGTTTCCAATCAAATTGTAAGCGAGGTTCAGTTTGATTAATCAAGTGTGAAACATGATAGGGAATCCCATCTAGGATCCCCATCAAATAATTAAGTTGCTGAAAAGCTTTATGTTAAGTCTTGTTTAGACAGTTTATTATTCAAGTTTTACACTTCAGTCTACTTTCATAGTCATTGTCTGGCTCCTCCAGATTGTGATGACTCTATCATTAGTCTTACTCTCCTGTTTGTTTTCATCAGCGGCTTAATCCAAATAATATGCATGTGTTGATAAATGGGCCAAAGTTGATTGGTTGCAGTAAGAGGGTATATTTCAAAATTGAAACTTTTTAGAGCTTGTACTTGTCAGTAGAGACTTTCATGTAATTTAACTTTCTGATTGTTGCTTTCATGGCATACCATCCCTGTACTAACAAAGTAGACTAGGATTTTGTACTGAATTTCTGTGTGGTTATCTTTAGTATATGAGTTGTCTGTGTGTCTTATTATATCACTTTCAGTACTCATGCAGTCTCTTCTCATGGGGATAAATTTTGATCTTCGGTTTCTTCTGCTTGATTAATTTGAACCGTCTCTATTCTCAGGGCTTTTTAATAGTTTTTTTTTGGGGTTCTCATCTGAGGTGATTTATCAAAAGATATTTTGAAAAGTTGATTTATAAGTTCTTCTAAAGGTAATGTTTGGTAATCAACTTGAAAAGAAAAAAAGTAGCTTTTGGTAGAGTAAAGATACTCATACAATATATACATTTAATCATTCAAACGTGTGAAATTATTTTGAGTTTTTAATTATGTGAATATTATTACATTCTTTCGGAAATAAGTATTTTCTAGACTGTTCATGAAAGCCTTTCATCTTTTATATGTACATTTAAATACATACATGCTTGATGCATATACATACATGCTGCAAACTCAAAATGTCTATTCTCGTATTATATAATGAATTGTAAGCTAAATGTTTGGCCTTTAGTTGAAAAACTACTAACACTGGTCTAACTAATATTCCAAAAATGCTGGTAGTGGTTAGCAAGTCCCTTCAATTTGTTAAAATGTATATTTATTATATTCAACGACCACATATTATAATATATTATTCACAGAAATCAAGTAGATCTATTTGCTGTTTATCACAAAATGTGCAATTAATCTTGTTGACTTCATTATCTTGAGATGTTATTTCATCTAACTTTTAATTAGAACAAGTTTTTAACAACGTAGTATTCTATCGTTGCTTTACCTGGATCCTACGAAGACTAACCTTAGTTTCAATTTTCGAATGCCATGTAAATTTAGTCATAATTTAAAAAGAACTATAAATTGTTCAAAACATAAATAAAACATGCCATATAGCTTATCATTTTAGCATTCTTTTGAGTATTTTTTTAGAATCGACATTGAATATCATAATTTTGTTGAGTGATAACTAAATGAATCACGTAAAGATTAAATGACATACTTTTAAAAGTAGATAATTTCAAACCAAATCATAAATAGATAATTATAATTTACCTGCTTTTAAATAGAAATCGAACTATAGTCTCCAATGCCATTCGATCAACAGATCTCCCAGACTCAACCCCCTCCCCCCCCCCCCCCCCCAAAAAAAAAGCAGAAAAAGAAAAATTCCAGAACCGACCATCTGACCTGGCTAAATTTGCAGACTCAAAGCCACATTTGAATATTATAATTGCGTGAGCCATCTAGAAAAAGGATTTAATGACACCAACGCATGCGATGCCTGCTTCAATTCGTCATAAATGAAGACAACACCGTTGATCGGAATCATAATCGTTAATCGTCATCAAGAATTATACGAAAGTTGACACAAAGTCAAAACTCAAAATAAGAGTGCATATCCTAATTACATGGTGCTTGAAAAGCCTGAATCCCTTCCTCATTATGTGGGGAAAGTGCCCTTACTGCGTTGTTTCAGAGAATTGCAGAAAGAGGAAAAGGCTCCTTTCAATTCATCTGGAAGGGGGAATTGGAGGGGAAGTGCCAAAGAAGGAGGACTTGTGGTGTAGTGCACACTTGTTTTCCTGGAGATGGGGTAAGCAAGCGCTGGCTGCTGCTTGTTTAGCCCTTCAATGATGAAGGAAAATGCCCCAAAAGTGAGACAGCTCTGCAGAAGTGCTTGTGGTGCACCTGCAAAATCAATGGGGATAAGTCAAAACAGCAAAAGTAACTGCAGAAAATGCAACTTTCATTTGGGTTTAACTATGCATCATATCGATTTCTGTAAGTATTAAGTATTAACAATTAAAAGGTGAGGAGTCAACACAGTTTTGCTTTTTTGGGCCATCCAATGGAGTAATATTTACACCTCAAAGAATCTCCCCACTTCTTAATTGGAGGTTAAAAAAAGTTGTGATTGTGTCAGTAATTACTAATTAGCAAACAAGATCAGATGATTTGAGATATAGGAAGAACTAAATACATATATGCATGTGTGGATGAGGAGGCTATTTAAAACATTCGGGACACGGTTCAAACAAAGGACAAATCATCATTCAAAAAAGGAAAAAAAAAAAAAAAAATATATATATATATATATATATATATACCTGGAAAACTCAGAGCAATACCAGTACAACATCCAGCTACCCCAGCATTAATGACTACAGATGAAAAGTTAATCAAAAGTCAAAAAAAAAATTATTATTAAACAAAAATACCACTTATATGGTTAATATTTTATACCATCATCCTTTCCTCTGAGTCTTTTCAAGATGCAAACAACCAAACTATGAACTCCAGACAATACTGCAAATGACTAATACATATGAACAAAAGAATATGAACTGTCAAAAAAAATAAGGAACATTTTATCCAAATATGAATTGAATTAGACGAAGCTAAAATAGATGGAAGAAAAAAAGGACTAAGGTCCCTGATGTACCTTTGCATATGATCCTGCTTCTACAAAGGATCCCTTAAACCCTTTCTTCTTAAACAATCCAGCACCTGAAAACATGCCCGACAAAAGCATCCTTGAGCAAGACCACAAGAATTGACTGACTAGTGACTACTAAACTCAAAAAAGTCAGATTCCTTCAAAATGTTCCTCTGCTAACCTTTTTTTTTTTTTTGGGGGGGGGCTATCAAGAGTATAATCTGATAGCCAGTTCTATAGTCACCAGATCTTATTATATATATTCAAAATCAAAACCAAAATAAAACTCGTCAAAAATAGTCACACAACTAACCAATTACAAATCAACCCCCATTTGCATCAAAATTACAGCCAGGATGCCACAAATTGCTAACATTATGTAAGCCTTTAACTTAATGTATCCAACAAGTAAGACTCCAAAGTCCAAACTAACACTCCATTGAGAGAAAAAGGGATAATTTCAACACATCATGAGACCTTTCCCTTTTGAATTGAATCTGTTTGCTTGTTCTCGAGTACATTAACCAAAGCATTACAAAGATTTGCTTCCCAAACTACAAATCAATCCTAAACAAAACCTATGACTACTGAAAATAAGAAGAAAAAGAAAAGAAAAACAGCAGTTCGAGTCTACCCATTGGCCGATACTGCAATAAGGTCATAACAATTTCACAACAGAGGAAGCAAGAAGCTACCACCATTCTTAGAAACAAAAACGATTGTTTATGCACCACTGAATACTCATTTTGTTCTTTGTTAGGTTCATCGAAGCATCTAATGCTGATCGATTAATAGAATCCTTAAAATCAAGTTATTAAAAGTAATTTATGTAGGAGAGAGGGACAGAGAGAGAGAGAGAGAGAGAGAACCATAGCCGAAGATGGAGCCCATCAAGGCGCCGGAGGCCGAGTCGCCTGCGAACCGAAGAAGGCAGACAGACGGAGAAGTAGAGAGTGCAGGAAATTGAGGTGTACGGGTAACGCTTGTTTTAGTAGCAAGCTCTCTGTCGGAATCGGTTTTCGAAGAATCCGCCGTCGCCATCGCCGTTCTCTCTCTCTCTCTCTCTCTGTCGCGGCAGTACCAAATCCGATATGGGACGGAGGCAATGTCACTTATAGATCTCTTCCTCGGCTTCTGATTTGGTTACCACAGAGGATCCCTTTTCAACTTCGAAACGATGTCGTCTATTCTTTCTGTTTTTGAGTATTGAATATTTTTTTTTCCTTTTGTTTCATCCGATTGCAGTGACATTTATATATTGAAAAGCTTTACTTTATTAATACAAATATAATAGTATATTTTTATTTATTATAGAATGAGTAATTTCGACATAATTAAAATTTGAAAATATAAATTTAGATCTTTAATAGTATAATTTTCCCAAATTTTATCAACCTTTCAATTCAAATTTTTAAAATTTAAAATAAAAAAATTAAAACTTAAATAATATTTGAAATGGTAGGGTGTCTTTTAACCAAGGGAACTAATATGGCTAATATAATTGTTTTTGCTATCAAATAGCAAGTAACAAGGTTTGAAGTTCCATGAGAACAGATGTTACCACCAACCTCAAAGAATACAATGAATTAGTAATGATACAAAGAGTACAAAAGGCTGTTGTAGGAATGCTTTTGATCCAAGTAGGATCTGATGTTAATATCAGAATAACTGGTATCACATTTTTAGAACATATGAGAACTAGTAATGCTCTTGATAGATTGCTCCAAATTCTGCTTTCCAGGCCTGATCATCATCATCAATATAGCGAACCGCGCTGCTCTGTACAACATCATCAGAGTCCTTTCTATATAATGGTTGCAGTGCAGACTCTGGTAATTTGCTCTCTGCAAGATATTGTTTCATGGTTATCATCTCCATCTTGTGTTTTCTTTTGAGCTTCTCCATTTTCTTTTTGAGCTTCTCATTCTCTTCTTGTACCTTTGCAAAATTCTCCTGTATAACATAGACATATTAATATCGTGTTTGATTGATTGACAATAAGTATAATTCTCATGCTGAATCTTCCCAGCTATATTCATTCTTACCAAGAGATATAATCTTCTCTGTCTGAAGAACAACAAAGGTATAATTCCTAACTGCTTATTCTATTATTCTTCACTTTTGTAAGGTACTAAATTTCATATAGTAGAGTTTTCCTTCTGCTGTTTACAAGAATTTTCTCTCTAAATTAGAAGATTTTGAAAAGAACTAACAAGAGATGATTTTTAAAGGTTCATCTCTTGTTAGAAGATTTTGAAAAGAGCTAACAAGTGATGATTTTTAAAGGTTCATCTCTTGTTAGAAGATTTTGAAAAGAGCTAACAAGTGATGATTTTTAAAGGTTGGCTGTCCTCCCCTCTTTATTAATACTCGCAAACAAAGGGAAAGTGGTTTCAACTCCTATTTCCCTCTATTATCCATCCATCCAAACAAATCTTAAGTTTTCAATAAAAGACAATTCCATACTAACATCCTAATAATCTGAAGCAATGAATAGAATCCTATATCATGGAATTTTACCTGGCCAACAGATAATGCATGCTCAGCTTCTCTAAGTCTAACAAGTAGTTCTCCAGCTGCATGGACAGCTTCTGCAGTGTCTCTAAGTTGAATCTTCAGATTTCTGTTCTCCTTTTTCAAAAATTCTCTCTCTCTTTCTCTCTCTACTCTCATTGTAGAAAGCTCAGCTGCAAGAGATTTGGCAAATTTTACGTGACCTTTTTTGCCTGCCTTTGCTGCGGCCTTCTTCACCTCTGCTATCCCTTCCATTACAGCATTGTGCTTTGCAACTATGTCGTTATATCTATCTTGCAGATCAGCATAGTGTTCTACCATTCTAGCATGTCCAAGAACAGCTCTTTTTAATGCATCATCCAATTCTTCGGTGCACTTCTTCTCCAATTTCAATTCCATCTCCACCCTCTCTGCACGCTGGCGGTTTGACTCGAGATCAACTCTCAGTTCATCAGTGAGACAAATCCACTCGCTTTCCATTTCTGTCCATCTCTGTCTTTCTTTCTCTAGATCCTCCCCACCATTATCATGAACAAGGGCACCACTTTTTCGTAGTTGTATGGATCTTGATATCAGCGAAGATCTCAGCTTGTCTGTAGACTTTTTAACTGGTGCATCACTGCATAACTGCAACTTGCTTCTTAGATTCTGAATTTCCTTCAGAAGTGCTTCCTTCTCAGTAGCATCAAATGAACTGTCTTTAATTTCACAATTTCCCTCTGAAATCTGATGACTCCAAGAAAACAAATGAGAAAGGGGCATTCCAAGTTTCCCAACCTTCAAATAGATGAAATTTATATGGTAAAATAAATTATACAAAGAAAATCTAACCTTGTCATCATCTTTAAGTGAGTTATACTCTTCATGGTTCATCTCCCCATTGATTTCTTGACCATACACAATGATGGAGTTTGTTTCCGTTTCTCCTTTGTATTTCTCCACCTGGACAAGTCAAATTGTCAATACTATAACATAATTCATGGAGGACAAGATTTTTCTTACCAGTTGACTTAGTTGCTCAATTTGAGCTCTTTGCTCCTTGCAAACAATCTCGAGCTCCTTCTCTCTCTCCATGACTTTTTCCATTTCATTCTCCAAATGCTTAAAGAAAAAAGAGATATAATTATTAGCAATAGTTATTAAAAATTATCAATGGAAAATCTCACAGTGCATAGTTACATACATTGGAATCTTTATCTTTCAATCTATCAGGACAAGTCAAATTGTCAATACTATAATATAATTCATACAGGAGAAAATCTTACCAATTGACTTAGTTGCTCAATTTGAGCTCTTTGCTCCTTGCAAACAATCTCGAGCTCCTTCTCTCTCTCCATGACTTTTTCCATTTCATTCTCCAAATGCTTAAAGAAAAAAGAGATATTATTATTAGCAATAGTTATTAAAAGTTATCAATGGAAAATCTCACAATGCATAGTTACATACATTCGAATCTTTATCTTTCAGTCTATCAGGATTCTGTGCTTTTTCAACCACGTCAATGTTAGAATTAAAGTTATCTTGGACCTCAGTGGAAGCCTGATGAGATATTTTTTGACCGCAAGATGCACAAAGGAAAGTGGCAGGTACATCTTCACTAAAAGGTCTCTCCTGTGTTGTTTGCACAGAACAATCAACCTTGTCAATTTCTGGGCGGGGTGCCAAATGCTCAAAGGAGAAGGAAGCTGAAGATTTGTTCAATGCAGAGTTCCTCTGGTGATAATCAATTATTTGTAAGCCTCTCTGTAGGCTAGCTGCCAAGGACTCAGTGGGGCCTGGCAAAACCTTGCTTGATTTTAACGAGGATTGCATAGGCTCACCATGTGTAAGTGATTGTCTTAATGTGTCTTTCCTATAACAGGAACTCTCTGCCACGTTATTCCAACTTCCAAAATAACTTGATGAAACAGCTATGCTTTTCCTTTGGGCATTTCTGATTTTTGGAGACTCAGACATCAATGGTTCATCAATGCTTGGAGGTTCACAGCATGAGCTGACTGAAAAACTGTTTCTAAATGTAGATCTATTCACCCTTGAGGTGTTAGCTGTGCATAAATGGTTGTCTGTTGATGCCATTTCCTCCTCATGACAAAGCTTACTCAAAGTTTTTTCAGAATATCCTTCCTCTTTTTCAATTTCATCACCACTGAACATGTCTGCGTCATGACTTTCCCCAACAGAATAAAATTGACTACAATCCTCACTGACATGTATGTCTTTTGAACTTCCTCCTTCACACGAACTGTACAATTCATTAATTTGCTTATGTAATTGCCTTATGTCATCCTCATCCACAGTTAACTCTTCCTCAGTATCATTATCTATGTGAGGCAAGAGTAAAGAGTGGCTTAAACTGACTCTCAACTGATTTAAGCTTTCCCGCACATTATGTCCTTTAAAGTATCCATTTTTGCTCCCAGTTGATCTATGAACATTAGCCTTTTCTCGGATAAGTTCCTCCTGCAGCGAAAGAAAAATGGTTGTAATTTGTATAGTTTCAGAATTACATTAGCTTAATTCTTCAAAAGCTATTTCCAGTAACATGTCCGGGAGATGTCTTATACCTTCAGCTGCCTGATTTGATCACTCAAGCTATTAACTCCATCCTCTGTTATTTCATTGATAACCGGCTTGTTCCTAATGGATCTCACTCGCTGTCCAAATCTGAGAGTTCGCAGTGTTCCACCATTACTCCTACAATCAACAAAACAATCTTTAACTTTTAGAACATAGAGCTGAAAGATATTTTCATTTTTACTAGGCTCTAAACATGATTAAATTATGCTCTTTGATTTAAGTAAGTACTTGTTATCAGGGGAGATGGAACAGATTACTGAGAGCTTGGCATTTCCACCAAGTGATTCTTGTAGTAAACGTGTTAAACAGGAACTGCTGTTTGGAATGTCATCAGCTTTAACAGACTGAGTTTCTCTAGCAAGAGCATCCACTAGGCGCCTGCACCAACAAAATAAAACTGTGACTACTGGTTACTATGAAGTCTAGATAAAAGTCAATCATGATTAGTGACCTGGGGATTCATCTAGGTAAAATAAAAGCAATATTGTACTTTCAACCCGCGGATCTGGAAACCACCCACTAAGGCTGCAGAAACTAGTAAGTAACCTAAACATGTGACATCTTACCCAAGCTGAGATAAGGACTTTTTTACATTTCTGCTTTCCCTTGCAGATATTCTGCCTGCATCTTCAACTTTACTTTTGTTCAGTCCAGCAAGATCAATAAGTGTAATTTTACTAGTTTTTGAACTACTGAAACCCTTTGATGAGGTTCCCTGCAACATCAGTTGACAAATATCACATTAAGCAATAAAAATGAAAGTGAAAAATGAACAATACAAGCTTTTTTTAATCTTTCCATACACAAATGCTGCAATTTTATACAACTATGGTCCGCTTGTAATAGTAAGAATTCAATAATTTGCTAGTACCTTACACCAAGACTCAATGACAAAAGTGAAAATGATATGTGATCTGGAGCTCTTAGAAGTTAAGCTTGCTGCTCCAACTTTTCTGTTTGAAAGGCCCTGCAGCATATGAAGAAAAGTTAACTTAGCGGATGAGGCATAAAATATATACTGCAGTTGTTGATGGAACAAATGCCTACATTTGATTTGCCATTAATTAGCATTATTTATTTCAATATTTCCATACCTTAATAAGAATTTGTGTCACATCCTCATAGCTAGTGACAAATTCCTCAGTCAGATTCTCAACATACAATGCATTATCAGAATCCTCCTTCAGCTGCAATATTTTGGACCAAGACATTATTAAAATCAAACAACATTTGAGAACAAAAGTAGTAGCAAATAATGTTTTAATGAAAAAACAGTACCATGAAGGATGGCATAAACCTACCTCAAGATTCTGCTGCACTGAGTCAAGTAAATCCCCAATTTTTTCGTTGTATATCTGTTTTAGAACAGTCAAAAAAAAAAAAAGTTGAACCAAGCTCCTTATATGCTCTAGTGTTCCAATGAGAAAAAAATTAACAAAGAAGCAAAATTTCACCTCAAGAAAAGAACAATGGCACTGATAATTGAATTGTTTCCCTTGTTGCTCCTACATATAGTGATAAAAACTCACAGTCAAAACTCAAAAACCACAGTACAAAAATCCTAGGACTTGCAGTTAAATATTAAGTAAAACATACCCTCTCAAGTTCAGAAAACAACATCCTGAAGATTCGAGGAGCCAATCCCATGTGATTACTACAGGAGTGTTCTTCAACCATGGCACTTGGAGGACCCCACATTGTATAAGTCTTTCCACTTCCGGACTAGTAAACAATAAAAGAAAATTTCTCTAATTTTCCATAAAGAGTGCAACTAATTTTTTTACAGAATATTCAAATATATTTCAAAAGTCAATAGGTACCTGTCCATATGACAGGAGCGAAGTGTTGTAACCAGCTAAAGCATTCTTAACCAATGGGATGCCAACTGACTGAAAAATATCTTCCTGTACAAACCCAAGCTTATCACTGTTCTCCCTATTTATATGTAGTATGCATGAGTGCAAAACAATTGAAGCAACGAAAGTGAACTACTAGCTGTATCGTCCTAACAAAGGAAATCATCTAATTACACTATTATAATCCATATTAGGTTAAATGATTGAAGATTAAAATGTATCAAGTTTCCAAAGTGACTTTCCTTACCTGATTGGAGTTCGAACCAAAAACCAAGTCAAACGTGAATTGCCTGTCCCCAAAACACAATTTATCAGAAGAAACCTTCTTAATGGTCCGATCTTCCTCTCTTGAGTCTTTTCCATCATTATTAACAGGTCTAATTCGAACTACAACCTGTTTCAAAAATGTATTTAAGTAAGAAAAGTCGATAATTTTACAATTCGCGTGCTCGTCACTACGCATACAGATTACAGATCTCCAATGCTCAACATTAAGCCGAAGAAAAACAAATTCAGTACTTGCCTTTACTGATGGATCCTGAGGGGCATCATCCGATTTAATAACTTCGTTCTGGGAAGATGAGGTTTTGGACGGTAATTGCTTGGTAGCGGTGGTAGGCAACGATGGGTCATCGTGAACCTGGATGTTTGGATCGGCTGGCGGAGTGTTTTCGGCGCCTGATTTGCGGATTTTAGGGTTTGAACTAGATTTCTGTTTGGAAGAGATTGATCCGGGAAGAACTTTTCTGATCGATGAGGACGAAATGCTCCCGAGGAAACGAGTCTCGGCAGTTTCTTCTTTTCTGCTTTGCCTCATGATTTTTGCTGAGCAAGCAAGCGAGCAACCACAGTGCTGTACAGACACAGAGAGAAAGAGAGAAGGTTTGGATTGAAAATAGGAGAGGGAAGAGGAAGAAAGTGTGAATTGATCTTATTCAGCTATTGTGGATGATCGAGATGACCGTTACAAATGTAGAAGGAGGGTTTGAATTCAAAAGTAGAAGGAGACGGAAAAGGAAAAGGAAGAAAAGCATGATTTTTATTTTATTTCAACAGGAGATATTCGAGATGACCGTTGCAAAAGCTTCCCCTGCCCCACGAGTTCGAAATTACTAAGTTGCCCTCACAAATGTTTCTCACATTAGTGTTTCAAATTGTTAAGTAAATGTAATTTACTGAGCATCATATAGTTACCTTTTCATCATTATGTCAAGTCTTTGAAATTAATTGATTCTTTTCCATTGCAATTAAGTAGGGTGTGTAAAATTTTGTTGACTAAATTATTTATTTACTCCCTAAAATATTAAATTTATTTTAATTTAATTTTAAAAAATCTAAACGCCTCAATTTAATTTATAAAATATTTTGTTTATTTCAATTTTTTTATCATCATTTATGAAGTGACACTTCTTTCCTATTTAGCTTTTGAATTTATTTTTTGTAAAATTTAGTTTTTGAATTTAATTAGCTTTTAAATAGTCTAATTCAAGTGGCACTTTCTTCTTTAAACTTATATATTAGAAAAATCTTGTGTGGCACTTTCTTCTTCAAACTTAATATTAGAAAATCTTATCTACGTGAGTTTAATTTCTATCCACCTACATTTTTATTTCTAATGCTCAGTTTCTGAGCTTTTAGACATGCAAGGTAACGTGCCTCATTCAAAAGCATCCTTGAACAAGGTTGCAAAAATTGACTTATTACTAAACTAAAAAATGTTAGATTCCTTTAACATAGTCCTCTGCTAGCACTTTTTTGTTTTTATCCCATGACTATAACAAAATAGTCAGTTATTCAGAAGTTACTAATTCTCTATTTATTTATGAGGAATTAATTATGTATATTCAAAATTTAAATGCGGTTGTCAAAAAGAATTATGGTAGTGAGTTCTTTAATCAAGAGGAATTAATTATGTATATTCAAAATTTAAATGCGGTTGTCAAAAAGAATTATTGTAGTGAGTTCTTTAATCAAGAGAACCAACTGCGTCCATAATTGTTTGACTACTCATATGTGTCAGTTTTTCAGAGAGAAAAAAATATGCCCTTAATTATTCAAATCTGTACAACCAGACTTCCTATATGTATATTGTGAAAGATTCTAAAGAGAAAGACATAATTATGTGACAGAAAAATATACACTCTGTAGACAACTATAAAGAAGATAATAACATGTAAAGTTGCAGACAACACCATGCTGGATTAGGTGGGAGAACATGCTGGATTAGGTGGGAGAATATTGGAAAAGCTGAAGAATATTTCAACACTCCCCCTCAAGCTGGTAAATGGATGGTGTAATATCTCAAGAATTTATATGAATATTTAAAGTCTAATTTGAAATTTAGTGAAAAATTTAATTACGTGAAAATGTGCTTTTTGAATTAGTGAAGAAAATTTGGGAATAGAAATTTTAATTTTTAATTTAGGAAATTTTTACAAATTCTCAAGGACTAAAGTGAAAAGAAAAGAAAGTATAGAGGACTTTTGAGAAATGACCAAATAGAAACCTGAGAGGAAGAATAAAGCTTATGAGAATGAATTATGAGTCCGGTACCGAAAAGATGATGGATTCGAGGTTAAAGTGGTATTTGAGACATCGAGAGGGATTAAAGTGAACAAATCTTATAAGCTAAGGTGGCTATGAGCGATTTTATCCAAAAAGAAATTAGTGGGGCCCACACATACAATTATTAGTTTTTCTTCTCCTTCTTCCTGCCGAGGCTTCATGTTCTTCGTTCATTTCCATCTTCCCTTCTTCAATCATTTCTCAAATTTTCATCCGGCGATCTTGTATTTTCTAACCATACTTCCGATTCTCAGGAGTTCTAGAGGTAAAGAGGTAAGTTTTATCTACTCTATTTCTCTTTTTCTCCATTTTCGGACCTATGGAAGAAAATTAAGATTTTGAGTTTTAATGGATGAATTTAAGTGTGGATGTTAATGTAAAACATTCTTAGGTGGTTTATGATGTTATTAGAACAAAAAATTTCGTAGAATTTGGATATTTGAAAAAGTTAGTGTTCTTGATGAAAATTTGAGATTTGAGCTTGGATTGTTGGTAGAAATTGGGGGTTTTGGTGTTAAAACACTCCTTAGACATTAAGGATGAAAACCCATGGAAGAAATCAAAAGAAATGTTGTTTTAGATATGATTTTAGGATTTTTGGATGAAGAACACGAATAACATCGAAAATTTTCCCCAGAAATTACTGTTCACCGAGAAAATTTTTCCAGATTTTCTCGTTACTGTAGCGTTGACTCGGTCAACGTTACTGTAGCATTGACTCGGTCAACGTTACTGTAACTTCGTTGACCGTTGACTATTACTGTAGCATCAGTTTTTTTTTTTTAATATCGTTGAAAAGCTCTTTGAGTCTAGTTTCCAATGGTATACGTATCATTTAGAAATTCATTACCGGTTAGGAGTTATGACTTAAGATGTGAGTAAAGGTCGAGAGTAGTGATAGGAAATTTCTCTATTTTGTAACCCTAATGGTTTTTACCTGGTTACAATAGGGATGATTGGGGCGCAAGGTGGGAGCGCCGAGAGCGTGGAATCCAGGTGAGTAGGCAACCTTACAAAATTAATTTAATAAATTAGTCAAAGCACAATATAAATCTCATTTGCGTTATTTGTAAAATTGAGAAGATTATCAGTGTGTGTTCAGGTTGAGAAAAAGTATAATATCATTGGAAGGTATTTTATTACCTTTGAGAATTGATTTCTCTAGTTGACTAAAGAACTAGATGTGATTGTTCCTTGAATAAATTGGAACATTTTGTAAGTGAATAACCTTACTAAACTAATGTGATCTTATTAGATAAGGTACAATACAAGTCTTGTTTATAACATTATTGAAGTGAGAAATAATCAATCTCGCTGTTGATAATATATGATGATTGTTATGGTTGATGATAGACATTCAAGGGAATAAAAATATGTGTAAATTCATTTATTTCATAGTAATTATATTGTGATAAATTCTCACTATTTTATTGATGAGCAAAAGATCTACGAGATCTAATACACGAGTTTGAAAGGGTTAGAGTCCCATACTACTCGGTGTATAAATGTGAAAATCTATGCACGAGTTTGAAAGGGTTAGAGTCTCATACTACTCGGTGTATAAATGTAAAAACCTATGCACGAGTTTGAAAGGGTTAGAGTCCCATACTACTCGGTGTATAACTGTGAAAATCAATACACGAGTTTGAAAGGGGTTAGAGTCCCATATCACTCAGTGTATAAATGTGAAAATCTATGCACGAGTTTGAAAGGGTTAGAGTCCCATACTACTCGGTGTATAAATGTGAAAACCTATGCACAAAGAGTTTGAGGGTTAAATTCCCAAGTCACTCAGTGCAAGTATTTATGGCATATAATACTATAATTATTTAAAATAAATGATAGATTGATTGTATTAGTAAATGTGGTGTTTGTGCTTATGATATTTTCATGTACAGTTATTTACTCACTGAGTTATGATAAACTCATACTCTCCATGATTATCTTTTCAGATACAGTGGTTGAGAAGAAGAATTTATAGCCTTTAAGGATATACTCCACTTTTGTCTGGTAAACAATTGGTAAGGATTAGGAAACGCTCTATAATCTAGTAGGTCACCTAGGCTTGGGAGGTTGTATAGTACTGTATAGTGTTTGAAAGTTGAACATTTTCTGAATATGTATACAAAATATCTTTCTTGGAATATTTATGATTCACATAATTATGGATATTAAGAATGTTCACAGAGATTATGGGGTACCACGGAGGTACACCCTAGGTATTTTATGTTTATATCACATGTAAGTTTTGGGATGTGACAAATTGGTATCAGAGGTGGTTTTAGGTCCCCTATAGATTACAGAGCAAAGTGTTCTTTGTGGGCCCTTTTCCATTGTCATGAACCGCGGCATGACCATGGGATTAGGTTCCATAAAAGACCTTGTAATGTTGAGTGTTCTTGTCATAACTTACCCTTCGATGGAGTTAGTTAGAGATAATTTTGTTACAATATGAGATAATTGATTTCATATGTGGAACTTTGGAACTTGTTGGAGGTATGATCTTTATACCGATGGAAAAGGTGATCTCTGTATGAAATTTTTCTTTTTGAGAAATTGGGAACATAACTCTGTAGTGTACTTTTAAAGCTGAGAATCAGTAATTGCTAGAATATGGCTTGAGGGCTGGGCCAAGAGTGATGTATTAGATGGGGTAAAGTTGATTATGAGGCATGGGCTAGAGTTCAAGAAAGATTTTCACAAATAATATAGCGCAGATTACTAATGCAAGAATGGGAAAGAACCCTTGTGAGGCAGATCAAGATTTGATTTTGATAGATGCCAGACAGATGTAATTTATGGAAGAGGATGTAAGTCCTAAATAATATGTTCCTTGATAAAAGCTTGGTTGAGAAAATAGATGTGGGCTAGGTAGTTTTTCCCTAAGGGAGATACTACGGTAAAATGGAACCTAGCATAAGAGATATTGAGGTACGTTATAAGTCTTCTCTAGGGGCGACTCGCCAAAGTTGCACTTGTTTAGTTAGGGATTGGCATGATGGTACTATGTGATAGAAGTGTTTCAAAAAAATATATATATATACAATGTAGAAGTTTTGTAACATTGGAACAATTAGAGCATGTTAAAGGTAGGCTGTTGGCGTATGAACATTCATAATTGTTAAACGTGATGTATGATTGGAATGGTCTAGAAAGATATTCTTATGGTAGTTTGTGCCTCATAGTGTTAGTTTAAGGAAAGCTTGCGAATCGAGGCTCTTAAGCAAGAATTCATGACAATTCGAGGGCATAATATCGAGTTCAATTGATCTATACGGTAAGCCTTCATCTACTCCCGTATGATAAGGGGAAAGACAACGAGACTTGTATAGAGCTTCTGTTTGTCTCTGTGTCAGCTTATAGGGTCATTAAATTTTTTTTTATGTGATTGGCTTATAAGCTGAATTTGTTATTGATTTTGTGTGGCTAATTTTCTTTTATCTTTCTTCATTTTATTATTATTATTATTATTTAGAGTACCATCTAGTAAAAGAAACTATTGGCATTAAAAGCGGAAGGATTACATTGCAAAAAAAAAAAGGGAAATTACTCATGCATGAGTAATCTAAAAGCGAGGTGGTCTCGGATTAGGAGGGTTGTATTGTATCATCACCCCTCGACCATTTCTTGGAACAAGAGACTGAGCAATGTCACGGAGGGTAGTGTAAATCCCATTCATACAATCAACACTTCTTTGTTGTTGATTGCAGAAGCATTGGGTAGACCAATAGAAGAACCTGTCTATTCTTGAAGTCATTGCCGCATTATTGCGTTTAGTTAACTTCTCCAGGTCTTCTATCATCTTCTTCAGATTTTTCACCTCCTTCTCTAGACAAGCGATTTTGTTTTCTGACGTGTGGCCAGTGCTAATCTCCTCAGCTTCCTCAATTTTTATCTTCTTCTCCTTTTGATCCTCTTGAGACCCCTCAAAAGGTCTCTTGCCCTTGTCTTTGCCCAGACTTAAGTTTAAGTCGAGCTCTTCTTCCTTGACCTCCACTGTGAGATCAATATACTTCCTGGTGGCCATGGTTTAGAAAATTTAGAAGTTTTTGCAGGAGTATGACGAGAGAGGAATGCTGGGAAATTGTAGGCTCAGAGATGATTACTCTTTGTGGTGTAGTAACTGAGAACTCCGGGGCAGTTTTTATAGAGAAAAATTTAGACTTAGAGCCAAAGAAGATATCTCTTCGCCGCACTCCTACACGCTCAACCTATGGATTTCTGCAAGCTGGAAGCCAGAAGCCTAGGGTAGGCATGCGTGTCAACAGTGTGTCACATTAATGGCAAAACCACGTAAGTCAATATTCGGTGGATTTGCGGCCGATTTATACTTGTTTATTTTTCATATCTCTTGTTGGCATTTTCTGAAATTCTAAGAAGCCGACAGCGTAGCCATTAAAGATTGCCTTGGATGCTTTTATGATGAACTAAAATGTATTTCTCTGCTTTCTTGTATTGTTCTTGAAAGCCTTCAGTTGAGTATAATATACATGATTGATTGAATTATATTGTGATTATATGTATTTAAATACATATGCCATGTATGTATGTTATCCATGCATTGAGAGTGAAGGCTATTTGTTATGGCCAGGAATAATATGTAATGATTCTACATACATTCAGAGAATGAGAAGTCTGAAATTTAAAAAGGACTTGAATAGATGAAAATATATAGATAATGATGTATCTCTATGTTGATACATACATACATATATGCTCGTAGAGGCAAGAGAAAGGTAAAAAAAAAAATTTTCTCACTTTATGGTAACACTTGATATGTGTAAATGTGAGAAGTTTTTATTTTAATATGTATGTTTGAAAATGTGTAAGCTTAGGGCAAAGCCACGTATTAGAAACCTAGATAAGGTTAATATGAAACTACCCGTTCATGGAGTAATATCTCGATTTAGAATTATTGGATAAGACAAATACAGAGTTAGGAAGTCATAAATTGAAGCGGCGATTAGTTTAATAATTTGAGCAAGAGTCAAAAGTTAGCCGAAATTTTTGAGGAAATCTTTTGTATTTGATTATATTTTGTTATTTTCTGGCATGCTTATTATAGACCGTTGGCATTGCGACGGATAAGGTCTGGAGGCCATCTTTAGAGTGTGATGTAAGGGTTTTGGTAGCCCTAAATTTCATCTATAAATAATGGATGCCCCATTACGCCGCTCATTACACTAAGAGTTCATTACTTATAAGCTTTCTAGCATCAAACCTCTCATTCCATACAACCTTTATAGCTCAGAAAAATATGGCCGGCAATAAATCTTTCAATTTAAACTTTGAGGCTGGCAAGGTAGAGCTGGATCTAAATCTTAGTCTGGAGAACTATAAGAATAAGAGATCCATGGAAGAGTCATCAGAAGCTAAGAAAAGAAAAAGGGATGTAGTAGAGCTAGAGGATGTTAGCACAGCAACATCTTCAAATGATGAGCTTGCGCTTATGAGAAAAAAGATGGAGGACTTGGAAAGGTTGATAAACCGCCACTTTGAGGACCAGGGAAGATTGATAAATCGTCTCTTTGTAGAACAAGAGAAGCTCTTGAATCGTCATTTTAGGGAATTGGCGAATAGAGTTGATAGACATTCGATGTTTGCAACTCAAAATTTTCGTGACCAACAAGCGAGGTGTATTGACTGTATGAATGGAGTGACCTCTGCACTTCGCCAAATTTCCCAAACGTTTCCTCCAGAAACTCTTTCTAGGCTACAACGATTAGCTTCCTCCTTAAGATCTGAAGCACCTTCCTCTTCTAGACCTGGAGCACTTTCTGCATTTCAAAAACCTCCTCGTCCTTAATTTATTCTTTCTTTTATTTATACCTTAAGCTAATATTTGATCTGAGCTTCGCGTATTAAGATTATCTGTTTTGTAAATCAAGTTCAGTTTGTTGCCTGTAACTTATGTACTAGAAATAAGGCAATTCTTGTACTAAAGAAACTTGAGAAATAAAAATATGTTGAACTTGTTATATTTTGTACTTGATTGTGAAAATTCTAAAAGAGAGAACGAGATTTGGACAAAATATCTGCATTTGTTTCAATCTTGAGTTAAGTTTTGAATTCGAAGGACCGAATTCTATTAAGGGGGGAAGAATGTAATATCTCAAGAATTTATATGAATATTTAAAGTCTAATTTGAAATTTAGTGAAAAATTTAATTACGTGAAAATGTGCTTTTTGAATTAGTGAAGAAAATCTGGGAATAGAAATTTTAATTTTTAATTTAGGAAATTTTTACAAATTCTCAAGGACTAAAGTGAAAAGAAAAGAAAGTATAGAGGACTTTTGAGAAATGACCAAATAGAAACCTGAGAGGAAGAATAAAGCTTATGAGAATGAATTATGAGTCCGGTACCGAAAAGATGATGGATTCGAGGTTAAAGTGGTATTTGAGACATCGAGAGGGATTAAAGTGAACAAATCTTATAAGCTAAGGTGGCTATGAGTGATTTTATCCAAAAAGAAATTAGTGGGGCCCACACATACAATTATTAGTTTTTCTTCTCCTTCTTCCTGCCGAGGCTTCATGTTCTTCGTTCATTTCCATCTTCCCTTCTTCAATCATTTCTCAAATTTTCATCCGGCGATCTTGTATTTTCTAACCATACTTCCGATTCTCAGGAGTTCTAGAGGTAAAGAGGTAAGTTTTATCTACTCTATTTCTCTTTTTCTCCATTTTCGGACCTATGGAAGAAAATTAAGATTTTGAGTTTTAATGGATGAATTTAAGTGTGGATGTTAATGTAAAACATTCTTAGGTGGTTTATGATGTTATTAGAACAAAAAATTTCGTAGAATTTGGATATTTGAAAAAGTTAGTGTTCTTGATGAAAATTTGAGATTTGAGCTTGGATTGTTGGTAGAAATTGGGGGTTTTGGTGTTAAAACACTCCTTAGACATTAAGGATGAAAACCCATGGAAGAAATCAAAAGAAATGTTGTTTTAGATATGATTTTAGGATTTTTGGATGAAGAACACGAATAACATCGAAAATTTTCCCCAGAAATTACTGTTCACCGAGAAAATTTTTCCAGATTTTCTCGTTACTGTAGCGTTGACTCGGTCAACGTTACTGTAGCATTGACTCGGTCAACGTTACTGTAACTTCGTTGACCGTTGACTATTACTGTAGCATCAGTTTTTTTTTTTAATATCGTTGAAAAGCTCTTTGAGTCTAGTTTCCAATGGTATACGTATCATTTAGAAATTCATTACCGGTTAGGAGTTATGACTTAAGATGTGAGTAAAGGTCGAGAGTAGTGATAGGAAATTTCTCTATTTTGTAACCCTAATGGTTTTTACCTGGTTACAATAGGGATGATTGGGGCGCAAGGTGGGAGCGCCGAGAGCGTGGAATCCAGGTGAGTAGGCAACCTTACAAAATTAATTTAATAAATTAGTCAAAGCACAATATAAATCTCATTTGCGTTATTTGTAAAATTGAGAAGATTATCAGTGTGTGTTCAGGTTGAGAAAAAGTATAATATCATTGGAAGGTATTTTATTACCTTTGAGAATTGATTTCTCTAGTTGACTAAAGAACTAGATGTGATTGTTCCTTGAATAAATTGGAACATTTTGTAAGTGAATAACCTTACTAAACTAATGTGATCTTATTAGATAAGGTACAATACAAGTCTTGTTTATAACATTATTGAAGTGAGAAATAATCAATCTCGCTGTTGATAATATATGATGATTGTTATGGTTGATGATAGACATTCAAGGGAATAAAAATATGTGTAAATTCATTTATTTCATAGTAATTATATTGTGATAAATTCTCACTATTTTATTGATGAGCAAAAGATCTACGAGATCTAATACACGAGTTTGAAAGGGTTAGAGTCTCATACTACTCGGTGTATAAATGTGAAAATCTATGCACGAGTTTGAAAGGGTTAAAGTCCCATACTACTCGGTGTATAAATGTAAAAACCTATGCACGAGTTTGAAAGGGTTAGAGTCCCATACTACTCGGTGTATAACTGTGAAAATCAATACACGAGTTTGAAAGGGGTTAGAGTCCCATATCACTCAGTGTATAAATGTGAAAATCTATGCACGAGTTTGAAAGGGTTAGAGTCCCATACTACTCGGTGTATAAATGTGAAAACCTATGCACAAAGAGTTTGAGGGTTAAATTCCCAAGTCACTCAGTGCAAGTATTTATGGCATATAATACTATAATTATTTAAAATAAATGATAGATTGATTGTATTAGTAAATGTGGTGTTTGTGCTTATGATATTTTCATATACAGTTGTTTACTCACTGAGTTATGATAAACTCACATTCTCCATGATTATCTTTTCAGATACAATGGTTGAGAAGAAGAATTTATAGCCTTTAAGGATATACTCCACTTTTGTCTGGTAAACAATTGGTAAGGATTAGGAAACGCTCTATAATCTAGTAGGTCACCTAGGCTTGGGAGGTTGTATAGTACTGTATAGTGTTTGAAAGTTGAACATTTTCTGAATATGTATACAAAATATCTTTCTTGGAATATTTATGATTCACATAATTATGGATATTAAGAATGTTCACAGAGATTATAGGGTACCACGGAGGTACACCCTAGGTATTTTATGTTTATATCACATGTAAGTTTTGGGATGTGACAGATGGTTTCCATACCCAGCTTGCATATAATATTCTGGAAGTTTGAGCTATTCAATCCTTTGGTTAGAATATCAGCAAGTTGGTCATGTGTAGAGACATATGGTGTACAAATCAGTCCACTTTCCAATTTTTCTTTGATGAAATGCCTATCCACTTCAATATGTTTTGTGCGGTCATGTTGTACTGGATTATGGGCTATGTTGATGGCTGATTTGTTGTCGCAATAGAGTCTCATAGGGCCATCCAACTTTATCTTTAAGTCTTGAAGAATAATCTTTAACCAGAGTAGTTCACATACACCGTGAGCCATTGCCCTAAATTCAGCTTCTGCACTTGAACGGGCTACTACGCTTTGTTTTTTACTTTTCCATGTCACAAGATTCCCACAAAGGAACATACAATACCCTGATGTTGATCTTCTGTCAATAATTGATCCAGCATAGTCAGCATCAGTATATGCTTCAAGTATTAAACCTCCATTTCTTCTAAACAAGATACCTTTTCCAAGCGTTCCTTTAAGATAATGTAATATTCTATGAGCAGCCTGTAGATGAGTTTCCCTTGGGTCATGCATAAATTGGCTGATCATACTCACAGTATATGCTATGTCTGATCGAGTGTGAGATAGGTAAATAAGCCTCCTACCAAGCGTTGATATGACTCTCTGTCAACAGGGATGTCATCCTCAACCTTTCCAAGTCTAAAGTTAGAATCTATTGGAGTACTTGCTAGCTTGCATGCTGTTTTACCTGTTTCCTTGAGGAGATCTGTAGTATATTTTTGTTGACAGATAAAAATTCCTTTCTTAGAATGAGCCACTTCTATTCCAAGAAAGTACTTCAGTCTTCCCAACGCTTTGATCTCAAACTCCTTAGCTAGACATTGACCCACGGCCTGTTGTTCCTTTTTATCATTTCCAGTTACTATTATATCATCAACATATACCAATAAGGCTGTGACTCCCCCTGAAGAAAAGTGTTTGATGAATAAAGTATGATCACCTTGGCTTTGTTTAAACCCCATAGTTATCATAACTTTTGTGAAATGCCTAAACCAAGCACGTGGAGATTGTTTAAGGCCATATAATGCCTTTTTCAATTTGCATACAGTATTTGTAGCCAAATTCTTTCCATATCCTGGTGGAATCTCTATGTAAATTTCTTCTTCTAGCTCTCCATGTAGAAAGGCATTCTTGACATCAAATTGCTGCAATTCCCAACCAAAATTAGCTGTAATTGATAATAATACTCTAACACTGTTCATTTTTGCTACTGGAGCAAAAGTTTCTTGATAGTCAATTCCATAGGTTTGGGTATAACCTTTGGCTACCAACCTGGCCTTATATCTCTCAATTGATCCATCAGCTCTATACTTCACAGCATACACCCATTTGCATCTTACTGGTTTTTTTCCAGTTGGTAATTTCACTAATTCCCAAGTTTTATTCTTCTCCAAAGCTTCCATTTCTACATTCATAGCTTGTTTCCATTTTTTATTAAATAAAGCCTCGGATAAACTTTTAGGAATGGTGATAGCATTTAAGCTTGTTAGAAAAGCTTTGAAAGATGGTGAGTAGTTATCAAAGGATAAAAATTGTGCAAGGGGGTATAAAGGTTGTTTTGTACTTTTTCTGGTTCCTTTTCTAAGAGAAATGGGTAAATGAAGATCCTGGTCACTATTCTCAAAAATCTCATTTTTATTTTGTAATTGATGGTTAGAGATCATTACCTCATTTGAAGGATTTGAGTTGGATTCTTGGACATGCATAGGTTATGGAATGACCATTTTCTTCCTTGTATACACCTTGCCTTTGCCAAATCTTACTTCCTCAGGAGCAGGGTTCAAAATATCCTCTTCTTTAGGCCTAGATTCTTGGACATTGGACATGGGTTCAGTTACTGTTTTAGATTCAGTTTCATGGTTATCATCCTGTGTTTCAGATCTGAACATGGATTCAGCCACTGTTTCTACTGTTTTTGTGGGTAAAGGTTTAGACCCTGTTAAGGGAATTGATGAAAAATCAAGGAGGTACCCATTTTCTTAGCACCCATTATCTTCCTCAGGTGTATTCCCCTTTGAAGATAAGAAGTAACAAAATATGAATCTTGCTCACTAAAAGTGACGTCAACTGAGACATAGATTGTAATACCCGTTAATTTCAGAATATAATTCGCTTAAGAGTATTTTAGAATTCTACAACGTTACTTTAGTTATTTATTTTGGTCATTTTTAATTTTCATATTTAATTGTTCTCTTTGAATATTATTTATGAAAATTGAGTTAAATGACTGGACTAAATATTTGCACAATGAGGGATATATTCTAAGAATGGTGAAATTCATGGAAAAGTGGTTTCAAAATGGTCAATTAGTCCATTTATTGTAAATTGACTGGATGGGTTTGGATGTTGGGTTATGGATACCCATGGGTTATTGAATAACCCATTAGAAATATTTAATATAAAGTTTCAATAGTACCCCTCATTTTTTTCACTCAGCCGAAGGAAGGCAGAAAAGCAGTTCTCTCTCAGTTCTTCAGTTTCTTCTCAAATCCTTTCCTTGATCTTCAGAAGTTCGATTATTTGTTCGGTTCAAAAGCTTTGTAAGGATCAAAGGTAAGCTTTAATCCGATTATTTTCCTTAAATTTCAGTTTATGTAGAAGATCAGAGAAGGTTTTGTTCTTGAAGATTTTGATGATAATTCATGAATCTCAGTTGTTTTAGAAGTTATATTTGAGTTATAATCGGTTAAAAGAGTTGAAATTCTGGTTTTGAAACAAGAAAGGGAAAGGATGAAATTGTTAGAAATTTCTGCAAAAACCGAGTTACTGTAGCGACCAAAAATTTCGAAACAAAATCTGGAAAATTTTCTTCGGGTTACTGTAGCAATACTGTAGTGTCGGCAGTCAACGGTACTGTAGCAGTCAACGTTACTGTAGCGAACCGGCACTGTAGCAAACCGTACTGTAGCAAACCGTACTGTAGCAACCCGTTACTGTAACTGTCACGACCCGTTTTCTGGGCACATGACCGGCACAATGATGAATCTCTCATCACTGTAAGCCTTCCGATAAATATATCAAATTTTCTTATATGAAAATCATAGATTATCAATTTAAAATACATTATTATACTGACATACAAGCCAAATGTCGAACCCCTGAACTAGATGTCCTAGACGATTACAGAGCAACATAATCTATAACAGAAGAGAGGTCTACCCGACAACGGGAAGGTACAAAGTGATCTACTCCTCTAGCAGATATTCTTCGATGGCAACCTGATCTGAACAAAAAGGTTGTACAAACAATGTGAGCTTTTAAACTCAATGAGCGAATCGGCCTCGCATTAATAAAATTCAAATACATTACCAGTCATGCAAGCATATCCAAAGGCTCATACTCAACCAATAGACAGAAGATAAAAATTTATCCAATTCAACAAACGTTACTAGTACTCGTCAATGGCAATATATCCCGGAGAGCGCACACAGGCCGGCTCACCAATTATGTATATTTCCGCCATGACGCACAACATCATCCTCTTACATACAAGATAAAAATTCATCCAATTCAACAAACGTTACTAGTACTCATCAATGGCAATATATCCCGGAGAGCGCACACAGGCCGGCTCACCAATTATGTATATTTCCGCCATGACGCACAACATCATCCTCTTACATACAAGATAAAAATTCATCCAATTCAACAAACGTTACTAGTACTCGTCAATGGCAATATATCCCGGAGAGCGCACACAGGCCGGCTCACCAATTATGTATATTTCCGCCATGACGCACAACCTCATCCTCTTAGCTAGGGCGCCTCACGGATTTATCACCAATCCGGGCTATATCCCTACTGATGGAATCGTTGTCTCCACACTCATTGGTCAAGACACCCTGTCAACCGGGTTTTCCGCCTTGCCGTGAGAGGGGGTACTGTCCCGCTCAATCACAATCAATTGCATTTCATATCATAATCAGAAGCTCAATATAATATTCATCCATATAACAGGTATAGTATATAACTATATTATGGATTTATAAACCACATATCAAGATAACAATTAATCCATTTTTGAAAACATTCAAACTTCACATCATCATAAGATACTTATTTCATTTTATCCATACTTATGGATTAATTATCTCATTTAGATTCGTCATTCTGAATCCAATATCCCCCTATGAATCTTGGGAGTGTCCTACGACATACTTTTTATCACCAGTAATGCTAAAACTCTATTAAAACGGGGTCGTTTCACTCACCTGGATTCCGTACGAACATCGCTTCTCTAAGTCATTACAGACAAGAGTTCTCAGGTGAATTTCGGTGTTCTGCTACGGAGATTTTCATGAAAGATTAGAGAAAATACGTCAGGATTGTTTTCGTACAGATACTGTTCATATGTATGGTTACTGTTCATATATACGGTTACTATTCATACGGTCACTATTCATACGTACGGTTACTATTCATATATACGGATACTATTCATACCAGAAATAGAGAATACAATCTGTAAAAGAGTACACCAGGTAAGTTCCCAGGAAAGAGTGGAGGGTCACACTGGACACACTTAAAAATCAGGTCTTTCCTTAGCCAGAACTTTCCTAGACATGTATTCTTCACAGTTTACATTCTATTTCGGTAATCAGAGAATCAAAATAACATATAAACAGCTAAGGACAGTTTTTCTGATGTGGAAGATCAGCCAAGGCCGCAACCACAGAGCATACTTAAGAAATTAACTTCTAAAATTTGAAAGACATAGAAAGGGCATACTATCCTTACCTAAGCTGAAAAGGAAAGGCCCAAAATCTCAGACGCCTAGCTTTGGAGTAAGAGAAACTTAAGGAGAGAAGAAGAGAAGTTGAAGGTGTGAGTTTAGAAGTGAAATGGAAGGGCCTATTTATAGCAAAAGTCAAGGGTACTATTTGATACTATGCGCTAATAAAATATTCAATTTACTATTCATGAAAATGACATTTCTAATAATACAGTTACTGTGCACACTATTGAAAACTTAAAGGGAAAACTATCCTTTCACCTTAAACCTTTAAGTTTCTTTTCAAATCAGTCCTTTCACTTTAGTCCCTGAGGGTATTTTCACCCATAAAACGTCATTTTCTCCTACGAATTTCTTCCTAGTTTTCTTTTATGACCAAACCACATCTAGTACTTGACATTTCAATTGTATAAATGAACAATATCGTATACGTAAATAGTATTATACAGGTGAATAGTACCGTATACTGAAATAGTAACAGTAGTTTGTAAACAAATATTTATATTTTATTTTTCTTGGGTATTACAGTAACAGTCAGAAAATTTTACGTATTTTCGTGATTTTGTTTCCTTTCTTATGATTCCTTGTAATATATTTTACTAGGAAATTTTCCTACACAAATTCCAGTGTGGAACAAGGTAAACTTGGACAAACATCAAGGTGAGTGAATAACCTTGCTCAGCTAATTTGATATTACTAGTCAAAGTACAATATAAGTCCCATTTACAATATTATTTGGATAATAAGCAATTAATTTTTCATATGGGAGTATATGATGATCAATAGAAATAAGAGTATGTAGAAATTATTTTATTTCATGACAATTGTATTATGTGATAAATTTTCACTATCTTGTCAATGAGTAAAGATCTACGGGATCTAATACACGAGTTGAAAGGGTTAAAGTCTCATACTACTCGGTGTATATCTAAGAAAGCTCATACACGAGTTTGAAAGGGTTAAAGTCCCATACTACTCAGTGCATATCTATGAAACCTATACACGAGTTGAAAGGGTTAGAGTCCCATACTACTCGGCGTATATCTAAGAAATCTTATTCACGAGTTTGAAAGGGTTAGAGTCCCATACTACTCGATGTATACCTATGAGATCTTATTCACGAGTTTGAAAGGGTTAGAGTCCCATACTACTCGGTGTATACCTATGAGATCTTATTCACGAGTTTGAAAGGGTTAGAGTCTCATACTACTCGGTGTATATCTATGAAATCTTATTCATGAGTTTGAAAGGGTTAGAGTCCCATACTACTCGATGTATAAGACAATTAATTATATGAGTAAATGTGGTATTTGTACTTTTGATATTTTATATAGTACAGTTATTTACTTACTGAGTTTTTAAATAAACTCACACTCCCTATGATTATTTTTTTTCAGATACAGAAAATAAAGAACAAGAGTATCCGTTTGAAGATTAGAAGCCCCTTGGGATTATTCTCTATTTCTGTCTGGTGGGACACCAGTACTTATTAATGTGGATATTAGAAACGCTCTGTACTTACTATAGGTCTCCTAGGCTTGCGATGAGAAAGAAATATCAGACTATGTATGTCTATATTTGCTTATCAGAAGAATATAATTCTGTAGTGTGGAATGAATGATTAAGGTTGAATGTAAAACCTTACAGAATACATGTAAATAACGTATGTTTGGGAATTTTATCAAATGAGTAGTATCTTTTCACATGCTCAATTTTTGGGATGTGACATAGATTTTCTTTGTGGGTGGATGATAGCATTTATACCCTTTTTGAGTTGATGAATACCCTACAAAAACACATTTTAGAGCCCTCGGGTCTAATTTTCCTCTATTTTGATGATGGATATGAACAAAAGACACACACCCAAAAATTCTAGGGATGAGATTGTTTGTAGTTTTCAGATTCGGGTAGAAAGTTGAAAGGATGTCCATTGGACTTTTGAGACCCAAACCTCTAGAAGGTAAACGATTTACTAGGTATGTCGCTGTAAGAATAGCTTCTCCCTAAAAAATTTTAGGCACATTCTTTTGAAATAACATTGACCGAGTTTGTTCAAGAAGATGACCATTTTTTCTCTCAGCCACTCCATTTTGTTGTGGCGTATAAATACATGATGACTCGTGTATAATTCCCTTCTTTTCAAAAAACGAGTTAAGAATCTGATTGAAATAATCCCTAGCATTATCAGACCTAAGTCTTTTGATATTAACCCCAAATTGGTTTTTTATCATAGAATAAAATTTGGAAAAAACATAGCTGACATTAGATTTTTGTTTGAGCAAGTATATCCATGTAACTCGGGTGCAATCATCAATAAAAGTAACAAACCATTTTGCCCCTGAAACATTAGAAACAGTAGCTGGTCCCCAAATGTCACTATGAACAAGGTAGAATGGAACAAGGCTCCTTTTATTGCTAATTGGAAAAGGTACACGTTTATGTTTGGCAAATTCACACACTTCACAATGAAGATTTTCAACATCTAAATCCTTGAATAATGAAGGAAACAAAGTTTTAATAATTGAAAAAGATGGATGTCCAAGACAGTAATGATGAAGAAAAATTCTTTCTTTATTGGATGTGGCAAACTATGAAACAAAAGTAAAAGGCATCTTGCTCTTAGCTGTATTTGACGTCTCAAGGTAGTATAGGCCATTCCATTCCCTAGCATGTCCAATCATCTTCCCTTTGTCCTGAAATTCACAGTAATTTTTATGAAAAACCACATTACAATCTAAATCTTCAATGAGTTTTTTAATAGAGACCAGATTTGTGGTTAATTTAGGAACATGTAGGACATTTTTTAAAATAATAGTTGGGCTAATTTTGATATCACCTTGTCCTGCCACAGTGGTCAAAGACCCATCAACGGTAGCTATTTTCTTGTTACTGGGACATGGGGAATAAGTTGAGAAAAGTTTAAATGAATGAGTCATATGGTTGGTTGCTCCTGAATCCATGATCCAAGAGTTGGAAAAAGTAATATCTGAGGCATTTAATCCAATAGAGAATGGAAACTTACCAGAATAAGCCATAGAGCATGTACCTGAGAGTCCCTCTTATTTTTCCATGTTGTTGATAAAAGCCTTTATCCTCTCAATCTCTTCTTGATTAAGGTTGTTCTGCTCTTGTGATGTTACAACAACATGTGCTTGGTTTCTATTTCGTTGTTGTCCTCCTTTTTGACCCCATTCTTTACTTGGTGGTTTTCCATGAAGTTTCCAGCATTTTTCTGGTGTATGACGAGACTTTTTGCAGTATGTACACCATAACTCATCCCGATTCTGATTTTTCTGTTGGCCACTTTTTTCCCTTTCGAGACTTGTAACCCTCTCTTGATTTGTAGTTGATTTAGCCACCATAGCAGAGCTATCAGTGACTTTAGGTTCAAGCATCAGCCCTCTTCTGCTTTCTTCACTTCGAATCAGGGCAATTACTTCATTAAAACATGGAACTTCTGATTTCCCTAGAATTTAGACTCTAACTTGGTCAAATTCTGGGTTGAGTCCCACCAAAAAATCATACACTCTGTCTTGTTCAATATACTCTTTTTGAATAGCAGCATCCTCAGGATATTTAGTTTTTATGACTCTATAATGATCTAGTTCCTGCCATAAAGATTTTAATTGATTTGCATATTCAGTAACAGTCTTGTTACCTTGTTTTGCAGCCATAGTTTTCACTTTTACTTCATATACTTGGGCAGCATCTCTAGCTTTGGAATATGTTTGTTGAATTGCTTCCTATATATCTTTGGCAGTAGCTAGAAACATACAGGTGTCGCTAATCTCAGGTGTCATAGAGCTCCATAACCATGCCATAATCATGGAGTCTTCCTCATCCCATGCTTCAAACTTAGGATATTCAGGTTTATGACCCATACCTGTGAGATGTTTGATTTTTCCTTTTCCTTTTAGTACTGTACGTATAAGTTGAGACCACTTGAGGTAATTCTTCCCATCCAATCTATAGGAAGCAAGAATATTTGGTAATTCCCATGTACGGGTAATCTCCTCAGGTTGAATTTTAATCTCAGTTTGTACAACTCCAGACATAGCTAAAGGAAATAACTACAGTGGGTATTTAAAAATTTAGTGAGATTAAAAGGAGATGGCAGTGAAGGCCACTCAAAGTTGACAATTAAGGTCAATAAATAAGCTAGCTCAGTAAAAAAAAATGGCAATTAAGGCCAAGAAGGAGCTAATTCAGTAATGGCAATGAAGTTCACTTAAAAATGGCAATTAAGGCCAAAAATCACTTCTTTCACAGCCAGAGACCACTACACAGGCGTTAACAGGTAAGTATTAGAAATACAAAAATGCTCTAATAACCAAACTGACACCAGGGATGTGCCGGAAACAGGGAGTCGAAGCCGGAGCGTGAGATTCACGTGAAAGATGGAGGTGGCGCGTGAGGCTCACGCTCGCCGGAATGGGCTGCCGGACTTCGGGGACAGGCCGGAATTGAGGAGGGGAGACTTCCTAAGGGGGCGGTGAGATGCCAAACTCACTTTTACTGATCACTCAAGATTTAATGGATCCAACTTAGGCTCTGATACCATGTCAGTTTTCCAGAGAGAAAAAAATATGCCCTTAATTATTCAAATATGTACAACCAGACTTCCTATATGTACATTGTGAAAGATTCTAAAAAGAAAGATATAATTATGTGACAGAAAAATATACACTCTGTAGACAACCATAAAGAAGATAATAACATGTAAAGTTGCAGACAACACCATGCTGGATTAGGTGGGAGAACATGCTGGATTAGGTGGGAGAATATTGGAAAAGCTAAAGAATATTTCAACAATATGCACTAGAACAAGTATAAGAAGGCTAGTATAATTATCTTTGCTATTGTATAGTAAGTAATAAGAATACAAGCTCCATTATAACAAATGTTATACACATCACTGAAGAATACAATGAAGTAATAAGGATATAACGAAAATGAATGGTTGCTGTAAGAATGCTTCTGATCCAAGTAGGATCTGATGCTAGTGCCACATTAACTGACATCACATTTTTACAAACAAGAACAGATGAGAACTAGTAGTAATGCTTTTGATAGATTGCTCCGAATTCTGCTCTCCATGCCTGATCATCATCATCGGGATAGAGGATTGCATTGTTGTGTACAACATCATCAGAGTCCTCTCTATATAGTGGTTGTAGTGCTTGTAGTGCAGACTCTGGTAGTTTGCTCTCTACAAGGTATTGTTTCATGGTTGTCATTTCCACCTTGTGTTTTCTTTCAAGCTTCTCAATTTTCTTTTTCAACTTCTCATTATCTTCTTGTACCTTAGCAAAGTTCTCCTGTAAAACGTAGAAGTATCAATGTCGTGAGATAAATCCGGTAAATCGGAAGTATGGTGAGACAGTATACATTTTAAATATTCCCGGCTGCAGTCATTCTTAACAAGAGATAATCTCTCTCAAACACAAAAAATAAAAGTATAATTCAATATGTATTCATAACTGTTTATTCTATCATGCCTTGTTCATTTTTGTTAGGTACTAAAGTTCAATTAATATACGATTTTAAGTATATGTTTAAGAGTTGGGAGGAGAAGGAAGAGGAAAAGAAAAAGGGAAAGTTAAGGAATGGGAGGGGATGATTGAATGATAGTTTTCCTTCCCTGTCTGGAAGTTAAGGAATGGGAGGGAATGATTGAATGACAGTTTTCTTCCCTGTCTGGAGGAATTTTGACCTCCAAATTATTCCAAATTAGAAGATTTTAGAAATACTAAGGATAGCGGATATTTTAAGTTCAGTTGAAAATCTTTCATTATCCTCCTCTCTTAATAATTCTCAAACACAGGAAAGGTTTTTAGTAACCTACCCTTCCCGTCTACTATACCCATCAAAACATAACCTAATTTTTCAACAAAAGATGATACCATATCAGCACCCTGATAATCTGAAGCAATGGCTAGGATCCTATCATGGAATTTTACCTGGGCAATAGATACTGCGTGCTCAGCTTCTCTAAGTCTGACAAGTAGTTCTCCAGCCGCATGGACTGCTTCTGCAGTGTCTCTAAGTTGAATCTTGAGACTTGTGTTCTCCTTTTTCAAAAATTCTCTCTCCCTTTCTCTCTCCACTCTCATCGTAGAAAACTCAGCTGCAAGAGATTTGGCAAATTTGGCATGACCCTTTTTGCCTGCCTTTGCTGCCGCCTTCTTCACCTCTGCTATCCCTTGCATTATAGCACTGTGCTTTGCAACTATGTCATCATATCTTTCTTGTAGCTCAGCATAGTGTTCTAACATTCTAGCATGTCCAAGAACAGCTCTTTTTAATGCATCATCCAACTCTTCGGTGTGCTTCTTCTCTAATTTCAATTCCATCTCCACCCTCTCCGCACGTTGGCGGTTTGAATCAAGATCGACCCTTAGTTCGTCAGTGAGACAAATCCACTCACTTTCCATTTCTGTCCATCTCTGTCTTTCTTTCTCTAGCTCTTCCCCACCATCATGAAGAAATACACCACTTTTTCGCAATTGTATGGATCTTGATATAAGTGAAGATCTCAGTTTGTCTGTGGAGTTTTTAACTGGTGCATCATTGCATAACAGCAATTTGCTTCTTAGATTCTGAATTTCCTTCAGAAGCGCTTCCTTCTCAGTCGCATCAAAAGAGTTGTCTCTTTGAGCTAATTCTTCCTGGACTTCCTTAATTTCACATTTTCCCTCTGAAATATGTCGTAAAAGATTTTCTGATAAAGTGCCCCTCAAAAGCTGCTAAAATGACAAGAAGAAACAGTGAGAAAGAGACATTCCAACCTTCAAACAGATGAAATGTATACAGTAAGTAAATTACAGAGCCAACAACCGACCTTATCTTCATCTTTCAGTGAGTTATATTCTTCATGTTTGATCTGCCTGTTGATTTCCTGACCATACACAATGATGGAGTTTGTTTCCTTTTCTCCTCTGTATTTTTCCACCTGGACAAGTCAAATTGTCAATACTGTAAAATTCACACCGCAGACATAATTCATGTGGGCAAAGATTTTTCTTACCAATTGACTTAGTTGCTCAATTCTAGCTCTTTGCTCCTTGCAAACAAATTCGAGCTCTTTGTCTCTCTTATTGAGTTTTGCCATTTCATTCTCCAAATGCTTGAAACAAAAATAATAATAATAATAATAATAGCAGTAGTTATTAACAATTAACAGTGGAAAATCAAGTCACAATGCATAGTTACATACCATTGGAACTCTATCTTTGAGTCTATCAGGATTTTCTGCTTTTTCAACTTCATCAATGCGAGAATTCAAGTTATCTTGGACCTCAGTCGAAGCCTGATTCGACATTTTCTTACCACAAGATGCACAAAGGAAAGTAGCTGGTACATCTTCACTAGAATGTCTCTCCTGCGTTGTCATCACAGAAGAATCAACCTGGTCAATCTCTGGGCAGGGTGTCAAGGTTAAGTTCTCAAAGGAGAAGGAAGCTGAAGATTTGTTCAATGCAGAGTTCCGCTGGTGGTAGTCAATTATCTGTAAGCCTCTATGAAGGCTAGCTTCCAAGGACTCAGTGGGGCCTGGCAAAACCTTGCTTGATTTTAACGAGGATTGCATAAGCTTACCATTTATAAGTGATTGTCTTAACGTGTCTTTACTATAACGGGAACTCTCTGCCACATTATTCCAACTTCCAAAATAACTTGATGAAACAGCCATGCTTTTCCTTTGGGTATTTCTGATTTTTGGAGACTCAGACATCAATGGTTCATCAAAGATTGGAGGTTCACAGCATGAGCTGACTGAAATGCTGTTTCTGAATGTAGATTTATCGGTCCATGAGGTTTTAACGGTGCATAAATGAATACCTGTTGATACCACTTTGTCCTCATGATTATTCAAAGTTTTTTCAGAATTCGCTGCTTCTTTTTCAATTTCATCCCCACTATACATGTCTGCTTCACAACTTTCCTCAACAGAATAAGACTGGATACAATCTTCACTGACAGGTATGTTTTTTGGACTTCCCCCATCACACGAACCATACAATTCATTAATCTGCTCATGTAATTGCCTTATATCACCCTCATCCACATTCACCTCTTTTTCAGTATCGTTTTCTATGGTAGGCAAGAGTAAAGAGTGTTTTAAGCTAACTCTCAATTGATTTAAGCTTTCCCGTACATTACTTCCTTGGAAGTATCCATTTTTATTCCCAGTTGAGCTATGAACACTAGCCTTTTCTCTAATAAGTTCTTCCTGCACCCAAGAAAAGAGAAGGTTGTATATTTTCAGAATTACTTTAGCTTAATCCTTCAAAAACTATTTCCAGTAACATGTCCAAGAGATGACTTATACCTTCAGTTGTCGGATTTGTTCACTCAAACCATTAGTTCCATCCTCTTTTATTTCATTCATAATTGGCTTGTTCCTAATGGATCTTACTCGCTGTCCAAATCTGAGAGTTTGCAGTGTTTCACCATCACTCCTACAATCAGCAATCGCAATCGTTATCTTTGGAACACTAGAGCGCAAAGACATTTTTATTCTTACTAGGTTCTACACATGATTAAATTAATCTATTTGATTTAAGTACTTGTTATCAGGGGAGATGCAACAGATTACTGAGAGCTTGGCATTTTCACCAAGTGTTAAACAGGAACTGCTGTTTGGAATGTCTTCAGCTTTAACAGACCGAGTTTCTTTAGCAAGAGCATCCACTAGGTGCCTGCACCAATGAAATAAACAGTAATTACTGATTACTAGAAGTCTACGTAAAATTCAATCATGATAACTGATTTGGGGATTCATCTACGTAAAATAAAAGCCATTTTCTAATTTCAACCTGCGTAATTGGAAACAATCCAGTAAGCCTGTAGAAACAAGAAAGTAATCTAACCGCATGGCATCTTCCCCAAGATGAGATAAGGACTTCTTTACATTTCTGCTTTCCCTTGGACATATTCCTCCTGCATCTTCAACTTTATTTTTGTTCAGTCCAGCAAGATCAATAAGGGTAATTCTGGTCGTTTTTGAACTACTGAAATTCTTTGATGAGGTTCCCTGCAGCATCAGTTCACAAAGATCACATCTAGCAATAGTGGAAATGAACAATACAAGCTTTTCTCAAATTTTATATATACAAGTATTGTTTCCATACACAAATGCACCAATTTTACAACATATGATCTGCTAGTAGCAATCAGAGTTCAATTGTTTGTTGATACCTTGCACCAAGACTCAATGACAAAAGTGAAAATGATATGTGATCTGGAGCTCGCGGAATTTATGCTTTCTGCTCCAACTTTTCTTCTTGAAAGGTCCTGCAGCATGCGTAGAAAAGTTGACTTAGCCAATGAATAAATACTGCCGTAGTTGATTGAACAAATGCCTACAATTGATTTGCCATAAATTAGCATTATTTATTTCAATGTTCCCATACCTTAAAGAGAATCTCTGTCAAATCCTCATAGCTAGTGACATATTGCTCAGTAGCATTTTTGGAATCCTCCTTCAGCTGCAATATTTTTGGATCAAGCCATAATTAAAATAAGCAACATTTGAAAATAAAAGTAGCAGAAAGTAATGTTTCAATGATAAACTGTACCATAAAGGATGGCATAAGCCTACCTCTAGATTCTGCTGGATTGGATCAAGTAAATCCCCAATCTGTTCATCGTATATCTGGTCAAAACAACCAATACTGAAAAATGAACCTAGCGCATCCTCGGAAATGCCCCAGTGCCCCATTAAGAAAATTTGACAAAGAAACAAAAATTCACCTCTTGAAAAGAACAACGGCACTGATAATTGAACTGGTTCCCTACAGAGATATGTTGCTTCTACATATAGTAATACAAACTCACAGTCAACTAATAAACCATGGTACAAAGATCCTAGGACTAGCAGTTAAATATTCAGTAGAGCACACCATCTCAAGTTCAGAAAACAACATCCTGAACATTCGAGGAGCCAATCCCATGTGATTGCTACGGGAGGGTTCTTCAAACGTGGCACTTGGGGGACCCCACATTGTATAAGTCTTTCCACTTCCAGACTGGTAAAAAAATAAAAGATTTTTTCTTATTTTCCATAATAGTGCAACTAATTTTTTTAAAACTAAAAATTCATGTATATTTCAAAAGTCAATAGGTACCTGTCCATATGACAGGAGCGAAGTGTTGTAACCAGCTAAAGCATTTTTAACCAAGGGGACGCCAACTGACTGAAAAATTTCTTCCTGTACAAACCAAAGCTTGTCACTTGTCTAGATATGCAGGAGTGCAGAACAATTGGAGCAAAGAAAGTGAACTATGATAATTGTATCATCCGAACAGGTGAAATGATCTAATTACCCTATTATAATCCATATTTGGTCAAGTGATTGAAAATTAAAATGTATACCATGATTCCAAAGTAAACTTCTTTACCTGATTGGAACTCGAATCAAAAACCAAGTCAAAAGTGAATTGCCTGTCCTTAAAACACAATGTATCAGAAGAAACCTTCTTAATGGTCCGATCTTCCTCTCTTGAGTCTTGTCCATCATTATTAACAGGTCTAATTCGAACTACAACCTGTTACAAAACTTAATTGAGTAAGAAAGCAGAGAATTTGACAATATTCACATGCTCGTCAGCATGCTTACAGTTTATAAATCCAATGCTCAATACAAAGCCGAAGAAAAACAAAATTTCTACTTGCCTTTACTGGTGGATCCTGAGAGGCCTCCGATTCAATAACTTCGCTTGTGGAAGCTGAGGTTTTGGACGGTAATTGCTTTGTAGTGGTAGGCAGCGATTGGTCATCGTGGACCTGGATGTTTGGATCGGTTGGTGGAGTGTTTTCGGCATCTGATTTGGGGATTTTAGAGTTAGAGCTAGATTTCTGTTTAGAAGACATTGATCTGGGAAGAAAGTTTCTGATCGAAGCGGACGAAATGCTACCGAAGAAACTAGTCTCGGCACTTTGTTCATTTCTGCTTTGCCTCATTGTTTTTGCTAAACGAGCAAACCTCACAGAGCTGAAACAGAGAGAGAGAGAGAGAGAGAGAGAGAGAGAGAGAGAGGGTTTGGATTCAAAATAGGAGAGGGAAGAGTGAGAAAGTGCGATGGATGATACAGATGACCGTTACAATTTTATTGAATAAACGATATATTTCAAATCAAGAAGACGTCAAGATGGATGAGACGAGCTTACATGATTCTCTATAAAATGTTTGGGCGGTGTTTAGTTGTTGAAAATTTTTGAATTTATTTTTGATGTGCGAGTATTGACTTTCTTATATCTCATTTAATTTTTTAATACACAAACGTCCACTGGAATCTAAGGTGATTTGTGGACAAGGCAGCAAGTTGAATTACTCACTTAGAAAAAGGACGTAGATTCTTCAAAAGGTTTCACTTAGATCATTAAATACATTGCATTTGATGATTCACATTTTTTTTAATTTTTTTTTCTCTTTTTAAAAAAAAATTTATTAACCGTTTTGTCTCAATCAACATTTATTAAATTAAATGATTAATACAATTTAAAAAATAAAACAAAAAAATATATCATTAAATACCCATGCAACAATATACATTTAAAGTTAGAGTTTTCTGACAGAGAATTTGTTTGTATAAAGATCAAATATCATATAAAATAGGAAACAAATATAACTTTTTTAGTTCTTAATTTTAAAGTTTAAATGTGTATATATATAACCTTAATCACTAAGTTTAGTTTTTGGATAATTTGTACTAAAATAAAATAATAATGTACTAATTACATCAGAAACAAAAATATCTTGTAAATCAAGGGAGGAACATAAGGTGCACTGTCTTACATGGAGAGTGTATTTAAGGAAATTAAATCTTTCTAAATATTTGTCCTAAATTTGAGTAATCAAAATAGCACGCCTCTTCAAGCATAAGGCCAAATTTTTTGTTAAATTTTTAATGAAATACATTTCTTATAACCTAAAATCAATTATCACTTATCAAATTGCATTATAAAATTATCGTTTATTCTGAGCTTAGAAGATTATTTGTATGTAATTAATGAGAATAAATAAATAATAATAAAAAGCAAAGCTCGGATCCAAATTAGTGCAGGCAATTAGATTCAAATAAGTAGACATTGAAGCTGGTGAGGGCATAGACTGGCGTTGGTCCGTTGGATCATGTTTTAAATTTGAGATAAAAAAAATAGAAGCAAACAAATTGCATGAAAATTCAAGCAAAAATTAGCTACTAATAGCATTATTTATATTTTTTTAAAATTGAGGTACATAATATGTCAATAATAATTTATTTTTGAAAATTAAATGTAGAACTATCAAAACGAACTAACTCAAACCTGTTCAGGTGGTTCTTAAACGAGCTAAGTCAAGTTGATCTTTTTTTTTTTTTCTGGCCCAACCCCTACCTTCTTTTTTTTCAGTTTTTTGTTTTCTATTTAAATAAAAATAATAAAGAATATCTTATTTGCTTTAAAAAAATATGAATTTAGAAATTTGAAAGTAGACAAAAATTTGGAATTATTATTTCTTTTTTTAATTATTCTTTCTCTTTTTCTTTAATTTTATATTTTTTCGTTAATTAATATCTAAAATCAAATGATTATACAATTTTGTTATAAATTTGTTTTTAAAAGACATCTTTTATTTATTTTTTATTATTTAACTTAACATATATTATTAATATTTAATATATGAAGGAATTAACAGGATTAATTTTCTAATCCTAGATCGGTGTAAGTACAAACTACAGCATATTAAATAACAGAACATAAAAGAGATGAACAGAACATGTACCTGGCATAATAGCGCTATCCATCTCAAACAGTAGAACAGAGGAAATTTTTAGGGTTGTGTGAGAGTGGTACTACTCTCTGTCTGATAAGTTCTGTCTAGGGTTAGACTGATTAATGGGATGTCAGTCTATTTAATATCAGACGAGAGTATGGACTTCTCAACAGGCTATGTGATTGGCCCAACCTATCACGGGTCATTCACAATATAGAAGCCCAATTATATTATTCATATATTAAAGGCTATATATTAGAATAATATAGTTAATATGTTAATGATTTTTAATAATTGATTAATGCATATCCAAAATAGGATATATATTATATTAAATTTCAACAATTCTCCCACTTGGATAGCAATAGTCAATTATTAAAATGCAATAATCATTAAGGCTAAAATACCAACTATATTTATAGCACATGTCAAGAAACATAAGCTTTAACGATGCAGAAATAGTATCCGATAGAGAAGTAAATCATACAAAGTAAAAGCTCATATTTCATATAAAGAATAATGAATATGGATAAGCATAATTAATTAAAAGAAATATGCAATCCAAGAATAGTCCAAGCATCTGAAAATGCTAAAAGAGATATGATAACAAAAGTGACGTCATCTCATACATATCTCATAAGAATAACAATTGAGTAAATGTAAAATTTCAGACTCCCACTAACCCAAAACATCAAAAGACTTAACTAATCCCATATGGGTTACATGATTCTGAAAAGCTTTAACAGTTAAGCCTTTAGTTAGTGGATCCGCCAACATGTATTCTGTAGCGAGATGTTCAATACGAGTCTGAAACTCCAGAATTTTCTCTCTAACAAACAGATATTTGATATCAAAGTGCTTTGATCGAGAAGAGCTTCTGTTGTTTTGAGAGAAATGAACAGCAGCAGTGTTGTCGTAGTATATCACAAGTGGCCTAGAAATGCTTTCAACAATGTGAAAACCAGAGATTAAGTTTTTCAGCCACATGGCTTGAGAAGTAGCCTCATAGCAAGCGATATACTCTGCCTCAATGGTAGAAGTAGCTGTAAGAGTCTGTTTAACACTCTTCCAAGAAATAGCTCCTTCTGCCATCATAAAAATAGAGCCGGAAGTAGACTTACGGTCATCAATGCAACCTGCAAAATCAGAATCAGAATAACCGATGACCTGAAGTTGATCAAACTTCTTGTAGGTCAACATGTAATCCTTGGTTCCCTGCAAATATCTCATGACCTTCTTCACGGCTTTCCAATGACCCAAACCTGGGTTGCTCAAGTATCTCCCTAAAGCATTAACAGCAAAAGCGATATCGGGATGAGTACAAACTTGAGCATACATTAAGCTGCCAACAGCGGAAGCATATGGGACCTTTCTCATTTCAGATATCTCTGAATCATTTTGAGGACATTGAGATTTAGATAGTTTGTCACCTTTATGAACAGGTGCAGCACATGGGGAGCAAGAATGCATGTTAAACTGCTTGAGGATCTTTTCAATATATCCTCTCTGAGACAATCCAAGAATGCCACGTGACCTATCACGGTAAATCTGGATACCTAGAACAACTGAAGCATCACCAAGGTCCTTCATATCAAAGTGGCTATTTAACATCAATTTTGTCTCAGTCAAAAGGTTAACACAACTGCTTGCAAGCAGAATATCGTCGACATATAAAACAAGAATTATAAAATTGCTCCCATGTAATATCCCAAGAATTTATATGAATATTTAAAGCCTATTTTGAAGTTTAGTGAAAAATTTAATTACGTGAAAAATTTTCTTTTTGAATTAGTGAAGAAAATCTGGTAATAGAAATTTTAATTTTTAATTTAGGAAATTTTTACAAATTCTCAAGGACTAAAGTGAAAAGAAAAGAAAATATGGATTACTTTTGAAAAATGACCAAATAGGAACTTGAGAGGAAGAATAAAGCTTATGAGAATGAATTATGAGTCCGGTACCGAAGAAATGATTGATTCGAGGTTAAAGTGGTATTTGAGACATCGAGAGGGATTAAAGTGAACAAATCTTATAAGCTAAGGTGGCTATGAGCGATTTTATCGAAAAAGAAATTGGTGGGGCCCACGCGTATACACTTCTCCTTATTCTTTTCTTTTTCTCATTCTCCCTCCCGTAGCTTCACTTTCTCTCTCTCTCGATTATGCTTGCAAAGGAATTTCTTCATCAATCATTCATGCAATTTTTGCTTTGGGAAGGAAGCTATGAAAGTTAGTATGATTGGTAAGTTGATGTTCTTCTTCTTCTTCCTCTTATTACAAGATCAAATCCTTGGTTATCATTTTTGCAAAATTTTTGTAGAATATTTTAATGGATGAATTTAAGTGTGGATGTTAATCTAAAACATTCCTAGGTGGTTTATGATGTTATTAGAACAAGAAATTTGGAGAAAACTAGGAGAAATTCGTAGAATTTGGATATTTGAAAAAAGTTAGTGTTCTTGATGAAAATTTGAGATTTGAGCTTGGATTGTTGGTAGAAATTGGGGGTTTTGGTGTTAAAACACTCCTTAGACATTAAGGATGAAAACCCATGGAAGAAATCAAAAGAAATGTTGTTTTAGATATGATTTTTGGATTTTTGGATGAAGAACACAAAGAACATCGAAAATTTTCCCCAGAATTACTGTTCACCGAGAAAATTTTTCTAGATTTTCTTGTTACTGTAGCGTTGACTCGGTCAACGTTACTGTAGCGTTGACTCGGTCAACGTTACTGTAGCTGCGTTGACCGTTGACCGTTACTGTAGCATCAGTTTTTTTTTAATATCGTTGAAAAGCTCTTTGAGTCTAGTTTCCAATGGTATAAGTTTCATCTGGATATTCATTACCAGTTAGGAGTTATGATTTGAGAAGTGGATGAAGGTCGAGAGTAGTGGTACGAAATTTCTCTATTTCGTAACCCTGATGGTTTTTATCTGGTTACAATAGGAATGGTCAAGTGCAAGGTGGGAGTGCTGAGAGCATGAAATCCAGGTGAGTGGGTTAATACTTGCTATGATTAAATATCTTTGTTATTGACTTTTTGCATCATAGTGAAAATATGTTGAATATCCAAGTTTGAAGAGAATGATGTGGGATGATGAGACATAAACAATTGTGGAACGTGCCAGGTGATGTATATAATTATATTTTCTTATTTTCTCATGAATTGAGGTTATATGATGGATTGTGAATGGCATGTGAACTGAGTTGAAATGTATCATACTCTGATTGTTGAGTTCAATCATATGCGGATAGTTGAAGTATGTTATTGTTGAATAATTGTTCTATATTATGGGTTATGTTGTATACATGCTATGTTGCTGGAACCACATTGATTATGTTGTGGCTCAAGATTATGATTGAGGATGTTTTTATATGTGATTGTGATTGTGTTTGACTGGAAAGGAAATGCATGGTGGTGCACCCCATGGAGAAATTTATGTGAAGTTATAAGGGTGGAGATTATAAATGGAGCGATAAGGGTGGATGCGGCGGGGGCCACGGGCAACGATCCAGAGGTATTCTGGACGACCTGGTTGGTACGGGAAATGTGTGTGAAATTGATTTCACCCATTGCTGTTGTGAATTTTGAATTATGTTAAAATGTATTTGATTTACTTGGATATTGTTGTGAAGTATTATGAATAATATTATATCATATGATGATCGATTTACGTATGATTGCTGCATGTTATCATTATGATGCATGATATTTTTTTGTCATAGTGTTGTGTTATCTACTCACTGGGCACGTGGTTTGCTCATACCCCTCTTATTGATATTTTTTTTTCAGAGTTGATAGCTGAAGGTAAATATCGGAACAAGGAATTATGGATCCTTAGTCCATGATTACCTTTTCATTTGTTCAGGATAAAGGTATAATAGTTAAGTCTTATTCTAAGTTGTATAAATCTAGAAATCTCTGTAATCGGGTAGGTTCATTCAGTGATGTAATGTGAATAATTGTAGTTTGTATAGAGAACTCGGTTTGGTTGCATGAAAAAGAATGGTATGATGCTTAAGAGAAAAAAAAATAGGCTTACGGAGGTGAAATGAAATTCACTTTCCGTGCCGGTCATGTGCTCAGATTTTGGGACGTGACATCCCACTAGTCTTCAAATAAATGCACTAATCTGAAGCATTTTCTTTGAAGCCAAAAGAAGTGACAACACGATCAAATTTCAAGTACCATTGCTTGGATGCTGCTTTAGTCCATAAATGGACTTTTTAAGTTTGCAAACCAAATGCTCTTTACCTGGTTCAATGAAACCATCAGCCTGAACTATGTAGACATCCTCGGCTAGATCTCCATTCAGAAAGGCTGTCTTTACGTCCATCTGGTGAAGTTCTAAATCAAAGTGAGCTACTAAAGCCATAACAACCCGAAAAGCATCTTTCGTAGAAACTGGTGAGAATGTCTCCTTATAATCGATGCCTTCCTTTTGACTATAGCCTTTCGCTACTAGTCTAGCTTTATACCTCTCAACTTTTCCATCTGGACTACGCTTGGTCTTAAAAACCCATTTGCACCCAATCGGTTTGCAACCATCTGGCAATTCTACCAGATCCCAAACATCATTATGAGACATAGAAGCTAATTCATCATGCATGGCATTCAGCCAATCAGAAGCATGAGAACTAGATATAGCCTCCTGGAAAGTGATAGTATTGTCATCATTATGGAGATCAAACTCATGCTCCTGAAGATATACCACATAATCAACTGGTATAGAAGGCTTGCGTACTCTCTGAGATCTTCTCAATAGAGGTGCTTCTGCAATGTCATTTGGCGGTGCCACTACATCTTGCGATGCAATTACACCTGTTTCAGTAGTATCATCAGTTTTCTGTTCAATAACAGGTGGTACCACTACATCATGTCCTCCTTGAAGTGTCTGATCATCATCATGAGCGACTGGAACCACAATATTCATGGGAAGTAAAACAGGCGACGCTGGAGCTGTGGTCCGATCTTCCTTGAGAGTGATTGGTCGTGGTGTATGACTCTCACTATCCAAATCATCCTCAAAGAATATCGCTCTGTCAGACTCAATAACTCGCGTGGAATGAGAAGGGCAATAGAATCTGCAACCTCTAGAGCCCACGCAGTAGCCGATGAAGAAACCACTAATAGTTTTAAGATCAAGCTTCTTCAATTGAGGATTATAGGGTCTAACCTCTGCTTTACAACCCCACACGTGAAAGTGTTTCAAACTCGGCTTCCTTCCACTCATTAGTTCGTAGGGAGTTTTCGGCACAGATTTGTTAGGTACATGATTAAGGATGTACACAGCTGTCTTTAAGGCATCTCCCCAAAGAAAAACTGGTAACGATATATGACTCATCATGCATCTTACCATATCCATGAGTGTTCGATTACGTCTCTCTGCAACTCCATTCTGCTCAGGAGTACCAGGCATAGTGTATTGAGCTTCAATCCCACATTCATTGAGAAATTTGGCGAATGGTCCTGGATTTCTCCTAGTCTCACTGTATTTGCCATAATACTCACCTCCTTTGTTGGACCTCACGCATTTAATCTTCTTTCCAGTCTTTAATTCAATAGCAGCCTTGAAGGATCTGAAAGCATCCAAGGAACTGGATTTTTCTTAGAGGAGATCTATCCAACCAAATCTCGAGAAGTCATCTATGAAGGTAATGAAATACCTATATCAACCCATAGCAGTGGGTGTAATAGGTCCACATATATCTGTGTGAATCAACTGCAACACATCATCACACCTGTTTGCTCCTTTCTTCCTAGTCTTGGCAGTGAGCTTGCCTTTAATGTAATCGATGCAAGCGTCAAAATCAGAGAAATTGAGATCATGAAGAATACCTTCCTTAATCAGTCTTTCAATCCGGGGCCTAGAAATGTGCTCTAAGAGTCTATGCCACAGCATAGAAGAACTTTCATCAGTCCTATTACGCTTATTTCCAACAACAGAGTTAACAGACATATTGTTCAAATTCAGCATGTAAATCCCATCACATAATACTCCTGAACCGACAGTAACAGAATTAAAACGAATAAAAACTTTTCCATTACTGAATTCAAAAGTGTAGCCATATTTATCCAAAGCTGAAATTGAAATCAAATTCCTTCTCATAGAAGGTACATAAACAGCGTCTTTTAACAATAAAGTATGTCCAGAAGGTAAAAGTAATGTAACTACTCCTATTTCTTCCACCGACACTCTAGCTCTATCTCCCACAATGATATTGGATTCAGCATCACTTGGCTTCCTCAGGCTTGTGAACCCCTGTAAAGAATTCACAACATGAATGGTTGCACCTGAGTCAAACCACCAAGTATTGGGAGCAACATCAATCATATTTGATTCATAATAAGCCAAAGCTAGGATTGTACCTTGCTTGTCAAGTTTCCTCTTGAGAGTATAACAATCATCCACCTTATGGCCATACTTCTTGCAATACTTGCAGTTTCCTTTGAAAAAAATTCTTCTTTGGCTCTAAGTGTTGAGAAACTTTTCCCCCTTTCTTCTTGTCACGTTGAAACTTTCCTTTGTGACCTCTCCTTTTCTCAGACTTAGCACCAGAAGAAGAAGCAGCAGCAAACTGAACATTGTGTGCTTTCCCTTTCTTTATGGAATCCTCTTCTTGAGAGACAATGACAATCATTTCATCAATCGTCCATTCAGTTTTCTGAGTATTATAGGAGGTTTTCAGAACGTCAAATTGAGAAGGGAGTGACTCCAGTACTTGCCAGATTAGATAGCTCTCACCAAGATCAACCTTGAGAGACTTCAATTTATTAAAATAGTGGACTAACTTCATGATGTGCTCACGAACTCCACTAACATCATCATATTTAGTCTTCTCAATCAGAGAGAGATACTGGCCCTTCTGAGCTTTGTCAAAAGTGGTGAATTTCTCACCAACAGACTTTAGAAAATTCTTAGCATTCTTGCTCTCTGGAATGCTCTGTCTAATAGACTTTTTCATGGTGTATTTCATCACCATAAGACACACCATGTTGGAATGCTCCCATTTTTCACGAGAAGCCCTTTCAGCAACAGTGGACTCAGCAGTAAGAGCTGGGGGCTCTTCCTCGCTCAAGGCCAAGTCCATATTAGTGATGGCCAAATACAAATCCAGAGATTCTTTCCATTCCTCAAAATTGATCCCATTTAGTGTTTTGACAAAAGTTAATTGCATAGGCAGGGAGGCTGACATTAAAACAACAAAAGAAAACATTTAATATGCATAATGTCATTATGCTATAAGAGAATTAAATGTTTCTATGTGCACAGCCAATCAAGCATGTTAGAGAGAATTTCTTATCTACCTGGTCCCGCCTAAGGGTCCTGAACCAAAATAAACAAGAATTATAATAATACAATACTTTAGACCTCATATCGTCAAACAAATTTTGAATGCCGATAGGGTATTCAAAAATAATTGATAGAGGTATTGTTTAACATGGTATTGTATAAGAAATTACATTAATAATAATATACCGATATGATATAATTATTATTAATGCAATAAATTAAACTAACAATAATGATTAAAAAAAAGGGATAAAATAAATAAAATTTTAATCATTTAAATCGAAGATTTTGCATAACTGTGCCCACGATAGGTGAGTTCACAATCATACAAAATAAAAGGCAATTATATTCGACAGAATAAATAATTATTTATGAGGGAAAGGAGGTAAATAAATAAATAACAGAAAAATAAAAAATAATAAAAGGGAATAATTTTCTTATGTACTGAAATTAATTCCATCACTAGGATAGCTTACTGGGGAGAGTACAACATACCTAGATGTTGTTAACAGAGTGAGGAACTTCCACAAAAAATTTCAGTCCAAAAATCTGAGAGTACGATAGTTAAAACAGCAAAATAGTCTCGGATTAAATAAAATAAAATACTTAAAGGTCCCGAAAAATTTCCAAAAAATTACCAAAAATAATATTATGTAATTATTTAATTTTTTCAAAAAAAAAAAATTTGAGGCCTGGAAAGTGCTGCACGCGCCCTCACGTGCCAGGCCCGCGCGTGGGCGTCGACAGGGGAGGTCATCCCCTTCGCCCGGATTCACTGTAACCGGGTCGCGAGACCCGGATCGCGACCCAGTTCGTTCTTCTTCAAATGGCCATGAAAATTCATACTTGTTTAGGGCTTTTGTTCAAAATCATGCACAAAAGAGAAGCCCTCAATCAATTTTGTGAGATAAGTTCAGGATTTGGAGAGGCCATTTTCGAAAAAGGAATGAAAAATGGGTTTTTTCGAAAAACTTAAATCTCCCAAATCCCTCGATGAAAACCCCTCGTTTCAAATTATGTTTTTCGAACAATAGCATAAAACAGAAACCCCAAATCAATTTCGAAAACCATTGGTTGGTTTTGGGAGAAATCAAAATCGAAATCCTTAGGGAAAACGGAAATTAGAAAAAAAAAACATTTAAAATCCCTAAAACGTTGTTCAATCCCTCTGATTTTCACTTATATGGTTCGTATAAATGTTTTGAATCAAAGCCCTAAAACAATTTTAAGATTAACCTAACAAATTAGGGCAAACGAAATTTGTTTTAAAATTTGGGTTTAGGGAATTTCGAAAAACAGATTTAAATTGCTAATTAATAGCCATAGTTTGTACTACCAACCTGCCTCTGATACCACTGAAGGAATTAACAGGATTAATTTTCTAATCCTAGATCGGTGTAGGTACAAACTGTAATACCCGTTAATTTCGGAATATAATTCGCTTAAGAGTATTTTAGAATTTTACAACGTTACTTTAGTTATTTATTTTGGTCATATTTAATTTTCATATTTAATTGTTTTCTTTGAAAATTATTTATGAAAATTAAGTTAAATGACTGGACTAAATATTTGCACAATATGGGATATATTCTAAGAATGGTGAAATTCATGGAAAAGTAGTTTTAGAATGGTCAATTAGTCCATTTATTGTAAATTGACTGGATGGGTTTGGATGTTGGGTTATGGATACCCATTGGGTTACCCAACTAACCCACCACATTTTAACTCTCTCTCTCCCTTCTAGCTTCATTTTTCTCACGTATCTTCTTCATTCACTCTCTCACAAGTCTCTCAACCTTCAACCTTCCCTCTCAACTCTCCTATAGATTTGGTGTTGTTTTTGAGAATTGTTCGGTTCAAAAGCTTGGTAGAGATCAAAGGTAAGCTTTAATCTCATTATTTTCCTTAAATTTCAGTTTATGTAGAAGATAAGAGGAGGTTTTGTTCTTGAAGATTTTGATGATAATTCATGAATCTCAGTTGTTTTAGAAGTTATATTTGAGTTATAATCGGTTAAAAGAGTTGAAATTCTGGTTTCGAAACAAGAAAGGAAAGGATGAATTTTTGAAAGATTTTTCTGCAAAAATTCGAGTTACTGTAGCGACCAGAGATTTCGGAAAAATCTGGAAAATTTTCTTCGAGTTACTGTAGCAGTTACTGCAGTGTCGGCAGTCAACGGTACTGTAGCAGTCAACGTACTGTAGTGAACCGACACTGTAGCGAACCGGCACTGTAGCGAACCGTTACTGTAGCGAACCGTTACTGTAGCAATCAGGAAATTTTGCGTATTTTCGTGATTTTGTTTCCTTTCTTATGTTTCCTTGTAATATATTTTACTAGAAAATTTTCCTAAACAAATTCTAGTGTGTAACAAGGTAAACTTGGACAAACATCAAGGTGAGTGAATAACCTTGCTCAGCTAATTTGATATTACTAGTCTCATTTACAATATTACTTGGATAATAAGCAATCAAGTTTCATATGGGAGTATATGATGATCGGTAGAAATAAGAGTATGTAGAAATTATTTTATTTCATGACAATTGTGCTATGTGATAAATTCTCACTATCTTGTCAATGAGTAAAGATCTACGGGATCTAATACACGAGTTTGAAAGGGTTAAAGTCCCATACTACTCAGTGCATATCTATGAAACCTATACACGAGTTGAAAGGGTTAAAGTCTCATACTACTCGGTGTATATCTAAGAAAGCTTATACACGAGTTTGAAAGGGTTAAAGTCCCATACTACTCAGTGCATATCTATGAAACCTATACACGAGTTGAAAGGGTTAGAGTCTCATACTACTCGATGTATACCGATGAGATCTTATTCACGAGTTTGAAAGGGTTAGAGTCTCATACTACTCGTTGTATATCTAAGAAATCTTATTCATGAGTTTGAAAGGGGTTAGAGTCTCATACTACTCGATGTATAAGACAATTAATTATATGAGTAAATGTGGTATTTGTATTTTTGATATTCTATATAGTACAGTTATTTACTTACTGAGTTTTTAAATAAACTCACACTCCCTATGATTATTTTTCAGATACAGAAAACAAAGAAGAAGAGTATCCGTTGGAAGATTAGAAGCCCGTTGGGATTACTCTCTATTTCTGTCTGGTGGGATACCAGTACTTATTAATGTGGATATTATAAACGCTCTATACTTTTTATAGGTCTCCTACGCTTGCGATGAGATAGAAATATCAGACTATGTATGTCTATATGTGCTTATCAGATGAATATAATTCTATAGTGTGGAATGAATGATTAAGGTTGAATGTAAAACCTTACAGAATATATGTAAATAACGTATGTTTGAGAATTTTATCAAATGAGTAGTATCTTTTCACATGCTCAATTTTTGGGATGTGACACAAACTACAGCATATTAAATAACATAACATAAAAGGGATGAACAGAACATGTACCTGGCATAATAGCGCTATCCATCTCGAACAGTAGAACAGAGGGAATTTTTAGGGTTGTGTGAGAGTGGTACTACTCTCTGTCTGATAAGTTCTGTCTAGGGTTAGACTGATTAATGGGATGTCAGTCTATTTAATATCAGACGAGAGCATGGACTTCTCAACAGGCTATGTGATTGGCCTAACCCATCACGGGCCATTCACAATATAAAAGCCCAATTATATTATTCATATATTAAAGGCTATATATTAGAATAATATAGTTAATATGTTAATAATTTTTAATAATTGATTAATGTATATCCAAAATAGGATATATATTACATTAAATTTCAACAATATATATATATATATATAGTAAAAACAAAGTGGGCCAAAGATTAGACAAATCAAATCAATTTAACTCAATTCTAAACAAATTGACTAAACACTAGCCCTTAAACCGGCTAAAGCTCTCGCTAAATGCACAATTTAAGTCATTTACTTCATCTTTGAGATGCCTCAAAAATTAAAAAAAGCCACGTCAAGTAGCATTTCTCATGCATTTAGCTTTCAGATTTAAGTAATCTACAAAAAGCCTTATTTAATTAAGTGCCCACTTCCTTCTTAGGACTGAAGTATTAGAGAAATCTTATACCCTTGATTTCAATCTGACCTCTTTTATAATTCATAATTCTTAATTTCCTAGTTTTTGGCCCAGAAATATCATTCTATTGCGTAACTAACTCTTTAACTTTTAAAATTGAACATATACCCCTCACATTTGTATTTATGCAATATAACCCACTTTATTATTTATCCTAAACCCTAATATTATTTATTCATGTAAATTTTAAAAAAGTACATTTAATTTATCATCATAAGTAACATGTTTTATGAAAAAAAAGTAGAAAAATAACCAAAAAAAAAGTTATTGTTTATCACATAGGATGACATGTCAAATGCATTGTTTGCTAATTTAATATCATTTAAACAATATATAGACAAGTAATATCAAGATTTTGGATAAATAATTAATAGATAGGTTATATTATACAAAGCTACAAGTTTAAAAGATTTACAGTCAATTTTTCAAATTTTGGATCTCCCGCTGACTAGTATCTTGCTAGGCCAATAGGGGCCACCCAATGGAGTGGGACTCGTACGAGTCTCATGTGACGATTTTGGTTGAACGATTCCATTTGATTGAACAGAAAAGCAAGCCAGACTCCTCTAAAGCTATAAGAGAGTGTCTCGATGAGAAGAAAAGGAAACAGAGGAAAAATAGCAAGATGAGAAGCAAAAGACACTTTCGTTTTCGTCTCCATCTCTATCACATTGAGGGAATGAAAAGGAAGCCAATGGGGTCAGAAAGCATTAAAATTATTGATTTAATAAATTTTAAAAAAAATTAAATGTCTCAATTTTAATTATTCATAATTATCTCAATTTTATTATTTTGTTACTTAATGGTCAAATATATTATTACTAAATATCAAATATCTCGTTGACAAAAGTTTTTTTAACTACTCAAAGAATAAAGTTAAAACAAATATTAGTGTTTTAAAAAATTACATTGGTTATTAAATCCGAAAAATGATTAGTTTCTGGTTTAATTGTTGATCCATAGTTAAATCAGGCCGATTGAATTAGAATATCATAAGAAAATATATGAGAAAAAAGACTCGAGATTAATGACTGAAGCACCTGATAATCTCCTCCCATGCTGCCAATTTGAATATTGCCAAAGTTCATTTTGCCCCACAAGGAGCGTCAACCATGTTTAGCATCCAGCACATAGCTTTAACGGATCCAATCACGTGTGTGTATTGAATCATATTAATTCATCGAACTATTTAACCAAAATCAACTTGAATATTAGGGTGGGTTAGTTTGGTGGTTTGATTCTTTTTTTTTAAAAAAAAAAAAAATCTATTCACTATTAATTCAAATAATGAGTTTATAAATGTTCAATTTGTTAACCAACATATAAACTAGCACATTTTTTTTAATATAATACTTTTATATTACGTACTTATACTGTGTATAAAATATTTAGAATTTAGTTAGTTTATTATTTAGTTTATTTTGTAATATTTTTCTCTTTCAATAATAATATATAGCATCATATATAATATCTATCATTTTAATTATTTATTAAATTAATAGTCTATTCATTTAAAAGTTTGTTATTCTATCTTTTATCCTAGGTCTAATAAACACAAAAAAAAATTGACTCAATATTAAATAATAGATAAAATTTTCTTCTAAAAAAATATAAAACTATGTATGTCGTAATTTCAGTATTTTAAATCAAATATAACATTTAAAAAAAACTTAACCTGCTAACCTAAAATAAATCAAATCAATTTATTTGACAATAAATTTAATTGATTCAGATTATTATATTTTCATTTATTCAACCTAAATCAAATTAATTAACATTTTTTAATTGGTTTAATTTTGAAATATTATTCACTCAACCCAATTCAATTTGCACACATCTCCAGATCTAATTATGTCTCGTTTCAAGAAAAATTTGGTCGGTCAAACTAAGTTTTTGACCATGGACTCTTTAGTCTACTAGTTTGTACACTTTCTCAAATAGAGCCAGGGTCTGATTATGTAAAATGACAAATATATTTTTTTAGAAAATAAATGAAAACCTTTGGTTTTTAAAGATTAAATTGAATTAATAATTTAGTTAAAAAGAGTAGAAGAAGAAGGCCAATTAGGCAATTAGTTTAGGCCATATCATGTTCAAAATTTGAATACATTTTCAAAGGTGTAGTTGAGGGTCATTGAAATAGTGGAGTGGTGAGAAGAATAAAAGGCACAAAGACCCCACCATAATTAATCTTTGATTTTTTTGTACATATTTGGTGTAGAATAATTGCCCAATGCCTCGGGTGTAGCATATGCTATTGGCCCCACAATGTTTTTTTTACTTTAAGAAAAAAGGGAAATTTTTCTATAATTAAAGTGCAAAAGTTGATCTCATAAAAGTGGGAGATGCTTTTCTACACTTCTCTAGAATATTTGCACACTTTTTGTTTAGATAATCATTTCTGCATTTATTAATATTTTATTATAATTTTTTGGTACTGTTCATGGGTTTTCTATTTATATTAACATTTATAATTTCAAAACTTTTTAGGCATTAATTGTAAAGTCATATATTAATCATTTTTGCATTTGTTGTATATAATCTTATTATATTTATTTTAATATATGTAATTTCTGGACTACACGTTGATTTAAAATTATATATCTTTTAGATAAAATAAATAAATTATAATGTAGAAAACTAAATATTAAATTATGTATAAAAAGCGGGACTCAATTTTTTTAATTTTTAAAGTGTATAACATTAAAATGATTAAACGATTTAATTTTATATTAAAAAGTACTTTAAAATAAATTGAAAAAAATTAATGCATACCAAACTATTAATAATTATACATAACTAAGTATATTATATTATTTTTTATTATTAATATTAGGCTTTTGATTCTATTACTAACTTGAAATGGGTAACAAGTTGTCTGATACGATCTCCAGTATAATATCTTGTATGTCAAAATTATTTGATACTCGATTAAAAAAAAAGACAGAAAGAAAGAAAGAAATATAGAAAGAATCTTTGGAATATTAATATTTAAAATATTAAGAAACTTATGCTTGACACCACCACTTTTAATAATATGTGTCTTATATCATTCAAACACTAAACTATTATTACCTATTGAGCTATCAGATAGCCTACCCCAAGCCCCATCAGGTTAGTAGTGAGTGTAAGTTGAGTTATAGCGAATCTTATATGATTTATAGTCTAAAATTTATGATCTAATTCAATGTATTAACGGTCATAAACTAGATGGACCAACCCATTAATTTATTTATCATTTTGATAAGATATATTTTTAATTATTTGAATAATAAAAACTAGATAGTAAGACTAACAAGTTTCAAAATTTGAATTAAACTTATAAATAAGTATATTAATCTTTAAAATAGGGCAATTTTTCTATTTTTTAAATTATGTTTTTAGATATTTTGAATAACAAAAACTAAGTATTGAAGCAATGAAACTTTTAAAAAAATTAAACTAAATTTTTTTAAAAAATATATTAAAATTTAAAATATAAAAATGTTGAACAAGGCAGGCTCTATCTAAGGTCCAATGGTTTAGATTGGTCAAACTAAAAATTCTTTTTTAAAGTAGGTAATTAAATTAAATCTATCGCATTTGTAAAGTTGGAATGAATTTGCTTACTAAGCTATACCTGTTTTAACAACCCTAATCACATATATAAATAAGTCTTATTAATCCTCATAAATTACCAAATGTGTTCTTAAATAATTTTATACAAATTAAACTGAGATATTTTATTTTAAAAAAATAAATTAAAAGAATAGTGATATTTTTAAAATTAAATCACAATTCACTCTAATTATTTTATAAAACCTGTGTATTAGTAATTTTTGGATAAATTATTAATTTAGCTCCTAAAAAATGTAATTTTTTAATTTAATAATTAAAAGAATAAATATCTCAATTTAATATTTATAAAATTACATTTGTCACGTTTTGCCCTTTTGTGTTACTAAATCACAAAAAATAATGTTTATCAATTGTAAAATTTTTGTTGTTAAATATCATTTCATAAAAAAAATAGATCAGATTAAAAAAAATTTAAAATTAAAATAAAACACTAATTTTTAAAAAAATTAAACCAAAGACAATTATAATATTTTAAACACAAAGTTAATGATTTACTCTAATTTCTCTTTGGGTGAAATTAGAAGGAAGGACTTTATAATTGAAGCAAAATAAATGCGAGTCTCCCAACTAATTCTGGCACTCTGTTTAAGTATCAGTATGAAAATTGGACAGAGACCGTCGAATGGGTGGTAAGTGATTATCTTCAACTTAATCATAAGTCTTAAAATCTAGTCCTGAAAAATGCAACTTGTTTAAATCTTGAAAAAAAAAAATTATCATCTATTATAGTCCGATCTAAATCAAATTCAAATTCATCAAAATTCATGTGGTATTCAAATAATGGAAGATGATTTGAAAATAAAAAAAACGGGACAGAGATGAATGATGATACGAAATGGCAGTGTGGTACTGAGTAGCGGCAGAGGTGGGGCCGAGGGGGGTGGGACTGTGTGTAAGGGACGACAAAGTCATACATGTGATGCCATCCCTTCCCACACAACGCACTCAAATCGATTCCCATTGGTGTATTGCCACTATATGGGGCCATCGCGTGGGACGGTGTATCCCTCCCGAGTCCATAGCCTCCCTATCCTATCTATCTTCTTCACACACAAAAATCCATAGTCGGTTTTGTTTGTTCTCTTCTAATACATTCCTGTGAGTGACTCTTATCTTTTCCCCCTTCCCTTGTTCTTTCAATCCTCCCTCGATTCACGAACTGGGTTCCTTCTTGATTGTGGAATTGAGCCACAGCGTATTCCACTCTGACTTTGGAGCTAAAGGCAGGTAAAACCACTACTTTATCTTTATCCTGCTTTGTTATCCGCTCTTTAGGGTTTCCTTTTCCTCTTTCATTTTCTGTTTTCTCTCTCTCTTTTTTATATATTTTTTGTTTGTTTCTAGTGCTTTTTTGAGTACTTCGGATTTCGAAGGATAATATTGAGTGGGTTTGTTTTTGAGACGTCGTGCTCTTGCTTTACCTGTTTCCCTCCCTCGGATTCCGCTGCTAGTGTCTCTGTATAGAAAGGTTGGTTTTGGTAGGTGGTGGCAACTTTATTGGAATCTGATCAAATTTGGCTCCTTTCGTTGATTACATTTGTTCTTCTCGCTTTTAAGTTTGGTCAATTCCGGGGTTGGGGTATTCGAGCAGTTCACTAGAATTTTTCAATTTTTGGGGTTAGGTTTTCGGTTCTTGAGAATCCTTCTCAACCTATTATAAGTTTCATGTGTGTGCCTTGGTTCTCAAATTTGGATTCATCTGCTCTTACAACATTCTGGAAGAATTCAAGTTAAAGCTTCCCATTTCTCTTGCTTGTTGCCGTAGATTCTGTGTTGCATTTATCTTTCCCTCTCTCTTTCTTTTGATGCTATTTTTCTGTCACCCACAATAATTTCTGCGTTTATCTTTCCTCTTAGATCTGCCATAGCCCATGTTCAAAGCAGTTCATTCAAGCTGTGCTTCTTTGTGGGTTCTACTTAGTACTAATTAGTAATTACTAATAAATCATTCAATTTGTGTGTTGGGATTTCAAGTTTTAAGAATTATCTGTGTTATATCTTGAGTTAAGGCTTGGGTTAACATAGTCTGACTTGATTTTCTTCTAGTTCTTGTTCTGTAACATGGAATCACCACAATCTGTTGTGTCACCATTCAAGAGCTCTGTGTTGTCCAAGGACATTGAGGTCAATGGTAAGGAATCTGTGGTGTCTGATCTCGACAACTTCATCGGTGTTCTCAACGTTTACATACATCAAGCCAGGGATATCCAGAACATCTGCATATACCACAAGCAAGATGTTTATGCCAAGGTTTGCCTGACTAGCAACCCTGAGATCACAGTGTCTACCAAGATCATCAATGGAGGTGGAAGGAACCCTGTGTTCAATGAAAACCTTTGTCTGAATGTTAAAACTGTGGAGTCGTCTCTCAAATGTGAGATATGGATGCTGAGCAGGGTGAAGAACTATCTCGAAGACCAACTTCTTGGTTTCGCTTTGGTGCCTCTATCTGAAGTACTTGTGGAGAACAACGGGAAACTAGAGAAAGAGTTCTCTCTTTCTTCAACTGATCTGTTTCATTCTCCGGCTGGTTTTGTTCAGTTATCACTTGCATACACTGGAGCTTCACCCGATGTTATGGTGATTCCAGCCAAAGAAGCCACTGTGCAGGACTCTGAAACCTCAGAGTCATTAGCCACAGAATTGGATAAGATTGAGTTTCCGGATCCAAAAATTGTGAAAGAAGATCACTTGATGGTTTCAGAATACTTTGGCATTCCTTGTGAGGAGAGCTTGGCTACTTCTTCTGAAGTTGCTGAAAGTCATAGCTCTGAAGAAGCCGGTGTTCAACTTGTAGAAAGCTTCTCGGCATGCAGTGTTGAGCCTGTCCAACCTCATAAAGCTGATGATTCTCCGAAGAGCAATGCACCAACAGAGGGGGTTTCTTCTTCTACTTCGGTGCCTGCAAGCTCAGACTCATCTCAGTTTGAACAAGTCTTGGCAACCAAAGAGAAAACTGTGGATATCAAAGACGGTGAGGGTGATTCCTCAAATGCGGTTCCAAATGATCCATTTTCAAAGCCTGTCTTGACTGTGAAGATTGAGCCGGAGCCAAAGGTGGTGCAGCAGGAGATAGTAGACATGTACATGAAGAGCATGCAGCAATTTACTGAGTCACTTGCAAAGATGAAGCTTCCTAATTTCGACGTTGAAAGTGGGCCAACCAGTTCAGGAAACTCAAGCTCTGAGCAGAAACCGCAGTCCTCATCATCATCATCAAAGAACGGTAACTCCCGCGTGTTCTATGGGAGCAGAGCTTTCTTCTGAGCTTTTGTTTATGGAAACTTCAGTGAAGTTTCTCTAAGTGTTTGCTGTAGGTCTTTTAAAAATAACATGACATGTAAAAGAACTTTTTTGAATGAATCAATCATGTGATGCTTTGTTATAAAAAAATATCCACGTGTCAGAACCTGATAGTAAGCATCTATGGATCTGTACTTAAAAGTTTTGTCCGTCGATTAACCGGTTGAAGAAAATACACAGGTGACTAATGATTCTAGATTATAGAATGAAAACTGATATTAGCTGTAGTGAAATGTAATAGGGCGGAACTTGGTTCAGTTCTTTTCAATCTTTTTATAGCTGAGCATCATATGATTGGGTCTTTGAAAAAATTTTCTTTACGTGTCATGCTTTTATTGGAAAATCTGATCGTAAATACTCGAGAAACTTTGCTAAGTCTAGTCCGTTGTAATGATGTACTATCCTGTATGGTTTTTCCTTCTGTACTTTGAGACAGTAGACATGTACATGAAGAGCATGCAACAATTCACCGAGTCACAAGCAAAAATGAAGCTTCCTAATTTGGACCTTGAAAGCAGAAACTACAGGCATCATCAGGAAAATACAGGCATCTGATGATCTGACTTTAGATTTTAAATCGAAAACTGATATTAGTAGGGAAATGCAGTGATGTATCATCATGCGTGCAGTTCCAGTGTGGTTTCTTTCTCTTTTTATGTACCGAGTTGTAGGCGATAGGGAAATGTAAGTTGACATGGTAGTCTCACGGGCATGGTTCTTATGTTTATTATGTTGGCTGCTTCATGAACTTTCTTGTGGTAATTTCTTTCTTTATCTTTGTTTCTTTGGCTTTGGATGTCAATAATTGCGAATCAAATTCCATCTATCAATAGGTTAATCATGTGTATAGTAGTCATGACTCATGAGTGATTGTTTGGTCCCACATTCTCATGGTGATACTGATGAATAATAAAGACGATTCAGTCTATGTCATCTATTTTACTTTTTAAGGATCCGTTTGATTTGAAATTTTGTTTGTTTTGTTACTTTTTCTTTACCTTTATAAGGAATTTGGGAAATTTTGTTTATTTATTTTTAACAAGCCAACTGTTAGTTTGTTATACTATATATATATATATATATATATATAAATATAATTACAGATTTGAATATTTGGTTTTAAAGTTAAACAAAGTATTTGGTTTATATTGTCTAATTTTAAATCAATTAGTTTATATTTTAAAATATATTTCTTAAAAAATTCTTAAAATTTAAATTTAAGTTGTTGTATTTAAAATTTAATGATTTAAATTAGACTAAAAATCTTATTTAATTTTAGGGCCAATCAGGAGGGCCAATATGCATTTGCACCGACGATTTCTGTGTTACATCACCAAGCACGTTGTCATTATTAATTAGCATTTGCTACGTTGTTTTTTTTTTTTTAATGATTACAAACGAAAAACCTACTTCACGAAAAAGGGCAGCAAAAAGTTTTGCTGTGAAATTAGTTTTTGGTACAAAGTTTTTATTTTCCTATGAAACGAACAAAACTATAATTACTCGTAAGGGTTGAGTTTCTTCTTCGAATAATATTAAATACATTCTTTAACATTAATATGATATATTAAAAATATTATTTTCAAATTCCTCTGTAAGAAAAAGAGGAATTAAATTCAAGTTCATGAATACTATTTGATGAAAGAGTCTTGACCATTGATTGAGGAGTAGTAAATATATTTTAAAAAATGTACAAAGCGTAGATCATTTGATAATTAGTAATTTTGTAATATAACAATCATTAATTCTCAAATTTTTTAAAACAATATAACAAGCTTTCCTTTAAGCAATAATTTCTAAAACCTAAAATGTTAACCTCCTATGTTTTGTGTTTAAAATTTAATTTAAGAGTTTTATTTCTATAATTTTATAGTTTAAGGTGTAGATACAATTTATTTTCATTTAATGTATATTTCAATTATATAAAGATTATTTTTTTTGTTGTTGAGCAAACTTGATATATTTATATAAATAGATTAATTTGACCATACAAAAATTTAAATAATTCAAATGAATAATTATACAATTATACTGAATAATCACAACTCCAATATAAATTCATTTTTAGTAATCTACTTTTTTTTCATGTATGATAATGCATGAAAGTAAATTCAATATTCTGCACAAATTACTAAAACATTTTACAATCAGATCACACTTAATTTTTTTTTTTACATACAAAAAAGTAGTTTTTTTTTAAGGTAAAAGAGGCAGAAACACAAGCAGAGTAAAAACATTTTTATTTCACCAAAAAAAAGAAAAAGAAAAGGGAAGTGGATACATAATTTGCGCTATAGTCACTGAAGTGTGAATCTGTGAAAAATTCTTATGGTCGATACACTGTACAACATTATTTCTACAATAACTAATAAAATCAAGTTATATGTTTAGATTTTACACCTTAATCTAGTCTTAGACTTTAGCATTCGAGTAAGTCTTAAATTAGATCCCTAACTTTGTCCTTTCCTTAGAGTATGTTTGGGAGTTGGAAGAATAGGGAGAGAGAAGGATCCAAAGAAAATGGAACAGTTGAGAATGAAGGAAAAAAGATGATAATTTCCATCTCCCTTCTTTAAAAACATTTTCTCCTCCCAAACCCCTCAGATAAGAACAACTTGACAATATGAAAGAGGGAGAACTTAGAAAGATTTTGAATATTTTGTAGATAATCCTTCATTATCCCACCCTCCTTATTAATAACTTCTAGACAAGGAATTGGTTTCAATAAAACTTTCATTTCCTTCCATTATTCCCCATTCAAGCATACCCTCACAAAATATTCTGCAGCTTAAGTCTTCTAGATAATAAACTATTTGGTGTTAAAAGCAAAGAAAAGAAGGAAAGCTGATTTCTCATCTAGATGCTTTGCAATTTGGTTTTGTTCTTCCCTGTGTCACTTTAAGAAATGTTGTAGAACTCTGCAAGGTAAGCCAAAGCCTCTGAATTGTTTTCACAAACCTTCCACAGTGATGCAACCTCTCCTTTCCTAACGGTGCCCCAATCCTCACAGGCATCCAGAAAATCGAGCAACTTCGAATAAAATGAATCATAGTTCATCAAGAGGAAGGGAATGGGAAGCTCTGATCCAATCCGTTCTAGTTGAATTAATCCCAGCATCTCAAACATCTCATCTAGAGTGCCAACACCACCAGGAAGAGCAACAATGGCAGTCTTATCAGATGAGTTGTTCCTCACTACAGCATCCACTAGTCCATGCTTCCTTGCAGAGAAAAACCTGAATTCAAAAGTAAAAACAGTTGAAGCCCTTGATTCTGGTAAAATCAATAGAGCATGCTTGGCCTGGGTATGGGGGAAAAATGTCTACTTCTTCATTTTTTTTAAATTTTTGAGAAGTTTTTAGCTTTTAAATGATAGTGAAATCTATTATTTCTGTCATGAGAGATAAGCAGGAGGTTAGGAGCTTCTCCTTTGAAACAAAATCAGAAGAAGAAATTAATTTTATTTTGGACAAGAAAACCGTCGCTTAACAAATATCATCTAACCTTATCCTTTTAAAAAGTATCATATTTAGTAATTTGATAATACAAATAGCTTTTTACTGATAAGTGTGTTTATCAGATGATATGGTCAAATACTAAAATGAGAAGGACAAAACTCTGATGCAGTTTTTAGTTGTGTACAATCAAGTTCTCTAGTAAAAGCATAACAATTGGATATTTTTTTATAGCTCTACATCACACAATGAGGTCTCTTCAAAAATTTCCTCCAAGTCTTTTTTTTTTTTTTTAATATATATCAAAGAGCTTGTTGACAAACATTGAATGAATTTTACTTAAGTTTTGTCCTCATGAGAAATCTTCTTTTTGTCCTTAGTAGAAATTCGAAGCGCTGGGAAACAAACACTAAGCAATAAAGCAATGGTTGTAGGCTACCTGCAAGTTAAGTAAGTTTGTGATGGTAAGTAAGGATGGAAGTTGGAGGAGGTCCATTCCCCAGGTTCTCTTCCAATTTTGAATCCACCAACTGGTTTACCCACTTGCAGAGCACCTTGAGTAACAGCATCCATTAACCCTGGTCCAGCCCCCGACCACGAAGTGGAGTCTAAAAGATTTGCTATCTGTCCAGTAAGACATGTATGTAAAAAGGACTCATCACAACAGAACTTTGCCACTATCACCAGTGTATATGCCGTAAGCCCATAACTGATAGTGTTGTTCACTCACTTCACTCTATCATAAAGCATGGATACACCTATCTTCTAGCATGTCCGACACTACCAACACAAGATTGGCATGCATACAGACCTGTCCAAATTTTTTAGTTTATTTTTTATTTTTTTTAAAAAAGACTTGGACATGCCAAACATTGCTTAGACAACGATGGACCCTGAAAAGAAGGAAAAGAGGGGGGAGAGAGAGGGGGGGGGGGGGGAAGGAAGCACAATGAGAGACTGGAAAGCTTATCTTGATGAGATAATTAAAGTTCTTTCCTTATATCTTTTTGGTTGTACGTGAATAAGTTGAATAATATAGTTTAATTTTTTGTTGTAAATTTTTATAGAAACTTAGTGTGCAAGATACTTAGAATATATGATGACGCTGGCTATGTTGTTGTTTTGACGTATAAAGTAACAGAAAATTTAAAGTATCAGGATTTAAACAACAGAAGACAATGATTCCGTGTCCATATTACTGTCCATGCCTTATAGTGTTCATAAACAAAAAGAATGTGATCTGATTTCTGCAAATATAGTGTTTAAATGAGTATAACTCCACAAGCAAGCTTGTAAGCAGAACAGGAAGGGAGCTATAATAAATAGTAAAAATGTACTTGCCTCTTTAGCCAGCTCTTGTGCTTGCACATAATGTGAATGATTGGGCCCCATCCTTGAAGAACCTAGATACACAACTCCTCTCCCTAGTCTGTTTATGAGTTCATAACATCGTTTGATCTCTTCTCTAACCTTTGATATCACAAGGCAAAGTCAGGAATCAGTTTTTTGGCTTTTCAGTGAAATAGCAAATGACTCCAGAAGCACTTGAATCTTGACAGATAAATAGATAAGGAATAGACCAGTGGCATACTAGAACACCCATAAGCATCATCATAAAGTGCTTTTCTAGAGAATCTAGCATATTGTCCTAGTTCCAAATAGATATATATATACCCATAGTCCTGTAAGTCTGCAACACATTTCATTATAACCTAGTCCATCTTACTTTGTTTATTTTCTCTCTCAAATGTGATTATCCAAGACATTTCACCATTATGAATAGCACCAAGTGGAGTAATAGAAATGAAAATGAAAACAAGTTTCAGAATGAGAACACTAAGTAGTGGCAAATTAGCAAGTGCTAGGTATAAACTAAAAGGAGCCCATAATTATATTCATAACTCAGTTGAAAATGAAAGTCCATGATCCTTCCATTCATGTCATCATATTATATCATTATTTATATTATAGCAACATTCAGGCAACAAAAGAAGATCCTCAGCAATGGCATTCCACCAAAAAATACTCTCGAGAAAAACTTCTTGTATATCATATTCAAAAAAAAAAAACTCTTAAAAGTTTCCCATATACAACAGTCACGAAATATTCAGTAACTAAACATAGAGGAAAGCAGAATTATTAATTCGAATATGGTATATCAGAATCACTAACATATTGCCATCTCAGTCTACTTTAATATAGCTACTCCCAGAGGAGTAGGAGTCCATCAAAATAGGGACAAAAATTAGATGATGTTCTTGAAGACGTTGATATCATATTTTCTATTAAATATTGTAGAACTGTACATAGTACTGATGCGCTGATGTGTACATAGTGCTGATGTGTATTTAAGTTTGCTGATGTGCATTTAAGTTAGGATTAGTTACAGAAGTTATTTTACTGTTTTTCTGTTAAGAGGTTGTTGACTTTCAGTTAGATGGCTTAAGCTTCTGTTAGGTGTTTTAATCTCTATAAATAGTTTACTTAGGAATGTGAATACTGATTTGAATGAATATAAAATTTCATTCTTTTACCAAGTATCCAGTTCTTTTACCACTCTGTACAAATATTAACAAGTATATATAATAACATGTGCCGCCTCAGGAAAATTAGGGTTCCCATCACATATAAGCACAAGAAAAAGAGAAAAGCAAAGCCACAACTATAACAATTGCGTCAATGAAGATGATTAGGTGAAGTGGGTGTTACTGTTACCTCATCTGGGCTTTTCCTCTCGTCAAATTCAATTGCCTCTTGCTTTCTCAGAAGAACCCCTCCTTGAAGAGGCCTACGCTTTGAGAACTTGAAACTAACAGCATTCTGCTCTGTTCTACTGAAACACTGAAACTTGATTCTTCTTTGCTGAGACCGAGAGCCTCCCACCACAATCTGAGAACCCAACGAACCAAACGTTGACAATCCCATCCTGAAAGCTACTACAAGCTTCAAACGATGTCAATATAATACTATCTAAAGGTCAGTGACTTTGTCATCTGGGAAAAGGAAGAATATATACCCAACGCAGAAGAGTCGAAAGGAGCGCCCCTCTCACTCTCAGTCCCTCACTTTCTCTCTCTCTCTGGTTTTTTTTAAAGAAAAATCTGCCTTCGGCAAGTGGGTTGGGCTTGGGGGAAGAGGGTGTGCTTGTGGCCCATGGGCTTTTTAGCCCAACAATAGACTTTTTATAGATTACCACTAAACTAATTTTTGTTATTGACAAAAAAAGGGACTATACTTTTGTTCGAAGCCTCAAATCTTCAAAGAGAATTTAAGTAAGGAAAGAAAAAAAAAAGTTCATAATAAATTGAGTTTAAATTTTAGAAATTCAAAAATTAAAGAATATTTGTTTAATAAAATTATTTTGTGATGAAAACTTATATTTTTTTTTTTGCCAATAATTGGATTTTAGTTATAAAATTACCATTGTTAGCTTGTGATAGATGGCGGGGAATATTTCATATTCAAATTTTTGTTTTATTGTAAATGATAACATCTCTAGATATAGTGCTACGAAAATTGAATGTATGACGTGAGTTTAATTTCTATTTTTTTGAGTAAATTATATTAACCTTTTACGAGATTTGGTTATATTATATTTAATACTTTTTTCTTTTAAATATTATATTCCAATTTCTTTTAATTTTTTTTGTTGTAAAAATGAAATTTTTTACACAATATTTGTTCTTTCTAGTGATAAAATTATTTAAATTTTTTACTATTATATTTAAAATAAAGTCACAATCTCATATTAAATATTAACATTAGTTTAATTGCTTTTATTATTCTTTAACATTAAAATTATAACATTATATTGTATAAAAAAATTAATTAATTTGATAAACAAATATGAATCGAAATAAATTTTTTTCCAACATATATCAAAGTTTTAGAAAATCTGAATGTAATATTTAAAATTAAATACAATTTAATCAAATCTTTAAAAAATAGGAGTGTAATTTACTCTTGATTCGTCCAATTTTACGAGAAATAATAGAAAATTGAGCACTGACATTATGGTCCATGTGTATGTGCATGGTGGAAACTTGGCCATTGACTGCAAGAAACATAGTGATAATGCGACAAAGATAAAGACAGTGACTTGACTCTGCAAAAGACAGATAGTACAGAAATAATGGATCATTTAGGTGGTGAGTGTGCCAATCAGCAACCACGGTGAATCAATCTAAATTTTTAATTTAGCTAAGTAAAATTGTTTGATTAATATTAACGTTTAAGAATCACGACGACCCTATTTAGTCAAATAAAAAGTTGGTCAAGAAAATTTTTACCGCGTTAGAAATGGCTTCATAGAATTCTCCTATTCACTTGTTAGTCGTTTTATACGTTATCAAATGATTGACATTATAAAAAGTATTGAATTGGCACTCTTGTTCTCTCTGTTTGTCACCAAGTTTGAATATCATGATTTTCAAGGGAAGGTTAATATATACAAAGAGTAAATTATTACAAAATTACGAATGGCTTCGTAAGAGTCTCGTGTTCATCTGTCAGTCATTTTTATATGTTATCAGATGATTAACATTATAAAGAGTATTGAGTTTTTTTTTATTAAAAAAAAAAAGAACGGATCTTTCTAAGGCTGGTAGACACTCTTGTCTGTTTGTCGCCGAGTTTGAATATCATGATTTGACAAGAAGGTTAATATAAATAAAGGGTAAATCATTACAAAATATGTCTAAATTATATATTTCTTATTATAAAAAATATTAAGTAAAAAATTATTAAAATCTTTTTAAAAGATAATATTAATTATTAATAAAAAATATAACTTATTTAAAATAAATTTTTACTCTTAAATTATATTGAAATTTGTTTAACAGTTTAAAAACGTGGTTTCTCAAAAAAAAAAAAAATCCTCGTGGGCTTTCCCACTTATATATCAAGAGTAATAGATTTGAAGTAGTGAAAGCTATGGGCAACCGTAATTTAGAGCCATTAATTAACGGAGACTCACTTTTATGCTTACAGCTTCTCAATTCAATCTCATTAATTAAGAGCTTCGTCTTTGTCTGTCCATCATCGTGGGATTCCAATTAGGGCCACACATTGAGACCCTCACTTCAAAGGTCACATCTCATTACAGGAAGCAGCACTAGCAAGTAGGACAGTAAAACATAATAACAAAAAGTAATTAGTAAGGATAAGACAACAGTCCAGCAAAGAACAAAAAGCAAGATAAGGAGAAGGAGCGAGTGGATGAGGCACCTCCAGTTTAGCTCTGTTGGAGATGGTGGATTTGTGGTGGGATGTTGTGGTTGATGGCTAGAGGCAAGCAACCATTCCTACCTTCTTTTGCCAGATAATCTGCATTGGTGTTTCAACAATAACAACAACAATAACAAAGCCTTATCCCATTAGGTGGAGTCAGTTATATGAATTGTACGACGTCATTAAACTCTATCAATAATTATTTTTAACAGATAATTTACATTGTTGTTTAAGCTAGAAAAAAGATATATACCTACAACTCATGATAATAGAATCTAGGGGATAAAAACCAGAGGAGTAATTTGTTAGGAGTTACGTTGTATAGCTTGACTAGAGTCTGATTCCACAATAATTTTGCAATTGTTGTCATAATCAAGTGTAGGTTTAAGATCGATAAGAATAGACCATACTTTTGCTTGTAATGTGGATCTTGTGCCAATGAATTTTGTGCAGCCTAAGATCCATCTACTAATGTCATCTCTGATGCATACAATCATGGAATTTTGCATGAAACTATCGACATTTAGCTTAATCCAAGTTGGACTAGAGATAATTTGAGGGGGATGTCGAGGGGGGAGGAATTGGAGTAAGATAATTCAAAAATAATAAAGTTTAACATTTTCTTTTACACAACGTCTTTTGTTATAATTGACAATGAACTGCGTATTACATTTATCACGTTAGGCATGTTTGGTAAAAATAATGAAAAAGAATAAGTGAAAAATTGTTTAAATTACTCATTTAAAAACATTTTGTTATCTATTTTTTTAAAAAAATTAAATATTTTAATAAAATATTTTATTTTTATTTTCATTCTTTTTTTTTCCTTTTCATACGAAACGAAACAAGTCACTTGAGTACAAAACTCACGTGGTAGGACAACTCGACCAAGAATCATTCCACAATATATATATATATTTATATATATCACTATTTTACATTTATTACTATTTAGACAATAGATTCTCATTATTTTTACTAATAAATAAAAAATATAACAATGTTTAAGTCATTTTTTTCATATTTATGTATTAAGTAAAGTAGGTATTAAAAAATTGAATATTTTTATACTAATTTTATGAAAAAAAAATAATCATACATGTGTCATTTTTAAATGAAAAGCAAAGCTTCTTTTAGTTGAAAACATAAATGTAGAGAGATTGCTAACCATATCAGACAACGTAACTGGTGAAGATGTAGCGATATTAATATACATATATATATATATATATATATTATATATATATATATACGTATATCAATCGAAGCCACAACTGTAGCGTCTTTGTAAGTTGTAACCCTATTTCCTTCTCAACTTTGCTATCAAGTCATTGTCAACATTTCTGTCTAATTGTTATTTTGTTTAGCTCAAAACTCTTCTAAGTTTTACTATTGGGAATTTGATTTTTTTGAGAATACAATTTGAAAGTAGAAAAAAATTTAAAGCTTGTGAAGCGAGCTGTGTAAGAGCCGAAAAGAATTTTTAATGTATGTAGCGACCTGTGACCTATTTTATAATTTGAGCAGTTATGTAAATTTTTTATATATGTATTTTGGTTTTCGTCATATAATCTGTACAATTTTTATTAGTGAATATCAAGAAATTTTTTCTCTTTGTGAATGTAGGTCACATTGACCAAATCACGTTAAATCTGTGTATTTTTTGTTTTTTGCATTGTTTACCTTATTTGTTTTTGCATGAATCCTGTAACATTCATTATTCTCATCATGAGATTTTATTTTTATTTTTATTTCTTCATGAAGATATTTAGCAAGAATTGAAAAGCATTTTTAGTTGGCTCACAGTTCAGCTACATATATTGATTATTTCTATGGGCTTATTCAGAGTGAAGACTTTAAAATGGATCCTTAATTATTTAATATAGCACTTATAGCCCTTGCATACAAAAACATAAACAAAATGAAAATTATGATCGATGTAGCGTGACAAACGGGAATTGAAAAATCAGACCTTACAATTTAGTTTAACAACAACAAAAATTGTTAGAAGGAGAAAGACTTTATAGTCTAGACAAAAAAAGAAACGTGTTGAGTGGATAAGAAAATGGTGCCACCAGAAAAATAGGAAGTTGGTTTGATTGAAGTGCTTCATGTGAAAAAATCCAAGCCCCACATCGCTTAAAGTTATGCTGATATTCTTGTTAATGTTGAAACTTGATGCTTATCTTATCGGGTTAACAAAAATAATCAATTTGAAACAAATACAAACTACAAAAATCAATTGGATATAGTTATAATTTTTTAAGAGTTAAATTAATAATTTACTCATTAAAATATGCTTGACATCTTATTATTTCTAATATTTTACTGAATTCTTAATATATCTATTTTACTTTATATCAAGTTAATTTTTCTGACACAATAAAGATAATTAAATTAATCTTCAGATCTAACATAAAACTATAATTTTATTCTTAATATAACAACAAAGAAAAATATTAGGTGTATTTACATGACTTTGAGAAAAAACATAATTAAACGTAATTTACCTTGAAATATATATAGGAACGTATTGGTCAAAAAAAAAGAACGAATGAATCATTTAAACATGTTTCTAAATATTTGAAATATGATTTACAAATTGATTTACTTTTAGTTATTGTTTTCGTTTTGCGACAAAACAAAGTTTATCTCGTTTAGCTCTTTATTTTAGATAGTGTATAATTTTTTCTTATTAGAGAGTAGATAAATTACCTTTAAAACTTATATATAGTGTTCAATTATTATGAACACTTATTTTATTTTTGTAACTAAATAAGTTACCATTTTCTTATTAAATTAGTTATCAATAGTCATTAATGTTATAAACTGAAACTGTTACATAATTTAATGTAATTGTTTCGTCACTTAATATAACATAATCGTTATACTATTTATTACAATATAACTGTTATACTATTTAATGTAATATAACTGTTACACTATGTAAAATTATTATGCGTATAATATAATCTAATGTCCTTATTTTATCTAAAACAAAACCCACATGTTCTAGGATAAATTCAACTTAATGAGAGTCCAAGCTAAATCAGCGGGAGGAATATATGAACCATTAATAGTTTAATACTGCTTTAATTAGGTCGAATTTCTGCTTTTAATTAGTCACAGGGAATTTAATTTCAAGCAATGAGGGTTGAATTGACGATTCAAAACTTTTTTTTTGTTGGTATATAATTACAAAATGAAGTCATTTATGTGCAACGAAGAACCTTTAACGAATTATGACGGTTCTTTTATATTTTCTTTCGAGAGGTCCATGTGATGTTCAGTTAGCAATTTAAAATACTCAAAAAAGAATTTATTAAAAATAATAACGATGTCAATTAAATCGATCTGTCAAAGTCAAAATCATGGAAAGAAGCGAAAGTAAGTCACTGTCACATCGTTGTAATTTAATGATTATTTTATAATAATTAAAGTATTTTGACGAGACTCAGTCAATTCCTTGAGAAATTATTTAATAGTTTGACCAAGTCAATATATAAAATAAATGTCGTGCATCCAGGTCACAATAACACCCAACGTTCACGCTTGTCCTTGGCATTATTGTTCTTCAAATATGTAGATATTTGTGTAATATCAATATATATATTTATTTGAAAATTACCCCATAAACTTTTTTAATTATATAGATAACCTCTATAAACTATAAAATTTAACAAAAAAATCTTTATAAACTTTTTATTTCATACAAAAAAGTCATTATGTTTAATAATTTGTCAATTTAAGTAACAGTCACATTAATTGAGATGAAGAAATAATCACACAAACTATATTTAAACAAATCAACAAATTAAATGAACAAAAAATATCATATCGCCATTGACCCAAAAGTTCTATCAACCTAACCCACATGAAATGCAATCCTCAATTGTTGGTGGAATCGATAGAAGGGAGAACCGATGTGTGCGGCTAAAGAGTTACGATCGGTACCTGATGATGACTACGACGCCGTTACTCTTAGGGATGACAAGAAGCAGGATAGTTCAGGTGGATTTCGAAGCTAGATTAGATTGGAAGTACGAGTGGTAGGTGATGAAAGATTCAAGTGACAAGGAGCTAGTGCTGGACATATATGAGAGGAAACGGAGGGACGTCCTCATCGTGTAGGAATTCGATTACACATGATGAACCATAGAGCGCTGCAACGAAGAATTAGATTATGTAGGATGTGGAGGCCATGAAGTCTCTTGACAATTTCCATTCGTTCTCGTTGCCTCTTTCTGATGACTTTTGCGTTTGGGAATCGTCGTCGCCAATGTTGGTTTTTTCCATGAAGTTGTTGATGCAGAATTTGAAATTGCATGTAGATAGAGATGTGGGTCAAATTTCATGTGGGTTGGGTTGATAAAGCTTTTGGGTTTAGGGTGATGTGATATTTTTTATAAATGTCAATCGCTGATGTGTTTAAATATAACTGGCGTGATAATTTTTTCATTTTAGTCATCGTTAATTGTTAGTTAAATTAATGAATTTTAAACAGAAAGACTTTTATGTACGAAATAAAAAGTTTAGTAAAGTGTATTTTTTTCTATTTATTTTAGTTAAAGAATTAAAAAAATTTATAAACAAATATAACCCTATTTATGGATAGAAGTGGAAGGAGACTATAAAGAATAAAGTTCTGGTATACATTTTAACAAACTATCCCTATGTTATGTTACGTTTGGTTTTATGAAATAGAACCAATTTGTTTTTTTTTTATAATACAGATAAATGTTCGTCTAAATATTTTAATATTCATTCATAAAATTTGAATGAAACGAGAAGGTAGCAAAAGAAGGGTGGATGAGTTAATATAAACAAATAATATAAAAAATGTAGAGACAAAGAAAGGTTGAAGAAATTAAGAGGAGAATGATTTTGCCTTATATATTTTTTTACCACTGGAGCCTCTGTTAGCTATGAATGTTTAACAGTGTGTTGAGCTTTTTAGTATGGGCTCCACCCTAACTTATCAGTATTAGACAATGCTAATTGCTAAAAAAATCAACAAAAGATCCAAGTTTATATTTTCCCTAAACTCAATTGTCACAGACAGTAAGTTGAAATCTCTATCAACTATTTTTTCTTGTCTAAATTGTCTTGGCTTTATGGTTCATTTGTAAATTCCAATAGGTAAAAGAACTAATACTACAAGGAAAGGTCTCTAATAACAATATAAATGAAAATTTGACAAACAAGTGAAGTTGCACAAAAATGAATATTCAGGGGCTAATAATAATTTTTGTTTACTACATTGGTTAAATTGCAAAAGACCCTAATTAAAAAGGATTTCATTCATTTTAAGGGGTAAAATTAAATATGATTTTCAAAAGGTCATATAATTATTAGTAGATTTTTTTTTGCAAATATACAATAATCCAAAAATAAGTGTATGGAATAATTAATCCAGGAGCTTATCCTTTTTAATTATTTTGAGGTTAATGAGGATGACATTACAGACACATAGGTGAATTATACATTTTTTTTGTTTGGTTAAATTATATCTAGTGTCCTTTTAATTTTATATATTATATTTGACTCCACTCGAATTTATTTATTATTAAAATTAACTTTTTGTACAGTTAATTTTAATCAAAATTATTTAATAATTTTTACTATCATATTAAAAATGAAAATCATAGTTTTCATATCAGATACTAACATAAGATTAATTGCCTTTACTATATATCATGATAAAAATAAAATTATAATTTTATATCATATAAAAAGTTAATTAATTTGATCGAAAGTGGACTGAAAAAAGATTAATTTCTTCAAGGAATATGAAGATGTCAAAAAATCATAATATAATATTTGAAACTTAAAAAAAAAAAATATGATTTGAAAATTAATATAATTCATCCTCTGTGTATTTCTATCATACACAGTGCGGTGATAATTTTAAGCGAACATAAATATGCAGAAATGTTAGCTAGCAACGCAACAAGTTGACTCAACCTTCAATTCCCTCTCTCACGGTTTTACCTATTCACTCGTCTTCTTCCTCCCTCTTTCCTTCTCTTTCTCTTTTTCCTCTCTTAATTTCCGTCAATCACTGAAGCTCGATCGATCACGTCGGACGTTGTGGAACATCCAAGGGATTGATTGCATTTTTCTGCATGAAATTTCAAACCGCGTGAGATTGTACATATACTTACTACCTACGTACTTCCTAATTTCTTGTTTTGAGTCGAAAAAAGTGTCTGCAACACATGTCTATGTGGGGTATCCTTATCCTATTCATTCCTCGGTTCATAAATTTACCAGACAAGTCCTTAACTTCATCATACATATAACTTGCCTCTCTATATATATTTCCAGTAGTAGACATTGATCATCTGTCTCAAGTTTGTTTCCCGGGAAAAGACCAGATAAAATTTTTCTGGGCAAGAGTTTAATGTTGGGATATTGTTCTATGTGTACTCTCTCTCGCTTGCTCGTTCTTCTCATTCTTCAGTTATCACTGGTAGCATTGGTGTCTTCTTCTGGACCTCCCTGCAAAACATTAACAGGTATGTGCTTTTGAATCTTTTGTGTGTACTTCGTAGCTGCAGATTAAGAAGCTATCATAAGGAATTCAGTCGGATTCTTGACCATTCTTCCTCTGTTTTTTTTTTTTTACTTCTTTTTTTTTTGGTTATTATTTTATTTTGATATATATTAGCTGCGGCAAACTGGCGTTGCAATAATCATGCCAACGTAAAGGCAGCGACTTTTAACCGCCATTAGTCAATGCCTTAATTTAAAGTCAGCTATTGATCTAATTTTTAAGTACACATTGACTCAAAGTTAGTTCCAATGAACTTGCTCCTTTTTTTTTTTTTGGGTTTATCTGGATTTTTTTGAATTAGTTTTTACAAGAATGAATTTCAATTTAATTTTTAATGCCAAAAAAGTGTTTAGTTTATTCACGTCATTAATTAATAGGTTAAATTTTATGATCATTTTTTTTTAAAAAATAAAATTAATATGCTAAATTTTGAATTATTAATTTTTATAACCACTACTCAAATGAGTGAAACAGATGAATATGCCGTTTATACTATCTAAAAAATAACATATTTAACCATGTTTAATACAAAGTTTTGGAGCAATGAATGAGTTCTGACTTCTGACGTGCATTTTGGCGCGCAGGATGTCCACCGCTGGTGATAGCGCGTGGGGGATTTTCAGGGATATTTCCCGACTCGAGCGTGGATGCGTATAAATTTGCATTAAACAAGAGCGCATCAAACGTCGTCGTGTGGTGCGACTTGCAATTGACGAAGGACGAAGTTGGGATTTGCTTTCCGGAGCTGAAGCTAGATAATGCCACTGATATTTCCACCGTTTACTCGAACAGATCTAGGTTTTACCCAGTCAATGGGGTTCAAACCAAAGGATGGTTTTCCGTCGATTTCAACTTCATCGAACTTTTTGCAAGAGTCTCTCGTGAGTTCTATCTATCTTTTTATTGTTTGAGGATATTTATTATTTAGCTTGTCTGTATTCGTATATTGGCATTATAATACAGATGTTTAGTATCATAAAAATACAAGGCACGAAAGGATGACACTATTTTGAAATGTACGTTAATTTTTATAAAATATTAATTATAATGCGGCTACACCGCAAGATAAACAATGTTTAAATATAATTTTAAATATTAGTTATATCTAATACGTATTGCATTATATTTGTTTTAGTTCATCAAGATGCCAAAAAATGTCAAATAGTTCTTAGCTTTGGAAAAAACGTCATTTTTCTTTTGAGAATTCATTATCTTAAATTAAAATCGAAAAATAAAATGGAATAAAGCACAATCATCATAATACAAGAATTAATGTGAAAAAACTCTAAAATCGAAAAAGAAAAAACCACGACTTTCGTGAAAGATAACCAGAAAAACAATATATGAAAGTTTTTTCAACACAGAAATTTTTCTTAAGCACCGTACACTCTTATTCTCTAAAATAAATATTTAACTTATACCTATCAATATTCTAAGACAAGATAACAAAGCAGTCATTTTAACAAAGTTAATACAAGCTTAAAAGTATTTCTCACTGGTCGATTTGAAACAAAGACTTTGGACTCTTTATATAAGCTTGACACCTACCTCCCATATGTATTCTAAGCAATGTAGGGCTTATTTTCAATCAAATTTAACACTTTGGTCATTCTTTTTTGTTTTTCTTTTGAATACTTAATTTCTTTTTTATCGTCTAAATAAGATGACCCTTATATTGAGACGGTGCGTATGTGCATTAAATTGATTTGCAAATCCCAACAGGGGGCTGGTTCCTTTGGCAAAGTAGAGTCTCATGAAAAAAAACTGGTTCAAATCTTTATAATGCTAGGAACTTGAGAGGGACTGTAATGTTGGAGACTTGGAGTAATGGATTAACCTATTTTTATTGTCATTCTTGTAGAATTGATTTTTAATGTGCGAAACTAGTTATTTGAGCTTACCTTTGATAATTGCTCAGAGTAAGAGACTTATTCCTCTGCTTTTGTGCTTTTGAGCCGTGAGATGTGCTTATAGTCATTGATAATCCTCATTTTACCGATCAGTTACTCAGGGAGTCTACTCTCGAACTAATAAGTTCGATGGCAATAGATATCAAATTCTCACTGTTGAAGATGTAGTCAGAATTGTAAAACCACAAGGCCTGTGGTTGAACGTTCAGGTATACGCTTTGCCTTAACAGAGGGATGCATTCTTATGTGTTCATGGGATGTTCCGAGAGCTAATGGCTTAATGCATAATTGGAGCTAGTGTTGATACGTTATTGACTCCATATTTTTAAATATAATGCAGCATGATTCATTCTACAAGGAACGGAATTTGAGTACAGAAAGGTTCTTACGTTCTTTATTTTTACGAAATGTATCTGTTAACTATATCTCATCACCTGAAGTGAAGTTCTTGAGAAGCATAAAATCAGTCAGTCCTAGAACGACTGGACTGGTCTTCAGGTTTCTAGAGCAGAATGAGATTGAACCTACATTGAATCAGACTTATGGTTCACTCCTGAAAAATCTCAAGCTTATCAAGACATTTGCATCGGGAATCCTTGTTCCCAAGGGTTACATATGGCCTGCAGACCCAACCCTTTACCTACAGGCACCCACCTCGGTTGTCTCTGATGCTCATAAAGAAGGGCTACAAGTTTTTGTATCGGGCCTTGTTAATGATGTTCCATTTAGCTACAACTACAGTTATGATCCTCTTGCTGAGTGCCTGTCTTTCATTGACAATGGTGCCTTCTCTGTTGATGGTGTACTGTCTGATTTCCCAATCACTCCATCAGCAGCCATAAGTAAGTTCTGTTTCCCTGAAATGAGAAAGGGCATTCAGAAATATTGTTCTTCCAACTGTCACACGTTTTTCATAATTCTTTTCAAACTGATAACACTTAATATTCACGAGGCTTGAAATTTGACTAAACCCTTGCTCCTTTTGCTTTTCTGGTAAGTTTTTCTTCCTACTCACTACTTAATCTGACAATGATAAACTACTGTACACTGTCAAGATGTATTCACAGGTTAAACTTCCACGCAGGAAGTGCCATTATATATATCATGCATATATGGAAGAATATCATCAACTCATTACATCTTCAGTGCCTATCCTAACCGGGGAATAATCTATTTAGACGTGATTCTGCATCTTATAATTTTAACTGGAGGTGCAATTATTTATCACATCCATGAGTATAAAAAAAGACTATTATCTACTCATATTACACCTAACTGGGGAACGATCTAATTGGACGTGATTCTGCATCTTATATAAGCAGGAAAAAAATATGTAATATGTTTAGACTTTAAATTGGATGTAAGTTTCTTTCTAAAATTTGAATAATGGCATGACAAGTAGGGTGTTGTCTTCTGCTCATGTTTATCATTAGTTTTTATGGTTTCTAATTTCAATTAGCATTCTTATTAATATTCTTAATTCTGTTTTACTGCAGACTGCTTTTCTGGCATAGAGAAAAGTGCCACCAAACGAGGTATATAGTGTTATTTGTGCTCTCAGTTGATATGATTACTTCTTTCTTGTTGACTAAAAAGTTATAGGATGTAAACATCTCGGTTCATCTGTTTCTGCTTCTTTACAGTGGAGACTTTGGTTATCTCAAAATATGGAGCAAGTGGAGACTATCCTGCCTGTACTGACTTGGCATATGAGAAAGCTATATCAGATGGTGCAGATGTACTTGATTGTCCTGTCCAAATGTCCAAGGACGGAATACCATTTTGCTTGAGCTCTATAGATCTTAAAGAGAGCACAACAGCTGCCCAAACAAAATTCATCAAATTTGAAACAACTATTCCAGAGCTTAAGCCTGGCAGTGGCATATATACATTCAGCTTGACATGGAATGAGATAAGAACCTTGAGTCGTAAGTTGAATGCAGTTCTTTAATGCTCCTTCTCTTTTCTTGATTTCCCTTACCTGGTGGTTATCCAAGGATATTTGAAATTTTTAATTTTTGTTCAAAAGATTTCTACTCGAAAGCTTTAACTAGCCAGAGTCCTATATAATGAGAATTATGGACAGAAAAAGGATGTAGTAATGGATTCCCTAAAGAAAGTAGTCCTCCAAGAGAGGTAGAATGTCTCACTGCTTTAAATTTGTTAATTAGACAAAGATTGATTGGAAAAGTGTATTTCTCTCATTCATAGGATTGAAATATATATATAGAAGAAACCATAAATAACCACAAATACAAAGGAATCATAATCATAAAATAATTCCTACAATCAAGCTATCCCTATAATCATGCTATTTACAATCTTTATCATAACACTCCCCGTCAAGCTGGATCATAGATGTTAATCATACCCATCTTGTTACAAATGTAGTTAATGCGGACTTCATTTAAGGCTTTTGTAAAAATATTTCCCAACTGATCTTCTGTTCTAACATGTCCTGTAGTAATAAAATTTTCTTCAATCTTTTCTCGAATAAAGTGACAGTCAATTTCAATATGTTTAGTTCGTTCGTGAAACACAGGATTAGCAGTAATATGAAGGGCAACCTGATTGTCACACCATAGCTTTGCTGGTAGTAGGAGCTGGAAGCCAACTTTTTTCATCAGTTGGTATATCCATATAATTTCACATACTGAGTGTGCTATAGCTCTGTATTATGATTCTGCAGTAGATCGGGAAACTACATTTTGCTTCTTACTCTTCTATGAAACTAGATTCCCTCCCACAAAAATACAATAACTGGTAGTGGATCTTCTATCATCCTTGCACCCTGTATAGTCTGCATCTAAATAGACCTCAATCTTAGTCTGCATCTGAAATAATCCATGTTCTGGAGCCCCTTTTAAGTAGCAAAGGATCTGCTCTAGAAGTGTCCAATAGTTGACTGTAGGACAGGACATAAAGCAACTGACTACACCAACAGAATATGAGATATTAGGGCGGGTCACAATAAGATAATTCAATTTCCCCACGAGTCTCCTATACTTCTCAGGGTCATGAAATTGCTCACTGTCGTCTTTTGCAAGCTGTATGTTAGGAGTCATGGGAGTACTAGACGGCTTAGCCCCCATCTTTCTTGTTTCTTTCAACAAGTCAAGAACATACTTCTTTTGAGACAGGAAGATCCCCATGTTTCCCATAACTTCAACTCCTAGGAAGTATTTCAAGGGCCCCAAATCCTTTGTCTGAAAATGAGAGTGCAAGAAGGTCTTGAGACTAGAGATGCCTGAACTGTCACTTCCAGTAATCATAATATCATCAACGTATTCCACAAGTAAAATAATGCCATCCTTGGATCGCCTGTAAAACACTATGTAATCAAACTTGTTTTTCTTCATTCCATATTCCAGAACTTGGCTAAACCTGCTAAATTATGTCCGAGAGCTCTGCTTCAAACCATACAACGATTTCCAAAGTCGACATACTTTCCCATATTTCCCTTGAGCAACAAACCAAGGTGGTTGCTCCATATAGACTTCTTCCTAAAGAGTCCCATGAAGAAAAGCATTTTTAATATCCAACTGGTGCAGCGGCCAATTATGAATAGCTACTAAGGAGATTAACAACCGTATTGAGGTAAGTTTGACAACCAGAGAAAAGTATCTGAGTAATCAGTTCCATAAGTTTGAGCATATCCTTTTGCAACAAGTCGGGCTTTCAAATGAGCCACAAAACCATCAGGATGGACTTTAATGGTAAAGACCCACTTGCACTCAATAACTTTCTTGTCAACAGGTAAATCCACTAATGTCCAAGTGTCGTTGTCATTGAGAGCATTCCTCTCTTCTAGCATGGCATTACACCACCCTGGATGGGCCAAAGCTTCACGAATAATTTTAGGAATAGACACAGAGTCTATTTGAGCCAAAAAAGAACAAGAAGTCGAAGGCAAGTGATCATAGGAAACAATAGAAGCAATAGGATAAGCACACAGACGTTTACCTTTGCAGAGAGCAATGGGGAGGTCAAGATTAGTTGAACTAAGATCTGATGACGAAGCAGAGGGTGAAGGACAAGAATCTAAACTGACAGTTAGAGGTTGCCGTCTAGTGTAGACATGGACAATAGGTGGCTGAGTAAACTCTGGAAGAGACACAGATGGGAGAGGTGGAGAGCAAGGAACACTATAGACTAACAAATCATCGTTCTCTCCCTAATCAAGAGACGTGGAGGAAGGAGAAAAGAAGGGAATATTTTCTTGAAAGGTAACATCTGCAGAGACAAGGTAGCGCTGAAGGGTAGCGGAGAAACACCTATATCTCTTCTGGAGACGAGAATAACCAAGGAAAACACATTTAAGGAACTTAGGGTCTAACTTTGTGACCTGGGGTCGAGTATCCCGAACAAAACAAGTACTGCCAAAGATACAGGATTCGATAGGGAAAATAGATTTAGATGGGAACAAAACATAATAGAGAATTTGCCCATCAAGAACAGAATAAGAGAGCTCTGGCTATCTGAAGTAAGTGTCTATTCTTTCGTTCAGCGACCTCATTTTGAGCTGGTGTATCAACACAAGAGGATTGATGAAGAATACCATGCTAAAACATATATGTCACATCCCAAAAATTGAGCATGTGAAAAGATACTACTCATTTGATATAATTCTCAAACATACGTTATATACATATATTCTGTAAGGTTTTACATTCAACCTTAATCATTCATTCCACACTACAGAATTATATTCATCTGATAAGCAAATATAGACATACATAGTCTGATATTTCTATCTCATCGCAAGCCTAGGAGACCTATAGAAAATACAGAGCTTTTCTAATATCCACATTAATAAGTACTGGTGTCCCACCAGACAGAAATAGAGTGTAATCCCAAGGGGCTTCTAATCTTCCAACGGATACTCTTCTTCTTTGTTTTCTGTATCTGAAAAATAATCATAGGGAGTGTGAGTTTATTTAAAAACTCAGTAAGTAAATAACTGTACTATATAAAATATCAAAAGTACAAATACCACATTTACTCATATAATTAATTGTCTTATACATCGAGTAGTATGGGACTCTAACCCTTTCAAACTCATGAATAAAGATTTCATAGGTATACACCGAGTAGTATGGGACTCTAACCCTTTCAAACTCGTGAATAAGATCTCATCGGTATACACCGAGTAGTATGGGACTTTAACCCTTTCAACTCGTGTATAGATTTCATAGATATGCACTGAGTAGTATGGGACTTTAACCCTTTCCAACTCGTGTATAAGATTTCTTAGATATACACCGAGTAGTATGGGACTTTAACCCTTTCACACTCGTGTATTAGATCCCGTAGATCTTTACTCATTAATAAAATAGTGAGAATTCATCACATAGTACAATTGTCATGAAATAAATAATTTCTTCATACTCTTATTTCTACTGATCATCATATACTCCCATATGAAAAATTAATTGCTTATTATCCAAATAATATTGTAAATGGGACTTATATTGTACTTTGACTAGTAATATCAAATTAGCTGAGCAAGGTTATTCACTCACCTTGATGTTTGTCCAAGTTTACCTTGTTCCACACTAGAATTTGTGTAGGAAAATTTCCTAGTAAAATATATTACAAGTAATCATAAGAAAGGAAACAAAATCACGAAAATACGTAAAATTTTCTGACTGCTACAGTAACGGGTTGCTACAGTACTGTTTGCTACAGTAACGTTGACTGCTACAGTACCGTTGACTGCCGACACTACAGTAACTGCTACAGTAACCGAGAAAATTTTCCAGATTTTGTTTCGAAATCCCTGGTCGCTACAGTAACTCGGTTTTTGCAGAAGTTTTTGCAGAAATTTCTAACAAATTCATCCTTTCCCTTCTTGTTTCAAAACCAGAATTTCAACTCTTTTAACCGATTATAACTCAAATATAACTTCTAAAACAACTGAGATTCATGAATTATCATCAAAATCTTCAAAACAAAACCTCCTCTGATCTTCTACATAAACTGAAATTTAAGGAAAATAATCGGATTAAAGCTTACCTTTGATCCTTACAAAGCTTTTGAACCGAACAAATAATCGAAACTCTGAAGATCAAGGAAAGGATTTGAGAAGAAAATGAAGAACTGAGAGAGAAATCTTTTCTGCTTCCTTCGGCTGAGTGAAAAAATGAGGGTTACTATTGAAACTTTATATTAAATATTTCTAATGGGTTATTCAATAACCCATGGGTATCCATAACCCAACATCCAAACCCATCCAGTCAATTTACAATAAATGGATTAATTGACCATTCTGAAACCACTTTTCCATGAATTTCACCATTCTTAGAATATATCCCTCATTGTGCAAATATTTAGTCCAGTCATTTAACTCAATTTTCATAAATAATATTCAAAGAGAACAATTAAATATGAAAATTAAAAATGACCAAAATAAATAACTAAAGTAACGTTGTAGAATTCTAAAATACTCTTAAGCGAATTATATTCTGAAATTAACGGGTATTACATTCTACCCCCCTTAAAAGAATTCGGTCCTCCGAATTAAAATCTTACCTCAAGTTTCAAATAAATGTGGATAGTTTTTCCACATTTCATCTTCTGCCTCCAACGTAGCTTCCTCGCGAGAATGATTTCTCCAAAGAACCTTGACAGTAGGAATTTCTTTAGTGCGCAATTTCTTGACTTTTCTATCAAGGATAGCTACTGGTACCTCTTCGTAGGTGAGAGTTTCATCAAAATGAACTTCTTGGGGTTGAATGACATGAGAAGGATCAGGAAGATACTTCCGTAGCATGGACACATGAAATATTGGATGAACTCCCTCTAGGTTGGAAGGTAGGTCTAGGCGATATGCCACATTACCCACTCTGTCTACAACCTCATATGGGCCAACATACCTCGGACTAAGCTTGCCTTTCTTCCCGAATCTCATTACTCCCTTCATAGGTGAGATTCGTAAGAAATCCATATCACCTATTGCAAATTCAAGGTCACGTCGTCGGTTGTCCGCATAAGACTTCTGTCTACTCTGAGCAGTTAACAACTTTTCTCTGATCAGTTTAACTTTATTTATATCTTCCTGAATCATCTCAGGTCCAAATATTTTGGTTTCACTAAGTTCAAACCAACCTATAGGAGATCGACACCGTCTCCCATATAAAGCCTCAAAAGGTGCCATCTGAATACTGGCTTGGTAACTGTTGTTATAAGCAAATTCAATAAGAGACAAATGATCTTCCCAACTTCCACTGAAATCCATCACACAAGCTCTTAGCATATCCTCTAAAGTCTGAATTGTCCTTTCGGACTGTCCATCAGTCTGAGGATGGAATGCTGTGCTAAGATTCACTTTGGTACCCAAAGCCTCTTGAAAGACTTTCCAGAACCGAGAAGTAAACTGAGGTCCTCGATCTGATATAATGGATATTGGTACACCATGAAGTTTCACTATTTCTTTAACATAAAGTCGAGCAAGTTTTGCTACACTGAAAGTGGTATGAACAGGAAGAAAATGTGCTGACTTAGTAAGTCGATCCACTATGACCCATATTGAATCATTTCCTTTTGTTGACCGAGGTAAACCTACTACAAAATCCATAGTGATCCTTTCCCACTTCCATTCGGGAATATCTAGTTTTTGCATCAATCCAGGTGGTCGTCGATGTTCAGCTTTAACTTGCTGACAAGTCAAACATCGAGCTACAAAGTCAGTCACGTCTCGCTTCATGCCCTCCCACCAGTAAACTTGTTTCAAGTCCTGATACATTTTCACAGCACCAGGATGTACAACGTAGGGTGAACCATGAGCTTCCATTAAGATTTCATGTTTCAAAGATTCAATGTTGGGGACACAGAGTCTACCATTAAACCATAAGACTCCTTCTTCATCTACCAAGAAACTTGGTGCTAGACCTTGCCTTGCCTTATCTCTTATTTTGACCATATCAATGTCACCTTCTAAAGTTGCTTTTACTTTTTCAACAAGGGATGATCTAACTGTTAAATGAGCCAGAAATGTACCTGACTCAGTGATCTCAAAGAATACTCCATCAGCTTCTAATTCTTGTAGTTCATGTATTAGAGATCTCCTTATAGTGGCAATGTGAGCTAAACTTCCCATAGACTTTCGACTTAGAGCATCAGCCACTACATTTGCTTTACCTGGATGGTAAAGGATGGTACAATCATAATCTTTCAGAAGTTCCATCTACCTTCGTTGCCTTATATTGAGATCTCTCTGCTCAAAAATGTACTTAAGGCTTTTGTGATCTGTAAAAATTTTACAAGTTTCCCCATACAAGTAATGTCTCCAAATCTTTAGGGCAAACACTACAGCTGCCATTTCCAAATCATGAGTGGGGTAATTCAATTCATGCTTTTTAAGCTGACGTGAGCCATAAGCTATGACTTTAACATGTTGCATCAACACACATCCTAAGCCTATCTTTGAGGCATCACAGAATACAGAGTAACCCCCTGGTCCTGATGGTAGGATTAAGACTGGTGCAGAAGTTAAACACTCTTTCAATTGGGTGAAACTTTGCTCACATGAATCATCCCAAATGTATTTAACATTCTTTCGAGTTAACTTATTTAATGGGAGAGCCGTCTTAGAGAAATCTTTGACAAAGCGACGGTAATACCCTGCTAAGCCAAGAAAACTACGTACTTCAGACACAGTTGTTGGTCTAGGCCACTGTTTAACTACTTCAATTTTACTTGGATCTACATGAATACCTTCTTGGGAAATAACATGTCCTAAAAATGTTACATGACTCATCCAGAATTCACATTTTGAGAGCTTTGCGTACAACTGATGCTCTCTCAAAGTCTGAAGCACTATTCTCAAATGTTCAGTATGTTCTTCATGACTCTTTGAATACACCAAAATATCATCAATAAATACAATTACAAACTTATCAAGGAAGGATTTAAACACTCTGTTCATTAAATCCATAAATGCTGCTGGTGCATTTGTCAACCCAAAAGACATCACAAGAAACTCATAATGTCCATACCGTATACGAAAAGCAATCTTAGGTATATCATCACTCTTAATTCGTAACTGATGATATCCAGACCTTAGATCAATCTTTGAGAAGTATTTTGCTCCTTGAAGCTGATCAAACAAATCATCTATCCTTGGTAAAGGATACTTATTTTTCACTGTGACTTTATTCAGCTGACGATAATCTATACATAATCTCATAGAACCATCTTTCTTTTTCACAAAAGAACAGGAGCACCCCAAGGTGAAAAACTTGGGTGAATGAACCCTTTGTTCAACAAATCTTCCAATTGTTCTTTGAGTTCTTTTAGCTCAACAGGAGCCATACGATAAGGTGGAATAGAAATTGGTCGTGTGTCTGGGACCAAATCAATACTGAACTCAATATCTCTTTCTGGCGGTAATCCAGGTAAATCTTCTGGGAACACATCTGGGAATTCATTAACCACATGAATGTCTTCTAACTTCTGTTCTTTCTTTTCTAAATCTTTGATAAAAGCTAGAAATCCCTGACATCCCTTTCGCAACATACGCTGGGCACTTAACATAGATATCATGTTGCAAGGTACATCACTTCGATCTCCTTGAAACACAAAATTACTCCTCCCCGGTATATTAAAGGAAATAACTTTGTCACGACAATTTATAGTAGCATGACAAGAAGATAGCCAGTCCATCCCTAGAATCACATCAAAATCTAACATATTGAGAACCATAAGATCTATCTCAGTTTCCATGCCTCCAACGATTATTTTACAAGAACGATAACATGTTTTAACCATCAAAGTCTCTCTCATCGGTGTGGAAACCAAGAATGGTTCTTTAAGAATAATCGAATCAATTGCAAATCTCTTGGCAAATAGGGGTGACACATATGAGTGAGTAGAACCGGGGTCAAACAAAATACGTACAGCAAAAGTATTAACAGATAATATACCTGTAACTACAGCATTGGATGTTTGAGCATCCTGTCGGGTTAGAGCATATATTCTTGCATTTCCTCTGCCAGCAACTTGTTTTCCACGGTCACCTTGGCCTCTTCCAGAACCTCTTCCCATACTACCCCCTGTTGAAGGGGTTGGTGTTTGAGTAATAGAAACAGAAATAGATTATGGTCGAGGTGGCAAAGTAGACCCTTGACCTGGTTCTGTCATGAGCTGAGGGCACTCCCTTATAAAATGTCCTTTTTGTCCACAGTTAAAACAACCTGTACCAACAGTGTTTAACCTGCATTCTCCGAAGTGAAACTTCCCACATTCAGGACACTGAGGTTTCTTCCTTCTAGCTTGAGTACCTCCTCTACTAGAAGAACTAAAACCACCCCTGCTCTCTAAACGAGGCTTAGCCACACTGGCTGTAGAATAAAATGACTTAGTAAGAGTGGCTGGAGCATGTTGTGATGCAGTAAAGGGTTTCAAAGTCCCTGAGTCTTCCCTTTGATCAAAAGATCTCCTATATCTAGCTTTCTTCTTTTGTCGATATTCTTCTTTATTCTTTGACCTCCTTTCCATAACCAATCTGTAAAACTCCGTCCACATAACTGGCGGTGTGCCTTGAATTCTAGCTTTCTTCCAGTTCTTCCACCATTTACCACCCCTACCCTTTAACTGAAAAGAAGTGAATTCTACCTTTTGAGTAGGAGAACACCCTATAGCATCACAGATTGCTTCACAATCTTCAAGGAAACATTGTGGGTCCTCTTTGGGATCTTCCCCTGAAAAAGTAGGAGGCCTCATTTTCTGGAATTCAGACATTCTTACCTCCCTTACGTTATCTCCTCCAGCTAACTGAGCTGGTGGTACAATTTCAGCTTCAACAATAGGAGGATCCACTGGCAGGTTAGCTTGTGCAGCTCGACCTCTCATTTCAGTCTCAAATCGGTCAAATCGTTCATTCATCAAATGAATCACATGTGCAATAGTTGCATTACCGACGTGAGCATCAGGTTCGACTCTTCTTGCTTGCTCACTAGTTGCGTCCTCAGTACTTTGAGCATGTAAACTATCACCACGGTTAGGATCATCTTGCACATGTACTGGTGGATTTATGGCCCTCATTGGACCCATATGCTCATTATTATTAGAAGATCCTTCTGACATTGATCTGTCACAGATCTACACACATAACAAACAATTTTCAGACATAAACAAAATATCACTTACTAGCCCCACTGAGAAGTTATCTATAAAATGACGTTATACTCTACAAGGTCTTTTATGGAACCTAATCCTATGGTCATGCCGCGGCTCATGACAATAGGGAAGGGCCCACAAAGATCACTTTGCTCTGTACTCTATAGGGGACCTATAAAACCTTTCCTCTGATACCAAATTTGTCACATCCCAAAAATTGAGCATGTGAAAAGATACTACTCATTTGATATAATTCTCAAACATACGTTATATACATATATTCTGTAAGGTTTTACATTCAACCTTAATCATTCATTCCACACTACAGAATTATATTCATCTGATAAGCAAATATAGACATACATAGTCTGATATTTCTATCTCATCGCAAGCCTAGGAGACCTATAGAAAATACAGAGCTTTTCTAATATCCACATTAATAAGTACTGGTGTCCCACCAGACAGAAATAGAGTGTAATCCCAAGGGGCTTCTAATCTTCCAACGGATACTCTTCTTCTTTGTTTTCTGTATCTGAAAAATAATCATAGGGAGTGTGAGTTTATTTAAAAACTCAGTAAGTAAATAACTGTACTATATAAAATATCAAAAGTACAAATACCACATTTACTCATATAATTAATTGTCTTATACATCGAGTAGTATGGGACTCTAACCCTTTCAAACTCATGAATAAGATTTCATAGGTATACACCGAGTAGTATGGGACTCTAACCCTTTCAAACTCGTGAATAAGATCTCATCGGTATACACCGAGTAGTATAGGACTTTAACCCTTTCAACTCGTGTATAGATTTCATAGATATGCACTGAGTAGTATGGGACTTTAACCCTTTTCAACTCGTGTATAAGATTTCTTAGATATACACCGAGTAGTATGGGACTTTAACCCTTTCACACTCGTGTATTAGATCCCGTAGATCTTTACTCATTAATAAAATAGTGAGAATTCATCACATAGTACAATTGTCATGAAATAAATAATTTCTTCATACTCTTATTTCTACTGATCATCATATACTCCCATATGAAAAATTAATTGCTTATTATCCAAATAATATTGTAAATGGGACTTATATTGTACTTTGACTAGTAATATCAAATTAGCTGAGCAAGGTTATTCACTCACCTTGATGTTTGTCCAAGTTTACCTTGTTCCACACTAGAATTTGTGTAGGAAAATTTCCTAGTAAAATATATTACAAGTAATCATAAGAAAGGAAACAAAATCACGAAAATACGTAAAATTTTCTGACTGCTACAGTAACGGGTTGCTACAGTACGGTTTGCTACAGTAACGTTGACTGCTACAGTACCGTTGACTGCCGACACTACAGTAACTGCTACAGTAACCGAGAAAATTTTCCAGATTTTGTTTCGAAATCCCTGGTCGCTACAGTAACTCGGTTTTTGCAGAAGTTTTTGCAGAAATTTCTAACAAATTCATCCTTTCCCTTCTTGTTTCAAAACCAGAATTTCAACTCTTTTAACCGATTATAACTCAAATATAACTTCTAAAACAACTGAGATTCATGAATTATCATCAAAATCTTCAAAACAAAACCTCCTCTGATCTTCTACATAAACTGAAATTTAAGGAAAATAATCGGATTAAAGCTTACCTTTGATCCTTACAAAGCTTTTGAACCGAACAAATAATCGAAACTCTGAAGATCAAGGAAAGGATTTGAGAAGAAAATTAAGAACTGAGAGAGAAATCTTTTCTGCTTCCTTCGGCTGAGTGAAAAAATGAGGGTTACTATTGAAACTTTATATTAAATATTTCTAATGGGTTATTCAATAACCCATGGGTATCCATAACCCAACATCCAAACCCATCCAGTCAATTTACAATAAATGGATTAATTGACCATTCTGAAACCACTTTTCCATGAATTTCACCATTCTTAGAATATATCCCTCATTGTGCAAATATTTAGTCCAGTCATTTAACTCAATTTTCATAAATAATATTCAAAGAGAACAATTAAATATGAAAATTAAAAATGACCAAAATAAATAACTAAAGTAACGTTGTAGAATTCTAAAATACTCTTAAGCGAATTATATTCTGAAATTAACGGGTATTACAATATAAGACTGAAAAGAATTAGATAGGTACTCTTTGGCATTATCACTTCTCAAGGTTTGAACGGAAACATTGAATTACATTTTAACCTCAACACAGAAGGCACGGAAATGTGAAAAAACCTCAGAGTGATTTTTCATCAAATATAGCCAAGTGACACGAGAGTAATCATCAACAAAAGTAACAAAATATTTAAAACCAAGCGTGGAGACAATAGGGCAAAGACCCTAAATCAGAATAGACTAACTCAAAAGGGGATGCAGCCCGTTTATTAACTCTAGACTGTAAAGGAACACGATGGTGTTTGGCAAACTGACACGACTCACAAGGTAAAGAAAATAAGTGACGGAACTAGGGTTGAACCTGCTTGAGAACTGAGAGAGACGGATGCCCCAAACGACAGTGCACCTCAAATAGAAACGATGAACTAGAACATGTCAAGGATTTCGGTTTCGGAATGTCAAGAATATATAGACCTCTAGATTCATGTCCTCTACCAATAATCTAATTCGTCGTAAGATCCTGAAAAAGACAGTAGTTCGAAAAAAATTACACACGATAATTTAAGGTTCGAGTGAGTTTACTAATAGAATTCAGATTAAATGAAAAATTAGGTAAACTCAACATTGAGGGTAAAGATAAAGATGGGGTTAGGTTAACCGTGCCAGAACCAAGGACATAGATAGTGGATCCATCAGCTATAGTCATATGAGATGAAGGGACTTGGGTATTAAAGGTAGAAAAAAGGTTGGGATTACCTGTCATATGATCTGAAGCACCAAAATCAATGACCCATATGGAGGACGAAGAGACGAGACAAGTAGGTAGAGGTGTACATCAGGTCAGTTCGGTTTGGTTTTGGGCATGAACCAAACCGAACCTACCAAATCGGTTCATAAAAAAATGAGACCTATTCGGTTTTAAAAGAATGACGGTTCGGTTCGGTTCAGTGGCGGTTCGGTTCGGTTTGTGGGGGGGCGGTTCAGTTCGGTTTATGTCAAAAATTAAAAAAAAAATTAGAGGTTTATGTTAATTTAAAAAAAATACTTTTGCTCTTATCTATTTTTAAGAGATGCATATTTGACTTTAATATCTTTAGTGTTAGTTAATTTTTAACATAATTTAATTAGGTAATACTTTTCTAGTGCTAAATTTTTATTATATTATTTAAAGAAATTATGTTATTACATTATATCATAATTATGCATTTAATTTGATTATTATGTTTTGTGCAAATTAAGTATATAAAAAGTAGATGTATGAAACTTTTACATGGACACATATTTGATTTATGAGCATTGATAGCCTAATATTTTTTTAATATATATATATATATATATATATATATATATATATATATATATATATATATATATATATATATATATGTAATATATAAAAATTATTTTTTAATATAGGGTTCGGTATGGTTGGTTATAACCGAACCAAACCAACCGAGAACCGAAGAATCGACCGAACCGAAAAAATATGAAAATTTAAAAATCGATCTAAACCTACTTTTTTCGGTTTTCTTTGGTTTTTGGGCGGTTCGGTTTGCTTCGGTTCGGTCCGGTCCGGTCGGTTCTAATCGATTTTGTACACCCCTACAAGTAGAAGATTTACCTGAATCATCAAATATAGTAGTAGGAGTAGGATGAAGAGATGAGATGTGTGCTGCCATAGGTGGAACAATACACATGGTAACCACCAAAAGAGATGACCGAAAAAAAAATATCAAGCCAATAAAGACAAGACTGTTGTATACTGTGAAAACCAAATCCCAACAAAAATTCAAAACTCCGGGAATCAGTGACCACACCACGGGATCACGCCGAAAAAGGGCTGAAAACGCCGTCGAAGACGAAGAGAACACTGGACGTGCCTTCACGTGCCGCCATGCTCCAACGCGTGGATACTATAGTTGAGAACAAGAGTGGCGCGTGAGACACACAAGTGCTGTCGATGGCCACCGGACTCTAGGGGTTTGCCGGCCGAAAGCCTCTGAATGCAATGGAAGGGGCGGTGAGAGTCAAAGATCACCAGAAATGGGAGCTCCCGCCTTACGCGCACTCAACCTCACTGAACAGGGACCACACACAAATGAAACACTCAAATCTAAACCTGGCCCTGATACCATGTTAATTAGATAAAGATTGATTGAAAAAGTGTATTTCTCTCATTCATAGGATTGAAATATATATACAGAAGGAACTATAAATAATCATAAATACAAAGGAATCATAATCATAAAATAATCCCTACAATCAAGCTATCCCTATAATCATGCTATTTATAATCTTTATCATAACAAAATTATAGGTTGAAGTGTAAAAAGAATCAATTAGACATTTTAGTTTCTTCTAGTTCTAGCCCTAGTATGTTTTCAAAATGTATATTATAAATCCTCTGGCCTTAATGAACACTGCTGATGGGACCAATGGAGTTAAAATATATTAGATTTTTATTTTTTTAGGAATGTCATTTCCTAATTCTACTAGTAATACTGTAGGAGTCTTTGCTTTTATAACAAAGAATGAACAATAAAATATGTTAACATTCTTCTATTTTCTGATATTCTTTGTTTTCCATTGCAGCCTCAATATTGAACCCATATAAAAATTTCGGACTGTTCCGGAACCCGAAAGTCAAAAATCAAGGGAAATTTTTAACCTTGTCTGATTTCTTGTCCTTGACAAAAGGTCGGACACATGGCATCCTGATCAGCATAGAAGTGAGTTATGCCTGCCAATTCCAAATTTATTTTTTCTCCTTGAGGACTTGTTCTTATGTGAACTTTTGATTCTCATCGAAAATTACTACACATAATTATATTGGTGAACATGGCCTGATAATTTGTTTGAGGAATAACAGTAGCTTGATGAAAGAAACTCGAAGACATCATTTGCTATAAAAATTAAGACTTTGGAGTCGTCATTCTTATCAAGAATCATTAGTTAATTCACCGGCAATCTATAGTGAATTATTTCTTCGATGATAATTTGCTGTTGTATCTATTAATGACATTTTCTTATCGTCTATTCATAACAGAATGCAGCCTACCTTGCAAAGAAGGGATTAAGTGTGACAAGTGCAGTACTTGATGCTTTGAATAAAGCAGGTTATGCTAAGACAGGACCCCAAAAAGTCATGATTCAGTCCAGCCATAGCTCTGTACTCAAGAAATTTAAGGAGAACTCCGAATATGAAATGGTATACGAAATTAGTGAGAGTATTCAGGACGCTCTCAATTCAGCTGTCGAGGACATCAAGATGTTTGCTCATTCTGTGGTTGTTGGAAAGTCGTCAGTTTTCCCACAAACTGCAGCCTTTGTCGTTAACTCTACAAATACTGTCTCAAAGCTACGGTCATTCAACCTCTCAGTCTATGTAGAAACGTTCAGCAATGAGTTCGTATCTCAGGCATGGGACTACTACTCAGATGCATCTGTGGAGATAAATTCATTTGTTATGGGAGCCAAAGTTCAGGGCATTATCACCGACTTTCCTAGGACAGCAGATAGATACCGAAGTAAGTGGAAACTTCATAGAACTTTGCTGCTTGAACAAGCTTCCTAGATAATTCATAATACCCAGGAAGCATCTGGTACACTATCATTCTCACCTTGATATCTTGGATGCCAAGCAACGTCGATGGTGCTTGTGTTTGTTATACTAGCATCCAGTGCTATCTAACCAAACCATTGGGGATCTTACATCCCTATGCTTTTACCATTCAACTTTTGAAATATACCAATAGTATTCTTTCTGTGATGACTTTCAATTGTTATACCAAACGTGAAAATCATAAATACTATATCTTATATCTCGGGATCCTATGCTATGATATCTCAGATACCAAGGAATGTGAGATGACAGTATAGTAGAGGCCTCCCCAGTTCTTAGTTGTGTTTGTTATAGAACTTCCAGGTTTGAGTTTTGCATGACGATGGTACTAATTCTCTAAACTATCATATTCACAAGCAAAAATATCTACAAACTGATAATTTACATCCATGTTCTGCATTCGTGTACAACTGAATCTATATATGCATACATGATTATTTCCAGCATTGGTTAAGTTATTTAACTGTTTTATGGAGCCATTTACCCTAGTTACTGATTTGATAATTGTTCAACTTGTTGTAGAGAACCTGTGTTTAAATCTTGGCGAGAAAACACCAGCTTATATGAGACCCGTTGAACCTGGCAGTCTCTTTCAACAAATTAGCGAGGGCTATCTTCCACCACCATCCCCTCCACTTCCAGTCTTGACAGATAATAATGTGACAGAGCCGCCTTTGTCTTCTCCTGGGTTTAGGGCACCAGCTCCAGCCCCAACCCCAGCATGAAGAAACTGAAGAGGAAAGTCAGTGTAGTGTCTCTGCCATGAAATTGAGCATTGAATGTTTTAGTTTTTGTTTTCTATACATGATGGAGCAAAGGTTTGAATTGTAATCTCTTGCAAAATGTCTATGCTCCTCATGTTTTCCCTAATGGCTTCTATTTGATGTGCTATGATAATTCATATCTAATGTGTTCCCTTGCTTCTACAGTCATAGTTGACTAAAATAAGAACTTATTCATGGACTATCACAAAAATTCGCAATAATAGAGAAGATAATTAGTGTAAAATTAAAGAGAACACACATGAATTTATGTGATTTGTTTAGTGTGATCTACATCTATAGGTAGAGAGAAAAATTTGTATTACTTCTGATAAAAGTATGAGAGTCTAGTACAATAGAATTGAAAATGAGTATATACATAAAATGCATAGCTGCCCCATTTAGAAACATAATACAATGAGTATTGGCCCTTGTCCTACTCGTTTCACAGGCTTCTAAATTTTTCTCTTTTCAAGTCGTAACCCCAAATAAATTGAATCGTCATATAATTAAAGTCACTGAACATGGATTGATAGGTCTACACAGTTTTTGTTTTCAAAACTTAATGACTGCATGAGTTAGTTTTTAAAAATAATAGAAGTATTGTACATTATTCTTTGGAAGTTAATCCATTTAATAAAATGGTTAATGTGCAACAAATTTATTATTTTAAAGAATTAATGTGTATTCACTAATTTTTTAAAACTAAAATTTAATAAATCGAATCGTCAGAAGAACTAAATTGTTAGTCTAGTCATTAAAGTTTGAACAACAAATTGTCTTTGTGATGATTCTTTCCTTTTCTATGAAGGAAATTGAGAAGCTCACATTAAAAATTATCAACATAATTATATCATCAACTATGAAACTAGAAAATATGTCTTACAGTTTCATCTATTTAGCCCGCCTATATAAATTTACAAATACAAAGTCTATTAAAAAAAAGAAGTCGTAATCAATTATAGGAAAACCTAGGTCAGCAACACCCATTGTCATGAGGTCTTATTTTCTACTTATCTTCCAAAGACAATCATCTTATTTGTCCTCTTACATGAATCTAGACGTCCATCTTCTTAGATCTGACGACTGTAATTAGTTAAGCATTTTGGAAAAAGAAAATAAGCCAACCTTATGCGTATCATTTGATAGTCGTCGGATCCACAAATTTGACAATTAAAAAATGACAAGCAGCATGTGAGTGATCCTCACACCGATCATAATGTGATTCTTATAATGCCTACAAGTTTTATATAACAAACAATAATGTTTTCATTTGTGATGATTTCATTACAAATATAATTATGTAACTATTTTTCCTAAAGAAAAAGGTATAGAATTAGTCTTCTACATTTACCTGAAGGCCATCATTCAGAATTATGACACTTCATGTTATCGTATATGTCACTCAATAATTTCTTTGTGTTTGTTCATTAAAGAGATCTTCAGTGGGAAGGCATTGACATATAAGATTTTTATTCAAATCCTTACCTACTCCCTTACCTCAATTGGGTCTATATATGACTATTTCATTCAATATCAAAGCTCATCAATCACTTAATTTATAGTTTCAATATTTCTTATGTTTATTTTTCTAAAATAAGAACACATCACCTAACAATCTAAATTATTTATGAGGGCCAAGTGACTTTAATTACTTATTTAACCATAACACTGAGTTTTTTCAGATGTTACCATTTACTGATTTTTACCTCAACAAAGCCATTAATTTGGACTTACTTTATGTTTTATTGGAGAATTATTTTGCTTTATGTTGAGCTTATTCTCCTTTAGGTTTATATGCCTTAAATTCTCAATTAATATCTCTGTTCTACCTCATTAAAAAAAAAAAGAGAACAAAAAATTAATGGCACATGGGATTGATTTTCTTTATTGCTTAAAAAATATGGCACCGTATTCATATATAGCATACAAGGTTGTATTTTATTGAGTGATTTGAATTATTTGGTGAACTAAATTATGATTTGACTTGAAATTTGGGTGCATGATGGAGCAACCCATAAAGCGGCTCGTTTTGTATTTTCTTTTAAGAGCGGTTATGTATTTTTAGATATATGTTTTTCAATTTCATTGATATACTGTATAATTATTGCCTGTGAATAAGAAGAGACAATGAAAACAATTATTTTTTGTGAAATCGATAATGTGCACAAGTTATAAAAAATATGCACTTGTTAGATTTTTGTTAAAAATGTATAACAAATAGCTATGTCATATATTCAATGAACTAATAGCTTGTAAAACACTGGGAGCTGATTCTTTATCTGGTACCTTAAGATTATTGGATTGACGTAGGACCTACTCAAAAAATCCTAATTCTAAAACACTGATTATAAATTGACATTTGTTCTTCATTAAGAAAGCTATTTTATCTAATTATTATTTTTAACTATCTTTTAATTTTGTTTATGGCATATTCTAACTTCGCTACAATTTATATACATTCTTTTGGTAATGAAATTTTAATATAAAAAATTATCAAAAATAGTAAAAAATGGTCAGAGTCTATTCACTACCTTTTACCATATCTTTCATTTCAGAGTTTGCCCACTTCGAAAAGAGTAAATTATTGCCAATAGTAAGGAAAATGGTCTTTTTATATAATGAGGTAACCCTGAGATTCTTTTTTTTTTACCCTCTAAATATTCATAAACTCAAATGGTTATTAGTTGGCATGTCATGAGTTTGATTTCTCTAACAAATATTTATTATTTTCATTTATGAATTAAAATTCATGTAGTTGTCAAGCAACTATTTTCTTTTGATAATCTTTTTTAGAATTAATACCTCGGAATTTCACTCGAGTTGATTAAGATTTATCCAAAAACAATTTCACTTTGAGTAGATTATTGATTTAATTTTTAAAAGATTACAATTATTTTAATTTTTTTCATTCAAATGATTTTTTAGTAATAAAATTTGAGATTTAATAATAATATATTTTTTATTTAGCTAAGAAAAAATTAAATTGATTCAAATACAATCTCCTAAAAATCAATTGATATTTCAACAACCAATTTGAAATAAATGTAATATTTTAGGGGCTAAATAAATTTAGTAATTTACTCTTTTACTTTTGAAAAATATTAGTTTTTCATATTGAGATTCTTTCATTGTTGAATGCCTTGAATTTTGGTGGATTGGAATGAATTTATGACTTAACCTAAAATTTAGGATCTCAACTCCAAAGGAGAGAGCATAGTTCTAACATGTTTTATGTATTTTTTGAAGTGACCTAAACTTGTTTAGTTATATATATATATATATATATATATATATATATATATATATATTGTATACGATTTAATTAATGTTTTTTAGAATGACTTATAATAATTTTTTGTCTAATGAATAAGAAATTTTTTTTTCTACTTTTGAACGTAAGTCACATTGATTAAATTATATAAATTTATATATATTCTTGTTTTTATTTATGTTTTATCTTCTTTATTTTACTGGTAACATTCATATTTGTTGCAATGACATGAGCCCCATTTTCTTTATCACAATCATTTAAAAAAAAAAAGAACAAAAGTCATGCTTCATGAGATTTTTTTTCTTTTAATTTAAAACATTCTATTTAAAATGAACAGATTAAGAACATAATAATTATGTTCCTGAAAGGATCCATTTTTGAAAACAATGAATCAAAATCATAGATGCTAGTTTTGAACGTTGTTGAAATTAAACTATGGTTAATATCCTTAAGAGTATCAAGAAATCATTAAAGATTCTTATAAAAGTGTTAAGTTCAACACAAGAAACCTCAATACATTATGTTTTCCATCGTGGAGGATATTCGACAACTGTTATTTTATTTTTCTTCCTTTATAATAGAACACAGTAATATAGATAGGTCATCCGGTTTAGATTTTACTTATTATTATGCTTTAAATATTTGACTTGTGAAAAAAAATAATTTAAGTATTTAACTTGTAAATATGAATTTTCTATAATAATAATAACAATACTATTAAAAAATAATAAGGAAGAGAAATGGTCATAGGATGAAGTCAGATAAACGTGAGTCTCGAGTTTTGTTCTTGCCAAATCGATCGTTACTCACCGACCCCAATTTTTGATTTCGCTTCCCAAAAGCTGTTTTATAAATAACGTCTCACAAGCCAAGTTTTTTCCGTCAAGGGCGGGAACCCACAGGATACGTGAGCGCACACCAATGAACACACGCCACGTGGACAACTGCTAGATTAGAAATTAAAACAGTCATCTCAAAAAAATCAATTTTTCACCGTTAAATCAATTTAAATCACTTTAAAATTTATATATATAATAATTAAAAATAATTTTTATACAAATTTTAAAATAATTTAATAATAAAAAAATTTAATTTCTTAAAAAATTAAACTCTTCGTAATCTATAAACTTACCCTTGAAAATGGCCCAAGACGTGTGGACCCCACATGTTACTTTACGCTAGCTGGCGTCTAATGGCCTGTCATGTTTGCTATTATTACTGAATTAGTTAAGCTGAAGAATGAAACCAACGGCGGACGCTGCTACACAATTTTCCTGGTTTATATTTGATTAAATCAGTTTTTCCCTATTTTAAAATTTAATTAAATCAGTTTTTTTATTTTGACAAAAGTACAATTTTTGTTTGTTAGGTTTACTTTGAACTTCAATTTTATACCTTTCATCTTATATATATATATATATATATATATATATATATATATATATATATTGGTTGTTTTAATTTTATC